>VONZ01000705.1:0-386624 GCA_012976165.1 Labeo catla | reverse complement strand
TGCCTCAGAATGTCTGCTTTAATGCTTCTCTTTCTCTCTCTTTTAGGCCTTGACGGAGGAGATGGATGGTCAGAATGAGACGCTGTCATGGCTGAATAAAACAGGCTCTCAGATCTTGTCAAACTCCAGTCTGACTCCTCAGGACAGAGACATTCATGCGAACAAAATAAGGCAGATAAACATCAGCTGGAGTAAAGTACGAAACCAACTCCACAGCACACAATCACAACAAAATCTCTCTTTCTATCCTTCTACTTTGATCTTTTTTGGTATGTTGCCCTCATGTTTTCACATCTACACGGCTGTCTTTCTGGTACAATTTAATGATCCCAAATGAGACACAGACAATAGAGCGCTACAGTGCTGCTGACATATTTTCGTAGGCCAACCTGAAAGTAGCATCACCCTGTTTCCCACAACAAAAAGCTGGGATTTTTATATTTCGAATGAGCCACTTGTTTATGTCATAAAGCGTGAAAATATTTTGAGCTTGTGTTCACCACAGAAATTCTTTCAGTCATTCAACCAAAAAGCCATTCAAAAACTCACTGACGAAATGACAGTGGAAGCAGAAGTGCTGATATGCAACACATTTCTGGGTTTTGACCTACAGAAATACATTAACCCTGCTGCATTTCCACAATTACGTTATTTCACACAATTTTCACTGAAAATATATTGTCATTCTGAAGCTGACACACTTTTGGTAATTGAACAAGCGGGAGCAGTTGTCGGCTAATTCTATATATATGTTGATTAATCTGTCAGGCTCATATAGCACACTGTCACTACTGCTTCATGTGAATGACATGTTATCATGTGTAAATGCGCGTGTGTGTGTTCAAAGGTGAGTCGTGAGCTCCTGGATAAGGTGCGTGAGGTGGAGGGTCGTCTGCAGACACACACTCCGGTCCAGGACGAGAGGAGGCTGGTGTCTTATGGCCAGTTTCAGGAGCGCATGAACAGACTAGGCGACTGGGTTTACATCAGCAGCCAGTCTCTGAGCAGCGTCACACCCACTGAGAGACAGGTCAGACATTCACAATCAACACTCCTGATCTCTGTAGAGCTGCAAAAAAAAGAGATGTTCTAGAAATAAAAATTGTCGTCATTTACTCATTCCAGACCTCGTTTGGTGACCATTTACTTCCACTGGGAGTATTTGTCAAAATGTCTTCTTTTTTTTTTTTTGTCTTCCATAGAAGTGGAGTTGATTATATTATGACATAATATTAATTTCTGCTTGTCTGTTAGCAGGTCTGGGTAGATTACTTACAAATTGTAATCCATTTGTGCTTACAAATTGCATGATGAAAACTGTACACTGTAAAAAACAATTTGTTGAGTCAACTTAAAATAATTTGTAACCTGGCTGCCTTAAAATTGTAAGTTTCAAAGTTTCAGTCAAAAAAAGTTTATTCAACTTGAAATGTTACATTATAAGTGACAACTTAGATATTTGAGTTGAATCAACTTAACATTTTAAGGCAGCTGGGTAACAAATTATTTTAAGCTGACTCAACAAATTGTTTTTTTATTTTTTACGGTGTAGTTGGTAACAATGTAGGTTACTTATTTCAGGGTTGCAAAGGGGTAGAAAAATTTACGGTAAATTTCCGGAAATTTTCCAAAAATCTTAGAAGATTCCAAAAAAATCCTGTGAAATTTCTGAAATTTACTGGAAATTTTCCACCTTTTTACAATCGTAATTCTGACTACTTTTTAGATGACTTTGTTTACTTTTTTTATCTAACTTGTTTTAAACTTACTATTGAACATACTATATTGGTATTAAAAAAAGCAAAGAGGGAGAAAGCACAGAAATGCATTAAACCAGTGGTTCCCAAACTGGCGTGCGCGGAGTTATGATTAGGGGGGCATGACAAGGCTAGTGTACAGTCAGATGATTTTATAGGAATTTGAAAGAGATAAACGGCCAAAAATATCTGTCGCGCCGCCCGGCAGTATTCAGCACGAACCGCTCAATGTGTGACGCTCCGCTCAATATTCCGCTCTATGAATGTGCGATCCGTTGAGTTGCTCAAGGCCCATATGAATGCTCCACTCGTGTACAGCTTATGTTTAGCGGAAAAGCAAAGTCCGCTCTAATAACACACCGACAGAAAATGTGTATGTATACTTGTTAATGTTTGCAATAGCATCGCATACTGTGCTGTAACATGCTGTAGTACTGTTGTACTGGACAAAGCCGGTAAAATGACAGTATTAAATGTTCATTTTTGTGCAGAGGCCAGTTTGAGAAAATCTGTTTAAAAAACAATGAATGCTGTTGCATAGTAAAAAACATATTCTGCAAAAAGTTTGGGAACCACTGCATTAAACCGTACATTAAACCAGGGTTTCTCAAATTGGGCTTAATTTAAGAACTTTAGTAGGTTTGTGATTATGATAAAAAGCTATTAATTAAACACTAAGAATAGAAATCCTTAATTTGTTTACCTGAATGCATATGTGGCCATGAAGTGACATCGAACTGTAAATATGTGAATGCGTTGTGAAGTAGTAACTTCCTGACATAGTAACTTCCTCAGAGATGATTCAGGTAATATTTAACAAGTGAGATCTGACTGAGCTATATTTGTGTAGGTTCTGGAAATGTCCATGCGAGAACAGAAGCGAGAGCTGGAGGAGCTGTTGTCTTACTCTATCGAGCTTCAGAGGAAACAGCTACTTTTACCACAGGAAAAGGTTTGTGTCCACCCCACCCCCCAAAAAAGCCACCCCAAAAATAAATTATTAAACTAAACTAAATATAAATCACAGCAGAACATGCTTCAATTAATTTTTTTTTTGTTTGTTAAATGTCAATGCATGATTTTAAATGCATGCAAAATTAATGCATTTTACCCTAAATGAATTCAGCTTGATACTAAAGCTTTACACCAGTGTTATTTTGATGTCATCAATGTAGTTTTTATGTAGTTAATATTTTGAATTAGACTTTTTTATATGTATTTTACATTTTGACTTTAATTTTAGATTTAGTAGAGAATCTAAAATTAAAGCCTGCATTTATTTGATTCAAAGTACAGCAAAAGCAGTACAATTTTTAAAAAGTTTTTCTATTTAAAATAATTAATTTGAATATAAATATTATATATTTGAATATATTTCAAAATGGCATTTCTTGTGATTTCAAAGCTGAATTTTTAGCATTATTACTTCAGTCACATGATCCTTCAGAAATCATTTTAAGATTCTGATTTGCTGCTCAAAAAAAACATTTATTATTATATCAAAATAAAAACAAAAAATATTATATCATATCAAAAACGACAACAACAAATAAATTCAGATAAATGCTGATCTGTGGATCGTTTTATTCATCAAAGAATCCTGAAAAAAAATACTAATAATAAATGATAAACTAAATGATAAATGTTTCTTGAGGAACAGATCAGCAAATTACAATGATTTCTGAAGGATCATGTGACAGACTGTATATTCGAACAGAAAACAGTTATTTGAAATAGTAAAAATATTTCACAATATTACTGTTTTTACTGTACTTTGGATCAAATAAATGCAGGCTTGGTGAGCAGAAGAGACTTCTTAAAAAACATTAAAATTTTACTGTTCAAAAACTTTTGACTGGTAATGTTT
Source organism: Labeo catla (assembly GCA_012976165.1). Taxonomy (NCBI): domain Eukaryota; kingdom Metazoa; phylum Chordata; class Actinopteri; order Cypriniformes; family Cyprinidae; genus Labeo; species Labeo catla. The sequence goes on along the minus strand of VONZ01000705.1, from coordinate 383,000 downwards.
AAATTTAGATTAAATCAGTTTGTTATTTTTATTTTTATTGGTTTTCTTTGTAGTTTGTCTTTGTAGTTCTTATTAATTTTTAATTAAGTTTTAAGTTTGTTAATTAAGTTTGTCTGTTCGTACAATGCAAAATAAACATTGTGAAGCCAAACAGAATTTTCATTATTTGCTGTACCAGTAATTACTTTTCAGATATTTATATTTGTGATGGTGTTTATCAAACAACACCAAATGCAAGAGTACAGATTTACTTCCGTTATTCGCTGTCACTTAGCAAAATACTCACAAGCCTCACCAAATCAGTCTTGTTTTAAAGCAGCGGTTTTAGGCATGTGATCAAAAAGCACAAATCGTACTGGCTAGCCAATTTTCTTCAGAGTGCAATGGAAACAATTTAGAATAATCCATAAAATGCAAATGGCAATGCAAATGTTTGCATTAGTGTTCAAATGAAAATGTTTATCGCACCAAACATTTGCACCAGATATTTATATGGGTGTGAACAGACCGTAACATTATACACAGTTTTAGAATGAGGTCTCAAAACACACTGAAAAGCATGTACTTTTCCATCAACAGTGAATTATTTTAATATACTGGAAGTATACAAATTGTTACAGAGCACTTACTCAGTTCTTGTTGTGGTTTTGTTTGCATAGATGAGAATTAAGATGTATGTGTGTTTGTGTAGAATAAAATCGAACAGCTGGCTGCAGATTGGAAAGCTCTGGACGGCAGGCTGAAGGAGACGCCACAGCAGCCTCTGTCTCCATGGACTCAACAAGTCACTCAGCAGCAATTCACAGGTGAGTGCAGTACAGACAGGTGAAATGGACACTCGCACCACTCTTCCACATGTAATTGAGTGTTTACTGTGGATTGTGTGTTTGTGTGTCTCAGCGAGCGTGCCGTCTGCGGTTCACATGGTCAGTCTGATGAGCGAGGAGCGCCGTCCCAGCCCGGACCTGGTGGGCCCGAGCGATCTCAACCAGACGGCCACAGAGTTGGCGGACTGGCTGCTCCTCATCCACCAGATGCTCAAATCCAACATCGTCACAGTGGGAGACAAAGAGGAGATCCACACCACCATCGGCCGCCTTCAGGTCAGACCGCAGAATTAGACCTGAGGGGGTGTTTGTCTGATGTTTGGCTTGATAGGGTGGCAAATAGCTAGTAGCTTTGTCCTTAAGTTGAAAATAAAAACAGTGATTTATGGCTGTGTTTATGTCTACACAGAATTATTATTCAGAGCCCTGCCAGACAGCATCTGGGCCGCTAAACACTGGTGATTTTTAAATGCGTGTGTTGTGGTTGTTTGTAGGTGACTAAAGGTGATCTGGAGCAGAGACATCCACAGCTGGAGGACATCATCACTCTGGCTCAGAACATCAAGAACAAAACCTCCAATCTTGACGTGCGCACCTCCATCTCTGAGAAACGTGAGCATATATTTATCACCGTTTTCAATTGTCTGATCTTAATCTTATCTTAATATTTGTCTTCGTCTCAGCCTTAGTCTGAGTCTTACTCTCAGTACTGACCTCTGTTATAATCTTTTGTTCTTAAAGGAATAGTTCAACCAAAAATTAAATTGTGTCATTAATTCCTCACCCTCATGTCATTCCAAATCCGTAAGATATTCATTTTCAGAACACAAATTAAGATTTTTGATGAAATCCGTGAGCTTCCTGACCCTGCATAAACTGCAATTGAAACGTTCAAGGGTCAGAAAGTTAGTAAGTGCATTGATAAAATAGTCCATAGTTTGTGTGCAAAAAGTATTGAATTTCATCAAAAAATATCTTAATTTGTGTTCTGAAGATGAATGAAGGTTTGGAACGACATGAGAGTGAGTAATTACTCTTCAGTCGGCTTCAAACGATCCCAAATGCGGTTGTAAACGATCTCAGCCGAGGAAGAACGGTCTTATCTAGCGAAACGATTGTTATTTTCACAAAAATAATACAATTTATATACTTTTTAATGTCAAACGCTCGTCTTGTCTTACTCTGCCTGAACTGTTTTTGTTCCGGTTCATGACAGTTAGTGTATGTCGAAAAACTCACATCTCATGTTCTCCCTCGACTTCAAAAATCATCCTATATCACTGTTTTACCTTTTTTGTTAAGGGTGTTTGATCTTCTTTGCATGTTCACTTTGCAAAGACTGGGTCGGATTGAGATTAAAAAGTATATAAATTGTATTATTTTAATGAAAATAACGATCGTTTCGCTAGATAAGACCCTTCTTTCTTGGCTGGGATTGTTTACAACCGCATTTGTGATTTGAAGCTGCATTTAAACTGCATTTTGGAAGTTCAAACTCAAGGCACCATATCAGTCCATTATATGGAGAAAAAAGCTGAAATGTTTTCCTCAAAAAACATAATTTCTTAATGAGTGAAAAAAGAAACACATGAACATCTTTGATGACGGGGGGTGAGTACATTACATGTGAATCTTTGTTTCTTCTCCTTGAAAGGAATAGTTCAACCAAAAATTAAAATTGTGTCATTAATTACTCACCCTCATGTCATTCCAAACCTGTAAACCTTCGTTCATTTTCTAAACACAAATTAATTAATTAATTTAATTTGATGAAATCCGTGAGCTTTCTGACCCTGCATAGACAGCAACTGAAACCTTCAAGCCCCAGAAATGTAGTAAGTGCATCGATAAAATGGTCCAACATATGGAGCTACAAGAATACTTTTTTGTATGCAAAAAGTTGCATCCGCTGTGAGGATGAAGACAACAACTCCCATGATAACACACTCAATCACGGCGTCATCAAACTACACATTTGTTTCTTTGTTTGTTTTGAATATGCGCCCTCTAGCGGCAAAAACACATATTGTGCCTTTAATCTTAGTTTCAGTGTCATTTTCTCTTTGCCTTAGTTTTAGTCTTTGCATCTGCCCTAATCTTTGTTTGGGGTCTTACACTGTGTCTACACCAGATGCGTCAGACCGCATCGCAACAGCTTGAGGCTGTCTATGCTGGCTGTGACAAAGCGGCACTGTGTTAGTCTTTTAGTCTTTCTTATGATTCTTAATCATTTTAATTGTTATATTAGTCTTAATTGTAATCCTAATTTACAACTTCATGCCCCTTTAGATGTTATATCCATTATTCAGTGTATTGAATAATTAGAGTTAGTTTTTTTTTTTCTTTTTTTGGTCAGGACGTACGGAAGGCTTTGACAAATTGGCCATTGTTATAAATAAAGGAAAACAAGTACAACACACACAGTGGTTCTGATAAATAACATCTCAGACGGTTTTATGCAAAGGTGTGTATTAATGAAGAAGCGTGTGTACGGCATCTGTTGTGTGAGATACTGACTCATTCCTCTCTTTCTGCTGTGTGTCAGTGGAGAAGGTCCGCAGCCAATGGGACAGCACACAAAACGGCGTGGAGGCGCGGCTTCTGCAGCTCGACTGCATGATTGGCCACAGCGACCAATGGGAGGAGCAAAGGCGCAAAGTGAAGGCTCTGATTGGTCAAAACGAGATGCGTCTGCACAACCTGCTGCAGCTGAACCGAGAGCCGCTCACCAAACAGATCAGCGACAACAAGGTGAGATCTTGACCTTTCACCTTTGACCTGTATTGACCTTAAAGTCAGCAAAAATTCACATCATTTTGCTCTTCTTCTAGTTCAGAATAAGTTTGTGTGAAGACTTATTTCTCCTAACCTAGTTAGGAGTTGCAGACACATGCACTTTCCAATAAGAAATAATGTTTTTGATTTATATGATGACACTGGAATCTGGATCAGTGTGATTTGTAGCAGAGAGAGCGAGAAATTCATCAGGCTTCTTTGTGGCACTTTTTGTCACTTAATTAATTTTGAAAGTGACCCTATTAAGATCATCTGAATCGTAGCTCTACATGTTTTCTTAGATATTTGAACAGTCTTTCACTAAAGTGTGTATTAAAGTGAAGAGTAAACACTCCTGGTATGTTTTGTCAGGAAGTGACAAAATTAAATTGCTTTATTTAATTAAAAGTCTGAAGTGGCCTTGTAAGGAACATGTTCCAATTAAGCCCACTATGATTTTTTCAATAGAAAAGCTTCACATTTTTCATTAAATAAACACTTCAGATGTGATTACATTTTGATTAATCATCCAACATAATTAAAGAACTGCCAATCAAACTGGACAAGTATGGATTAAAACTAAAAAAACTAAAAAAAAAAAAGTTCTCCAACAAATGAAAATTTGCTGAAAATGTACTCGCCCTCAGATCAGCCAAGCTGTGGATGAGTTTGTTACTGCATCAGATTTTAAAAAATGTGAATTGTTACAACAGGGTGTCTGCGGGTCCTTAAAGTCTTAAAATGTCTTAAATAAGGTTTCCTAATAAAAAGCCTTAAAAAGTCTTAAACTGTCTCAAATTCAGATTCGATGGGTCTTAAATATTTTTGGTCACATTACCGCTAACATATCTTCAGTCTGACAGACCTAATGACTGTTTATAATCGTTGATCAGTCCAAGTTTTTTTTTTCTCCCGTGGTGGTAGTTACATTCTCAGACAGGATTGCCTTTTTTCTGTATGTTCTCAATAATAATAATAATAATAATAATAATAATAATATAGGTCGAGCTACAGCTAGCTGACCTCCAGCCTTCGAGCTAGTTTAAAATGTTTTTGATTTTACTTGCCTGACAGATACAAACAGCCTGTTTAGTCAAAATTTTTATCCCTTACAACTGATCTTTGATCATCAAAATTACGTATTTAAATACATGGTTTGTCTAAAAGCATATTAAAAACACCACATAGACAAATAAACAACATAAAAATCTTGATTTTTCACTACAGGGGGACTTTAAGTGACAAAATAATAAGCAGCAAAGCATCAAAACGCTAGAATGATTCTTCTTAATATGTTATTTTTAATACGTTGACGTAAACAGCGATTGATAAAGGATAGTGTATTTTTGGTATCAAAATCGTGCTGCCTGTCTCTTTGTGAGGAGACTTCAAAACAAATGAGTGTAACACATAAAGCACACATAAAGAAACTCAGAAGAAATACACTGAGGTAACAATTCAAAATGTGCAGTTTGTTTATAACATTATATAGTTCAGTAACATGCCAAGGGAGCTATTTTGCTCAATATTCTGACAATTGCAATTTTTACATTGATTTTAGTCCAATAAGCAAGTAGTTAGTTATTAAGGTACTTACATTTTAGACACATTATTTACTGTTTTGTTCTATTTCACCAACAAAAATAGTTTCAAACAATGATCGCAGCAGAAGTATTGCAGTCTTCAAGCAACACTCGGTGGTGTTTTGCTACTAAATGATTCAGCGTTTTGAACGAATCAGCTGAAATGACTCAATGACTCGCTCATTAAGTGACTTAACGCCACCTACTGGTAGTTTAGTATGTTTAAAAGTATGCATTTTCCCCCAACATTTCTTATTTGAGTATTCATCAATGTATTTAAAACATTAATCTCATGACATCATATATTGCAGTTTTAATTTTTTTTTTTAAGAACACTGAATATATTGCTTCAGAATAAATAGTTTACACCAAACGACCAAATGTCCAGAACAGCTCTGAAGAAATATGTGTGTGGATTATAGCGTATGGACTCATATTTTGGCCAAAAGTGTCGATTTCAGGTTAAAAACATCTTAATGATAGATTTTTTTTTTTTCTTATGAACATGCAGCTTTTCACTTCACAAGACATTAATTGATGGACTGGAGTGGTGTGGATTACTTGTAGATTGTTGTGATGTTTTTATCAGCTGTTTGGAGTCTCTTTCTGACGGCACCCATTCACTGCAGAGGATCTGTTGGTGAGAAAGTGATGGAATGATGCAGTTACTTGACATTTTTAAGCAGGAACCATTTAACAATAACCAAACATAACTGGTCTGTTTAAACTTTTTATCAGTATGTTTGTTTAGTCTCATCACGTTACCTGTAACCGGTTTGTATATAATTCTTTAAGAAAATCTGCAGTCCTCTCACTTTGTCTCAAGTCCTTCCAGTCATCTCCATATTTCTTTGTCAATGCAGTAGGCTTGTCTTATTTTTAGGCTTTATAATCCCTAGTTATTTGTTGTCACTTTAATTTATTTTCTCAGCATGCTTAGTTTCTCCCCTAAATGAACACAATATAATTAGCTAAAGTTCATGAATTCAGGAATGAGTTCTAAGCGCAGTACATTCAGTACATGTGGTTTTAAATGAGATTCACTGTGTTTTTAGTTTGGTGGGCTTGTTAGAAACAAAAAGAGTCAGTGGAGCTCTTCCTAATGATAGAGTCATATTTCTTTATTATAATTACAGACAGAGCATTACATCTTTTTGTGGCTCAAGAAGCATGTAAATTCTTTTCATTTGCTGTGGTTATCAACAGCTTGCTACAGATATTAATGAATTCCAACTTTCAAATATTGATGATTTCTTTTAAGTGCCAAGCAAACGAGGTCTGCATTTGATTTGTTCATTTATTCATTTATTAAATTATATCTTTTAATTTTAAAATTCCTGTCAGCAATCAGGCAGTTCCTTGGACAACTGATCAAGCTCAGGAGCGTAGTTTTGGTCAGATTGTAGCAACACATGATGGCACGGAACTAAAAATTTAATTGGGTGTGCTAATAAAATGTCAGTAATGCCAGGGTTTCTGCAATCAAGATACATTACTTGAGATGCGAAATGAAGATTTGAAGTCTTGTTTTCTGAGAAATTGAGCAAAATTAAGTGAGTTTATGCTTAAAGTGGACATTGGATGCCTTTATACTGCTCAGAAAATCGAAACAGCCTGATAATTTAGAATGTTTAGAAAAAAAAAACAAGTAAATGGATTTTTCTCATTGTTAGGGTGGTTGTGTCCACACACTGCTAAGACACATTTATATGCAAACCATGTAAACTGCATCCAATGTCCCCTTTGAAACAAGAGCAATAGGGTTTTGTCAGTGGGGGATGAAGCCCATTTGCAGATATTTGTTCTTTTTAAAGGGATAGTTCACCCAAAAATGAAAATTCTGTCATGAATTACTCACCCTCAGTACCGTGTACCCAATGGACCTTTTTTTTTCCCTCAGTACTTTAATCTGTTTAATAACAAAAACATTTATTTCAGTGAACAAATACGTCGAAAAATCTAAATTTCAACATTTTGAACAATAGGGACCTACCATCTTTTTCTTTTCTTTTTTTTTTTTTTTTCCAGAGATTTTTGTGTTTTCATTTTTCTGATAATCAAATGAAGGCATTAAACATTTATTTATTTATAATAAAATCGATATTAAACCCTTTTATTTTTTGCCAAACAAACCAATGTTTACTGTTAAAATTAAGAAAATTATGGAAGAAAAATTGTGTGAAAATTGTTAAAAAAAGTTGTAATAGTAATTGTAGTATTTTTTCTACAATTAGGTGGTTAAAGAAGTTCACTTCCAGAACAACAATTTACAAATAATGTACTCACCCCCTTGTCATCCAAGATGTTCATGTCTTTCTGTCTTTAGTCGTGAAGAAATTGTTTTTTGAGGAAAACATTTCAGCATTTTTCTCCATATAATGGACTTCATTGGTGCCCCGATTTTGAACTTCCAAAATGTAGTTTAAATGCAGCTTCAAAGGCTCTAAATGATCCCAGCCGAGGAAGAAGGGTCTTAACTAGTGAAGCGATCGGTCATTGTTTTCGAAAAATAAAAATTTGTATACTTTTTAAACACAAAAGCTCATGTAGCACAGGCTCTGGGATGCGCGTTCACGAGTTGTTCTTGAACGATTTGTTCATTTTGAATGAATCTTTAATGTGACTCGGGAAGAACGAGTCGTCTCAGGGAGTGATTCATTCAGTCGCGCATGCGCAACATCCTATTAGGTTCTGTACTGGAATTAATTCACCTGTTTCGAGTCTTCGGGTTTTTCGAGTCGTTCATTCATCTTATGGGGCTGTCACATGATGCTGATTTTGCTAAAATGAATGAAATGACTCAAAGATTTGTTCATTTTGCTGAACGAGACTCAAAGGTCAGAGTCGGTAAAATGATCCAAACTTCCCATCACTACTACGAATCACGTTTTTGAATCACCACAAGTTCATCATCTGTGTACTCCGGCTCAAAAATGTAGACTATGTCAAATATACAACAAATATGTGAGTAGATTTTTTCCGACAACTTAAGAATCGTCCGACATCATTGTAGCTTCTTGTTTGTAAACAGCGTTTGACTTACTTGCACTTTCTTAGTGTTTGAGCATTTGCTTTGTAAACACTGGGTCTGTGGTTCTGTGTGACCTTTCGATGTGATTCAGTAGTACGTAAACATGCATCCCAGAGCCTGCGCTATATGAGCTTTTGTGCTTAAAAAGTATACAATTTTTTATTTTCCGAAAAAATGGCCAATTGTTTCGCTCGATAAGACCCTTCTTCCTCGGCTGGGATCATTTAGAGCCTTTGAAGCTGCATTTAAACTACATTTTGGAAGTTCAAAATCGGGGCACCAATGAAGTCCATTATATGAAGAAAAATCCTGAAATGTTTTGCTCAAAAAACATAATTTCTTCACAATTAAAGACAGAAAGACATGAACATCTTGGATGACAAGGGGGTGAGTACATTATTTGTGAATTGTTGTTCTGGCAGTGGACTTCTCCTTGAATCTTGTTGTAATATTTATTTTAGCATTTAATTGTTTTATTTAAATTTGCCAAAAATAGGAATATATAAACACCTACATTATACTGAACAAAAGTAATGCAAGACTGATACATTTCTGTTACATGTTAAACCGTACTTTTATTTTGACAGGTTGCTGGGAAGTTTTTGTGTGTATACACTATGATATGATGCTAATTTTCTCAAATGAAACGGTAAAATTCACATGAAATGACTCTCACAGCAGCTCTACAGAATAAGTTAATGCGTTTACGTAGTCATATAGTGAGACGCAGAGGCTGAAAATCACCGCAAGCGTCACCTGTGACGCACTATTTGTGTAGTAAACAAAACCGTGTCTCTGCCATTCATTCATACAGAGGCAAACAGAATATGGAGGATTCATATTTAAACCGTCTTTTGCATTTTAATATTCACAGACACTAGTCCATATCGTGATTTTAATTAAGTGAGAGACCTACTTTTGATTTATTAAACCAAAAATCGACGAATTCCACGGCATTCCACGCTGTAGAGTAAATCTGTTTTTATGAATGGACTCTGCGATCCCGTCCGCGTTTTTGTGGAGGAGAAATTGTAGACGCATGACCACGTAGAGACAGAAATGACATGCCGTTGTGTAAATGAGATAAATAACACAAGGCTATTTAGTTTGTTTAATAAAAGAACAAGGTACAGACCTGTTCTGTAGGAAAGGTAACCTTAAATGACTTCTGTTGTGATCTGGCGTTATATAGAAAATAAAGTTAAATAAAATTAACTTGACCTTCAAGGGGGGAGGGGTGCTGAGTGTTTGTGAGCAAAGCTGTTCAGGCCTAAAGCTATTTATGTTAAATTAATTAAAAAGTATTGGTATTCAATAGAAAGTTGTGTTTTTAAACTTGATGTGTTGCTGAAATCCAGCTGTCCTTTACTTGGTCTTAAAAAGTTCTTAAAGCCTTAAATTTACCCATGTAACAAATGTCTACATCTCATATTTCCAAAAGAAACAGCTTATTAAGGTCACTCCCCCTTCATTTGAGCTCATTGGAAGGCAACAACATTTGAAAGAATTGATGTGTTTTCTTCAGATTGTAGATCTCCTAGAGCTGCAAAATACTGAAAATCAATGATGAAAATAACAAATTTCATTATTGATTAGTTAGATATGTGCGCTCTGGCGTAGACCCAAGTTCGGATCATGTGAGCAGTTTAATAAGTTAATAAGCACTGAGTTTCACATGGACAGGTTGATGTGTCACATACTTTGACAGATTGATGTTTCTCCATCAGTGCATAAATTACATTTCCTGACATATTCTTATCTGTAAATATGTATTTGTGTTTTCAAAACAGCTTAAAACATGCCTATACATTCACATCAACAAACAGAGTGCAATAAAATGTGACTACAATATTCATATTGATATACAATTAGCAGTTTGAACATCAAATTTAGCTAAATTAGTTTGAAATCTTACATATAATCCAAATTGCATGATATAAAAGTGGGCTTCTCATCAATTTCTGATCTTGGAGAAATGATTGCCAAATTAATCATTGCATTAAATCATGAATGAATGAGATTTCGTATTAGTATTCTGGACTGTTTTAAGAGAAGTTGTGTATGATTTAGTCAAATAGTATCGTAATTATATATGTGCTGCAATGTCATGTCAAGAAATACTAATAAATACTATAATAATATCAATATTAATATTAATATTGCAATAAGCACTACTGTAATTGTGCTTTTATAAACATTATGGCAATGAATGCTAATAACTATTCACATAATATTGTAGTATTAAGTACTACCATAATTATGCTTTTCATAATATGTTATTTCAATAAATGCTAATAAATACTATTTATTAAATACTAATTATTATGCTCTATGAAATTCTATCTTGATTTTGGAAATAAATGTTAATAAATACTCAAATATTGTAATATTACATACTATTTTAATTATGCTTTCACTAATATTATTTTAATAATAATCTTAATAAATATTGCTGTAATCATTTTCTCTTAAATACTACCTTGATTATCTTTTTACAAATATTTAGAAAATAAACACTAATAAATACTCCAATGATGATATTGCTATATTAAATATTAGTGTTTATGCTTTCATAAATATTGTTGCTATAAATACTAACAAATATTACTGTAATATTATGCTGATAAATACTACATTATGCTTTTACAAATATTTTATAAATGCGTGCTAATAAATACTCCCAAAATAATAATGTTAAATATTAACATATTACAAGACATGTGAATGAATACTAATGTAGTGGTACGGTGATATTAAACTGTATTGCAATTACACTCATGAATATTGTAGCAATACAAAAACAATACGTAATTATGCTTTCACCACTGTAAGTATTACCTCTATAATTTTTACTGCGCTAATAATAATTAAATATTCATGGTTTTAGCTATCATTTTAACAGTGTTTGAAATCTTACATATATAATCCAAATAACAATATATGTAAGAAAAGAATTGGCTTTTCATCAATGAATTGACGAAATGATTGTCAGGTTAAACACTGCGTTAAATCAGGAGTGAATGAGATTTCATATTAATTTCTGAGGAGTCGTGCACTTAATATGCACAAGTGTAAATGTGGCTTTTGAACTGACAAACGCACACTACTGAAACGCACCTGTAGGGGATGCTAGAGTCATAATTTCACTGCCTTTTGTTTGGCGTTCATATATTATTCAAATGTTTTAAAACATGAGTAGATATTTTAGGCATGAACATACATTTCAGTGTTTGCCTTAGGTTAGAAATAAAGATTTTATGCTTGTTGACGATGATTTTCTGAAGTCGTTTGAGGTAAAGTTATTCTCTACAGCACCAGAAGCGTGAACCAAACAACTTCTACACTTCTATAATGACTGTTGAGCTTTTGTTGTGTTGATTAGATGCTAGCTTTATGTATTGATTTGTGTTTGTTGTCAGGCATTCCTGCAGGATCTCAGTCGAGGACAGGAGAGCGTGACGTCCTTTAATGAACTGTCCAATCAGCTTCTGCAAGAATATGCCTCTGACGACACACGCAAGGTCAAAGAGGTCATGGACAAACATAACACGGCGTGGAACAGCGTCAATAACAGGTATGCGCTCGCACACGGATGAGCTCATAGATGCACATGCAAACGGACGTGTGTGTTCATTTCCTTAATCTCCAGCAAATGAGAGGAAATGAATCATACGCACACACACACACACTCTGAAACAGTGTCATAAACACATACTCACAAATGTTCAGCATGTACAGATATCAGACACTGCAGAACAGACGCTTCTGGACATACTGATCATCATTATGTCACTACTGGTGCATTTAATAATATAATGGCAATAAATTCTGTTGTTATTATGCTGTCACAAATACTGCAGTAATATATTCTACCTTCATAAATGTTTTTGTTATTTATGAGTAGTTTATGAATAAATACTACTGCTGTGATGATAATTTAGTAATGCATTGTATCATCACGATGCTTTTATGAATATAATGTTATCATCATAATTGTCAGAATATTTTCATAATATTCAGGTAATAAATGGTAGCATAATTATGCTCTTGCAAAATACTATTGTCATAATAAATTAGTAATTAACACACTTTCACAAATAAATACTAATAAATGCTATATTAAAGTAATAAATATTACCATGATTATGCTCTCGCAATATACTGATGTTATAATAAATTATACAATAAAAAATATTGAAGTTGTTCTCACAATTGACTAATTTTTTAATAATAATTTAGCAATAAATCATATTGTAATTATGCTTCCATAAATACAAATAAATACTATAATATTTGTAATGAATGCTACCATATTAATATTGAAGTAATAAATATTACCATTATTATGCTCTCACAAATTGCAAGTTAAATACTATGATAATTAAGATAACTAAATAATTAAAATATATAATTATATAAAAATATATAAATACATAATTATTAAAAATAATAATAAAAAATTATAATAATTAAAATGAATGCAATAATATTGTTATAATAAATACTACTGTAAGAAATATTGAAGTAATAAATATCACCATAGTTCTGCTCTTACAAAATAACATAGTCACAAATTATATTGTAATTATGCTTCCAGGTGTATTATGGCAATAAATATAAATACTCAATGTTGTAATAAATACTACCATAAATAAATAAAATGTAATCATTTGATATTAAATACTACCATAATTATGGTTTCATAAATATTTCATAAGATTCCTAACTGTAATATCACTCTACTAAATATTACCTCAATTATGCTTTCACAAATAATAAATATTGTACTGATAAATATTTAATAAATATTACCATAGTCCTCTCACAAAATATAATTACGCAGTGTCACAAGTATCGTGCCAATAAATATAAATAAATATAAATACTATATCAATTATGTTGTAATAAATACTACCATAAATAATGTTTCTGCAGATATTGTGGCAATGAATGCTAATAAATACTCAATAAATAATAATAAATAAATTAATAAATACTCACAGTAATAATATTGTGATATTAAATACTATTGTAATTATGGTTTCATAAATATTTCCTAAATTTACTGACTGTAATAATATCTCGCTACTAAATAGTACCTCTATTATGCTTATTATACAAATAATGTGGAAATAAATGTCAATAAATACTTCCATAATAATATAGTGATAGTACTATTAAAAAAAAAAAAAAAAAAAAAAAAAGGTTTCTTGAATATTGCACTATGCCTGCACAAGTATTACCACTGTAATTGTCGCAGCACTAATATTAGATAAATATGCATGTGTACATGTGTACAATAAGCACATGTCATTTGGTAAACATCATTGATTTTAGCGCGGTATGTTTGCTGGTTTGCGGTCATCAGGGCTTCAGACCGTCAGGCTGCTTTGGATTTAGAGCTGAAGTCTCTACAGACGTGTCTCCGTGAGCTCGAGTCCTTCCTGAAGTGGCTCCATGAGGCGGAGACTACAGTCAACGTGTTAGCTGACGCCGCCCAGAGGGAGGAGCTCTCGCAGGACTCCGCCCACATCAAGGAGCTGAAGGGGCAGCTTGGGGTAGGAACTTTACGGTTACCTTTTTACATATGTGAAAAAGCCAACTTTGCAGCTCATTCTGGCATCCCAGAAGTTATGTAAAGCCAGCCAATCAGATTTGAGCTTGTGATTTTTAGCCATCGCTTGCAAGTTACTGAAATGCGTGAGACATACAGTGTGTGTGGACTGCAGGCAGTCTGAGGTTTAGACAAATCTGGGACATACAATGTTCAATTATCCCTCTGTCAGTCCTCATTAGTTCCCCTGTCAGCCAGATCGCAGTATACGTGTAATCAAGGTATAGATCGCTTCTGCTGAGAAAGAGCTTGTCATTTCTTTAGTTCTTTGCTGAGTGTTTGTGCTGTGAGATTCATGCATCACAGTTTGATCTCTTTATCTGCTGTCCGCTCTAACTACGACTGTACGCTCTACGATTCAGCAGCCTACACACTACAAATGCACTAAATACACTAAAGTACAAGCTGCCAAGCTTTATGCTATAATGGACTGTCCTGACTTTAAAATATGAAGTCGCGCCAATTCATTGAGGAATCTTGTATTGTCTTGTTGCTTGGCAACAAATGGCATTTTTGCACCCGTGAAGGGCACTGCGAGGATGTTCGTAGGGTCAGTTGAAAGCAAAGTGAACAGCTGAATTCTTTCATGAAGGGCCCTTCCTGAAGGCCGTTAGTGAAGTGTACTGACGATTGTCACTTTAGTATCTGAGAGCAGATTCCTCAAAATTCATTCTGAAGCATGAAGTCATTTAAAGATTTTAGGGCTTTAGGGTTGAAACTGCTTGCACATTTGCATATTTTTTTGTTTTTTTTTTGTTTTTGTGTGTTTATTTATTATCATTAGTAGTTATAAAGCTCCACATGTACTCTCTTCAAGTGCAGTGAGTTTGAGGCGCGCATAACGTGCATTTGAAAAATGACATGCCAAACATCGAGTTTGTAATGACAACGGTTTATAAATCTGTTGTCAGCAAAAGAAAAGCTATTTAAAAGTTGTTCTGTGGTTTCCTGCCAAAATAAAACCATTTGGAAGCAAAAAAAAAACAACCATAAATAACAGTTTTGTAATTCTACTGATGTTATTTTTAATAATAATAATAATAATAATAATTGTAATAATTAATCTTATGAAATGCTTTTTAATAATATTGTAGAGTAGTATACTTTTCAATAGTAGTGATATTTCTTTGTTGATAAAGGGGTCCTATTATGCTCTTTTACAAAGTCTTGATTTTGTTTTGGGGGTGTACTAGAACATTCTTTCATGCTTGGTGGTTCAAAAACACATTATTTTTAACATAATTTACATTATTACAATACATTTCTCCCAGCCTGGCACATAAGGCTCAATTAGTTCTGGGTTTAATGAAGGCCTGTCTTCCGAAAAACGAAATGTGTTGTGATTGGTTAGTTGTCCCACTGCGTTGTGATTGGCAAACAGCTTAGACGGTGTTTCAGTACTGCCACGCCCCTTACCAAAGAAGCAATTCCGTGAACTGTTAGCGCAAGCTAGATTAAACTGATTCTTACATTTTAAATATGGATATTTTTCTTACAAAAACGCATAGATTTGCTACAGGAGGCCTTTATTAACCCCCCGAAGCCGTGAGAAGCAATTTTTATTATGGATGGATGCATATTATTGGACTTGATTTGGACTGATGAGGAAAAACACCCGTCTATGCCGTTTTAAAGCTTGGGAGTGTCAGGATACATTTTAATATAACTCTGATTGCATTCGTCTGAAAGAAGGAAGTCATATACACCTAGGATGCATGAAGGGTGAGTAAATAATACGCTACAGTAGTGTTGGGTCCTATCGTCAGCCTGCGAGATCGCCGATACATGATATTATTGTGCTAATGTATTTAATAATTTACATACTTAGTTTGATTGGCCGAAACCAGCTCCAGCATAAGGCTAAAAGCAGCCTAACATTATCAAAGAACATCATCATTGATTAGCCTAGCCTATTCTAGTGCAAGTTTATGCATTTTAAAAAACACTTGCGTTATAATTGAAGCTATCTACACTGTATGATGAATAAATCTCTTACCACACACTGCACACGTCTACGGCTCCGACGCGGCAAGCGGAGTAGATCACGGCTTCGGCATGTGTTTCGCCCCCTGTACTGCACATCTACGGAGCGTTACAGCTCTGAAGCGGCCACTCTAGTCAGTGCTTGTGTTGATTGTTGATACCCGCTGTGCTGCGGCTTGTTGCATCGCTAAAGCTAGGCTAATGCACCACCTCGTCCCTATCTTCCCTCCAACAATTTGAATTTCTGTGGGCGGGATTTAATTTAATGATATTCTAATGGACCGCGTTGTGACATCATTGCATTCGGAAAACAAACGTTGTAGTCCAAAGGAGCCGTTCGTTGTAGTTCTTGAAAAGGGATTTTTTTTAAAAACTAAATATCTCCCTTTGGAGTGAACTTTGAGATTTGTAACTTTGTAGATCTTTTTTATGCCCAAAGATACACACCACACACTGACTAGTTAAAAAAATGAAAAAGCATAATAGCACCCCTTTAATGTGTGTATATGTGTGTGTATATATATATATATATATATATATATATATTTATTTATTTATTTATTTATTTATTTTTAAATATATAAATGAATGAAGAAATAAAATTGCAATTAGATACGTTTTCCCATTTTGGTCATGTACACTAAAAGTAAAGCCAAGGTTGTGGGTTTGATTCTGGAAACACAAGAGACACTGATTTTGATAAACTGTAAAGCTTAAATGCAAGTGGCTTTAAATTGAAGTATCTGCCAAATGCATAAGTTTAAATCACTTTATTTGACATTTTTGGTTTCTAATTTTCATTCAGCTTCTTTCCATCTGTCTTCCACTTAGTCATTGACAGTTTCGTTTATTTTTTGCATGATCCTTACTTTGTAGCCATGCGTCGTATATCATTTTGTCTTTTTCTCAAGGACATGTTCAGATCATTTATTTTCTTAGTTTGTAAAAGACAGCTGATGACTGGAGAATGACATGTTGTGAAAGTGTCTAATCTTGGCGGATGTCTGTGTTTGTTTGACGTCAATGACAGTGACATGAGAAATAACGTTACTGATGTCTTTATGATTTCAATGAGAACTGCTTTCCTATTATTTCAAAGATAATACTGTTTGAAGTGCTTGCTGTGACGTAAAACTGCTGTTTGTAGATTATCATGTATTCCTTTTCTTTTCTTCGCACAAAGCCATGTAAAAATTTGCACAAGCTCATGGTTGGTATTGTGTTGTTTACTGTTGTTTGGAGAGATTTGTTTGCCATCCATCTTTATCGCTGTACCACTGAATCACGCTCAAATCACACTGGCTCGCTAGTGATTAGTGTGACAGACAGACTTATGAAACTCACATCAGGAGACAGAGAGACAGACAGATTTGAGTCGCAAACACAATAGGTGTTTGCTTACCTGGAGATTGTAGTGTTTCTAACCTCTTGAATGTGAAATGCTGTATTGTGATGTATGTTTGAGGAAACAGCAAGGTTTGATCAAACAGGAGTTGATTAGATGGTGAAAAGTGGTTGTTGTATGCTATAATGGAGGCAGGTTGTTGGAAAGAAAGGATTGAAAATAGATTTATGTTGGTCTAAAATGAAATTAGAATTTAAGGGATAGTTCACCCCAAAAATGTAAAATCTGTCACCATTTACTCATCCTCTTTTTGTCCCAAACTTGTATGACTTTATTTCTGCTGTGGAGCACAAAAAGAAGATATTTTGAAGATTGTGCTGGTTGCTCTATTCCATACAGTTGCAATGACTGAAGACTGATGGATTTAACAATTTTAGTAGTAGTAGTAGTAGTAGTAGTAGTAGTAGTAAACCAAACTTTTATTTTGATGCGTTGCCATGAATACCTTTACATTTCTGTGTGTATATGATATGATGATAGTGTCTCAAAGAAATGGAAAAATGCTCATAAAAAAAGCAGTTCTGGAAATGTTGTTCATGTATTTATATCCTCATTTGGCAAGACGGCAGATACTGAAATCACTGCGAGCATCAAGTACACTTCAGTCTGTGTGTAGTAAACGAAACTGCACATCTTCACCAACAATTTATATTTAAATAGTCTTTAGAAATATTAGTCCGTATCGCAATTTAATTTAAGTGTAATGACCTACTTTTAATTCATTTATCCACACTTCAGTACAAATTCGGTGACATTCCGCATTATACAGTAAATTAGTTTTTATGACTTGATTCTGCGATTGAATCCACGTTTTGTGGAAATCATGATATATTGTTAATATACAAATATCCAAAAATACAAAAGGTGAGCTATTGCATGTTTTCATAGGCTTTGGGCAGTAGCAGACAAATCAATTCTTTTTATTTTTTTTTTAATATTTGTTATTTTATGACAATATTATGGTGCTTTTGTGCCATTTTGGAAGATTAAACTTCTAATTGCTTGAAAAAAGTGACCAGCACATTGTTCAATATCTCTAATTTTATGTTCCAAGTAAGAAAGTCAGGCATATAGGTCTGGAAAGACATTCATCACAGTAAATGTGGTCAGAATCTTGATTTTTGGGTGAACTACTCCTTTAAGAAAGTAAATGGGGTCAGTATTGATTTCATGTTAGCTTTGTGAACATTTGTCGTCAAGGGTCATCAGAAGCGCAGAATGAGATAATAATAGCACTTTCGCACAGCGAAGGAGCAAGCGGTTTCCATTCAGAATCATTACCGTTCTCCTCATGTCTCCCTCGTTTCTCTGATGTGTCTCACTGCTCTATTTCTTAGTCTCTCAGGAGATGTGCTCTCTTTCAGTAAAGTGTGTCACCCTCACTCATTCCCTTTATGAATTTATACACTCTCTCACTCGCTCTCATTCTTTTGCCGCTGAAACAGACACTCTGTCTCTTGAGCGCTCTCCGGAGTTTCTCTCCGTCCGTTGTATCAACCATTCCCTCCCCCGTCTTTCTCTCTCTCGTTCATTCTCTTTTTTTTGTCGTTCAGTGTTAATTCTCTCTCCATGACTCTTGTTTATCGCTGGAGAGGAGCGAGCGCCCGTTGCCGACTCACTCCTGATGTGCTTGAGTGTGTGTGCGTGCATGCGTGTGTGTGTGTGGGACATGTTTGTCAGGGCTCGTCACATTTCGCTCGGCTGGTGGTGGGGGATATGTGAGTGTGCGTGAGCGTGTGTGTGTGTGGCGGTGAGGATGCGTGCTCTCAGACGCTGGCAGTCGTGTGCAGGCAGAGTTAAGATGATGGCTGTAGTTCGGACGTCTCTGCAGAAAGTGGTGGTCTTCTTACACCGGCTCCAGAGAATGGCGATATCTTCACCGCGTTACCAGAAACTGTGCAAGGTCAGTGTCGTGCGCACACACTCGCCAATGCGCTTCCATCCGATCTGTGCTAGTTTATGGTAGTTGGACTTAGTTTGGTTTAATGTGAGTTCTGTTGAAGTTCTACTTAAACAGTTTCTTGGATTTCTTCACATTCTTTTTTGTCGTAACATTTTTTTTCCCCTAGTGAAATGCTTTACAGTGTTTTTATTTCATGTTTTGACATTGTCTGTTTTAGTGCATTTAAAATAGTGCAAGTTTGCAATTTGTAATGTTTGGTTCTGTTCTTTATACCAAAAGGCAATACTGATAACTCATACAAACCGTATACAGGATCAGAATGTACATTTGAAAGACATTGATTTAATAATGTTTGATGACGTGGTAGTTTGATGTGAGCTGTGATGTAGTTTCCAGCTGTTTGTCGTAAGATGACCAGAAACCTGTCCAAACCACATTAGAGCAGAAGGAACATTTAAAAGAAATGAATTTGATGTAAAATAAAAGAGATTTTAAAGGATTCCTGTTAGTAATATCGCATATGAGTGATGCTATGTTTAGCTGCTGTCAGCGTGAGCTGTCAGCAATCATCCTTTGAGCATGAGTGTGTGCGTGTGTGTGATAGAGATTAGAGAAAGCAACAGCTGTTCTGATATCCAGTGTTTAGCTGAAATCCTCACAGGATTTACACACGCAACACATGGCACTGCTGAGAGATGGAGAGCTTTTAGAACAATAGCGAGTTCATCTTTGTGTGCGAGTGTGTACATGTGTGTGTTTATTGAAGGGACGGCAGCACGTGGCAGCGTCGTGTGTGAAAGTGAGTGTGGGTCTCTGTTATTGTAAGATTACGGAGTTCGTGCTTCTTAGGTGGATCACGTACAGCACTTGTTTTTGGTATTTTGTTATTTTTATTCTTATACTACATACATCCCCACTTTGTAATGTTATTCAAGGTTTATTGCATTATAAATAAATGCAATTTAGTAATTTAGTAATTTAGTCTCCCTGATCTTTAAACTAACAATTAAACAATCTGTTTTTGCTCTTTAAAGCTTCCATATGTAAATGAGCTCTATTGTGATCGTTTAATCATGTGTGCTAGCAAAGTTCACACTGTAATTCAGTCGGAGCTGGTTCAGTTGCTAAATGCTGATTATGTGTTCATGTATAATTGTGCGGTTATATATGAATGTCAGTTCAGGGAAAATTTAAGATGCTTTTTGCATGAAGATTAGCTGCTTTTATTAGAAGTGGAAGCGTATATTTCTTACATAATTATCGGCGTTTTGTCCTAACCATCCATTGCCACAGCAAGTGATAGGACATTTTCTGGACTGGCTGACTTGTCTTTGTGTGGATGATTTCTATGTGTTGCAGTATTTTCTTATTCACTGTGAACAGTTAAATGACTTTTTATTGGAATCATCTTTTCGTGTCTGTTTGGACAGGTTGTACATTTCAGTAAGTGGTCTGGGTGTACTGGAGCAGAGTTTTAATTTGTGAATGTTGTAATATGTCACGGACTACATCCAACTTATTTCAGTAGAGCAAACAAATCCTGTTTTCATAATATAACCCCTTGAAACCAGACTCAACATCCAGTTTCAAGAGAGCAAGAAGATTAAAAAAGAACAAAAGTGAGTTTAAAAGGAAAATAAAGAGTGAAATTAGATTACGCTACGCTATATATGCAGAAAAGCAGTCATTTAGCAGATGCTTTTCTTCAAAGAGATATACGGTGCATTTATAACGGGAACAATCTCACTGAAGTCACCTAAGGTTAAGTGTCTTGATTAAGGGGAGATGAAGAAGGGTGTACTTAAATCTTTAGGTACCACACAATTTGTTTCATTTCAGTCAGATTTTAAAATTAATCTCAGTGGCTTCTGTGTTTCATAGATAACATAGTCACAAATCTTAGTTGTGAGATAGACTGTGTTGTTTCAAATTCTTGCAAAATTTCAAATCCAAAAGTAAAAACATGTTCTGACTCCTAGTAGAAATAGTAAGCGGTTATAAAAAATCTTGTATCTGGGATGACTCTGCGCTTTCCTGGTGTGCAAATAAAAATCTGCATCAGAACGACCATAAACTTTGTGGTTGTCAGTCAGCATGCTTCTTGTTTCCAGCATGTATCTTATTTTATGCAGAACACTGTTGTTGTTTTTCTTATTGGTTTATTGTAAAATAAACATTACTGAGCTTTTTTGTCCATTGCTGTTAAACTTCTGAATGCTTCCCCATATTTGATGTTTTAAAAGACTATTGCCACTGTAGATGTGCTGCCCATGCTGTTTTTGCAGTTTGCATGCTGTTGTTTTGTTTTGCTCTGCATATGATATTAGTTATCAATAATTAACTCCAAAATCTAAAAATTACTTACCGGTTCATAAGTCCCATATGTGAAATCCATCAGACGAAACGTACACACTCCATGAGTACCAACTTTACCTTGAGGGACATAAGGTACTCCTCACTCGATTAAGCAGCCCTAGGCCAGATGGAGGCGGTGCGGTGATCGTTTAAGCGTCCCTGGGCGGCACTGCTGGCTCTGCACCCTTGGGAAGGCATCAGTCATTCTGCGCTCCATTACTCTCTCCTGGGAGGAATCCATCTTTTGGAGATCACTGAAGCCTCCAAAGACCTGCTCTCCTGCACTACCCCATATGTGTGAGTGTGGTGAATTCGTCCAGTTCAGAATGAGCCTCAAGTTTGTGTGTGCCTGGCAATTCCACATCTGACTCCAGATGATTCATTCATAATTTAATTCATGATTTTCTTCCAGTGTCTGAGTGGAATCCAGCTGCATGACTGTCACACAAGGCCCCTTGCTCACACAAGGCCCCTTGTGTGAGCAACCTCTCACATGATTCCTTCTCTTAAATAAACTTGAGATATTACTTACAGCCTCATTTTTAATGTTTAGAAACCAACTGTAACTCAATTTTAACTTGTCCATCAATGTGTGATAGAAACTTAGACTAATATACTTGAAATGGAAGTCTAACCAAGTGGTTCCCAACCAAGTATTTGGAGGCCCCCCGATACGGTACACTGTGCATGTCTCCTTAATTAAACACAACCAGTTCAGGTCATTGGCTCATTAGTAGAGTCTCCAAGACTTGAAATGGGTAAGTCGGACATTGTTCCTTACACATGCATGCCAAGATAAAAACCCTTATGAAATTTTTTGTTACAAATGCATATGGTACTTACAGCCCTAGTATTGTGGTATTTTCTAAGTGAATGAACTGTTGCAATGGAAGTAAATCATTCTTTTGAAGTGGAACTGTGGCTAAACCAGGGGTGTCCAAACCTGCACCTGGAGGGACACTGTCTTGCAGAGTCTACCCCCAGCCCCAATTAAACACATCTGGTGCCTAGTCCAGGTCTTCAAACTCACTAGGTGTGTGTTTGTAGCTAAACTCTGCATAATGTTGGTCCCCCAGGGAGTGGGATTGGACATCCCTTGAGATAAACTGATTGTTGAATGACCACTGTTAGTTAATTATTGGTTTAAACATGCTGAGGGATTAGTACAACTTTCTGCACGCATAATGATCATAAATAACTAGGACTGTTCCTTCAACTGACTAATCTGCGGAAGCTGAGAGAGTTGCCTGGTGACAGCTCGGATGACTTGTACGTAAGCATATGCATAGGTTTTTATATAAAAAAAGACTTAATAATCAAGTTAAAAAGACCAGAGTTGGCCTGAAACATTACTGTATCGATGTTGTGTAAGAGCAACACTCCCACCCCTCCAAGCAGGTTCAGTTCTGACCTCTCTGGCTGACCACCTCTGTTTTCCAGAGGCATGATAACCCTGGCCTGGCCTTCAGTTCAGAGACTTAACCCCAACTGTGTGTGCTGATTCAGAGGCTTTAAGATAATGGTGCATTAGCAGTCTGTCATGCTACAGACACTCCGGCAAACACACAGCAGCTAGGTTCTGCCTCTTTCACACCACACTCATCTCTGCTTCTCTCTACTACGCACACACATTGTGAGTCACGGCCGCTCCTCCCCTCACTTAAAGCACATTTGTACTGATGTCCATTACTGAGAGCCTGAGTGGAAGTGCTATATTTGTGTGCATGATTGTAGACTGAACCGTGTGCCAGAGTGAGATCAAGATTAATTTGCATTTATGAGTCGGATCATCAAAATTTGCCACATTTTAGGAAAGAGATGTGTGGGCGCGTTCATAAATCCATTCTGACATTGGGTGATATATTGTCCGTCCTTGGACAAAGTTGTCTCGGAATTGGCTGGTTGTAAAGGCTTCTCTCCTCTCCCCTCCTTTCATATCCAGTCCTCTTCTTCCATTTCTCCTCTTCTTTCCCCATGTCTCGCCTCTTTGTGTCCCACCACTCATGTCTTCTAATGTTCCTCTCATTTTCACACTTTCCCTACCTCCTCTTGTCTCTCATCTAGTCTCTTTGTCTTCATCTCTTGTCACTCTGGTCTTCTCTCCTTTAGTTTGTTTTCTTTGTTTGTCCTCCTTCCTAGTTTATTCCCTTATTTCTACTCTCCTCTTTTCTTTGTCTTTCCCTCTCCTTTTCTCTTGTCTCATCGCTCCTGTCATTTCCCCATGTCTCTTTCTTGTCTCTCCCCTGTCCTCCTCTTCCCCATGTCACGTTTCTCCTCTACTGTTTTCTTCTGCTTGTTTCTCGCCCTTTCTTTTTTGTCTGTCAGCTGTCCTTGTTTCTCCTATCTTCTCCCCTCATATTCTCGTCGTTCCTGTTCTCTGTCCTCTCCTGCCCTCCTTTCCTTTGTCTGTCCTCTCCTCTTCTTCCCTCTCATCTTCTATGTCTTATTCTTCCATGTCTCACCTCTCTTCTCTGGTCTGGTGAACACAAGTTGTTGGAAATCACTTGTTGTTTAATTTCTCCATCTCAACATCTTTGAGTGTAATTCTGTCTTCTCCTGATCAATAAGGGCCTGTCACACACGTCTTCATATACATACGTACTGCCCACCATCCCCAGCTCAGCTGATCGATATGTCCCACTCTCGTGAACAAAGACTCAGATTTCCATTCATCTTTTTCTTTCTGTGCAATCCCTCGCTCTGGGGTGGTAGTCAAGGCATGACATAAAGGAATGATAGCTTTCCTCACAGCGCTCATTTGTTTCAAAGCTCTGTCCATCTAGACAGCATCTCTTTCATCATCCTGAAGGTCTGCTCATGGGTCATGTCTCATATTTGCTTTTTTCATCAGTCTACTTTCTTTTGTAGTTCTCCTCTCTTCTCTTCTATCTTGTCTCTTTTCTTATCGTCTTTGCTTTTTTATCCATCTCCTCTCTTTTGTAGTCTTGTTGTAGTAGTTGTTTTTTTTTTCTCTTATAGTCTTGCTTCATATCTTCTGTGCTTAATTGGTATCTCTTCTCTTCTCTTCTCTTCTCTTCTCGTCTCGTCTCGTCTCGTCTCGTCTCGTCTCGTCTCTTCTCGTCTTGTGATTAATTCAGCTTCAGTTCCACACATTTGTTTATCTTCCTTCTATACATGCCTGTGAAGACTGATTGCTTTTACACATCGAAAGACAAAGACCTTTTCATGCTTTCATAATTACATACTGATGCCATTTTAAAAACAGAACGTTCACAAATGACCGAGTTTCTGCCTTTTAGTGCATTGCTTGCTGCACCAGCGAGTCAGTGAAATGCGGTTCAATTCTATATCCATTTCTCTCTGTCTCTTTATTCTCTTCAGCCAGTGCATTTCAGGTCTTGCTGTAGCAATTTCTTAACAGTCTGAAAGTAAAATGGATAACCCCCACCCCCCCACAAAGATTCATTATTGCACTGAGAATAAAATGCCCGCGGATAAATATAGAAGCCATGTTCTCCTGGGCACAGAACCAGGACTAAAGTCACTAAAGACAGATAAATATCCTTCGCTGGACCTGCTAAATAATTCATGTACGGCAAAGAGCAATGATCAAAGAAGGATGTCTGAAACAAAAGCATTCACAGCACATATATAAAGGATCTCCCGACAGGGACTGCTCTGAGGTTACTGCTTTGAGTGTTGTATAGATCAGACTCTCTAAACCTCATACACTTGTCATTTCTGTTGGGAATTAATGTCAGGACTACTAAACGGGCAGGGCCAGAGGTGGAATTGACCTTACTGTCCTGTCAGATTACTCTCTCAATCCTATTGATCAGATATTGATCAGATATTGACCAAGTCTTACAACACAAGGCTTTTGTAAACCTTCACTCACAATTAGCATGTTGGTGTTCTACACACTAATATACATTGGTCAAGTTCTTATTAGTTTGGACTGTAAAGCCTCGTAAATCTCTAAGATTGAAAGCTTTATTAAAAACCAATTAAATCTGTGACTCCGAGACAGCAGAATATATGTGGTCTAAATCTACCTCCGCTAGCAGCTCTGTCCCATAATTATTTCAGTGGGTTTTTATGTACACATCATGAGTACATGATCTTCCATAGCAGCCACATTCAGATGCATTCATTTTAGTAATAAACACTGAGTTTTCATGGTGTTTCCTGGCCTTTCGGCGCAAGATGCTGGAATCCAGCATCCCCATGACCCTACATGGGACAAGCGGTTTAGAGAATGGACACATGGAGTTCCTGTCCCATTCAAATAGTCTTTGAACTCTACCTGTGACAATTCTACTCCAGGAGTGTCCAGTCCTACTACTGAAGGGCCGCTATATTGGAGAGTTTAGCTCACATGAGCCAACTAATCAAGGTCTTCAGGAGTACTAGAAACTTCCAGATTTATATCTAGTTTTGCCTATGTTTCAACTACTCCCCTGGTGAAAAAACCAGCATATGCTGGTAGCTATGTTTTGATGCTGGGATGCTGGTTAGGTATGTTTTGATGCTGGTTTAAGCTGGTCCTTTGCTGGTCTTTGCTGGTCCTTTGCTGGTTTATGCTGGTCCTTGCTGGTTCATGTTGGTCATGTTGCTGGTCAAGGACCAGCATAAACCAGCAAAGGACCAGCATAAACCAGCTAAGGACCAGTATAGACCAGCTTAAACCAGCATCAAAACATACCTAACCAGCATCCCAGCATCAAAACTAGCTACCAGCATATGCTGTTTTTTACCAGGGTCTTACTAACTCTAATTACCCAAATCTCTGCTTATACAACTTCTAGCTTTGCCTCATCTTACTCCCAGCTCCTAGTTGTCAAACTCTGCTCCAGTACAGCCACCTTCACGCTAAGTTTAGCTTAAATTAATCAAGACGTTCAAATTTTCTTAAAAATGACAGGCAGATTTGGACCAGGTTGGACCAAAACTCTTCAGGACAGTGGTCCTGAGAGACCTGCTGTATCTCCACTGTCTCTACTTCTAACTCCACTCCTGTAGATTCTACCTGTAACCCCACAGTTAACTACCTAACTTGTAACTCGGATTGCACTAGGTTTATTTCTACATCTATTTATTCCATCTCTGTTGACTCAATATGTAGCTCTATAACATTACGTCTGTGTACTTTACATATTCCATAATACATAACTCCTTCTCAACTCATTTGTTTGTCAGCTCATTCTTTCTCTAGTTCGACGTCTCTGCATCTTTTACTTCCACCCAATAAATGTCCCACATTCTCATACAGTCATTTTTTAAGTTTTTGTTTGGTTTGGTTATAGTATTTTTAATCTAAAGTAAGATATCATTGTGAATAGACTTCACTAAAGATTCCCGAGGGTCTGTACTGCAGGCGCTGGTTTGTGTTGTGTATATATATTTAGAGAGATGTCAAGGCCTGTTGAGATGGAGTCTAATCAAGAGTTCTGAGCGCACTCTACTACTATGTCACTTGTTGGTGCATCATGGGAGTTTGCTGTCATAAAACCCTTCTCATTTCATCCCTTTTTTGAGGCTGAATACAAATGACTAGAAAATTCCTCTCTCCAGACACACACAAGCACACATCATGCACACACACTTTCATACATCTCTGAATAGACTGAGGAAATAGCTCAAAGATGTATTTTGAATTGAATTTTCTCTTGCAAAAGCATTCCTACACATACTGCTTTCTTGGTACTGGCTTCCAGAAGCAATGAAGGTTTTGCGTGACAGGTAGTCTTTTTCTCTCTCGCTCTGTCTCTATTTTTTGGCCCTTCCTGTCACTCTCTCTCTCCTATTCTCACAATCATTAGGAAGACACTGTTATGCCCTGGAGTGTTGTTTGGTACATCATTTTCTCTCTTTCCGATTCTCTCCGATTCTCTCGATCTCGATGGTTTTAAACTTACTGGAAAACTTTTTTAATGGCATTGGCAGTGTTTTGGAAGAGTGCAAACAGTCGCTTATAATAAAGACGCTTTCTCTGAGATGCACACGCACTCTTTTTATCTAATGACTGAGAGCGTTTGCATTCAGATAATCCATCATACTTATTCAGGGTCAGTTCGATAGTGTTCTGCTCAAGGTGGAGAGGCAGACACAAGCAAGCTGATCTTTGATTAGATGTTGTTCAGCTGCAGCCTCTTGCAAGACAAGAACACACACACACACACAAACCTACACACATAAACATGTATACTAGCAGCTCAGTTTCTGTTTTTGACCCAGTATGTGCATAGGTGGGAATCTCAACCAAAAGCGAGATAATGCTCTACAGTCTTAATTTATATAGTTGGGATGTTAAATAAATTTGCTCATCCTTGACACCACATGCATTTTGGTGATTTTGGGACTGCATTGCACAGCATGTTCACTTCCAAATCCAGTGTAGCTGAATGTAAACTATTCTTTGTGGGCTTTCAGAATATTCTGTTTGTTGGTGCGCCCTGACATTTTAATTTCTATCTCATATCTGACTGGAGTAGGGAGCTATCTGAATATTTTGGATGATATCAAAAATGATATCTCAATATTTTCTAGGATTTTATCAATAATGACAGTTAGACAATATTTTAAAGAGATTTTTACCTTTTATGGGCATTTTTACCTTTATAAAGCCATTTTTCTTTTTTTCTAAAAGTGTGCATCATCTTTTGAGTCAAATTTGGGCTGTTACCAAATAAATGAAATCTTTATTTGGTATTTGGATGTGAAAAATGGCATTTAGATGTATTTACACTAGGGCTGTCAAACGATTAATCTTGATTAATCACATACAAAATAAAAGGTTGAGTTTGCCTAATATACGTGTATGTGTGTGTACTGTGTGTGTAATTATTATGTATATATAAATACACACAAATTAATGTATATTTTAAAAAAAAAATGTTATTTATGTACAAAATATTTTTATTTATATATAATATGAATTATGTAAAAATTATAAGAAGTATATAGATTGTAAATATTTCTGAAATGTGTATATATGAGTGTGTATGTATTTATATATACATAATAATTACACACAGTACACACAGATATATTAGGCAAACTCAAACTTTTTTTGTATGTATTTTGTAATCGTTTGACTGCCCTGATTTACACACTGTTCAATGCAGCTCCAAGGGACATGGAATGCTCTAACCTGCAGTTACAAATACATAAATAATATTTTGATATTGTCGAATACTGGTATTTGAAAAGATTTAAAAATAAAAAGATACTTTAAATGTGAAAATAAATTCTAGTAGGTGGCAGCAAGTCACCGAGTGAGTCATTGCAATTTGAACCAAATCATTTAATGGTTGATTTATTCAGGAATCAAACGGCGTCAAGTTTGCTCAGAGACTCAAAACAGTGCTGTGACTTATGTTTGGAATTATTATTATTATTATTATTATTATTATTTTATTTATTTTTTTGGTGAAATAGAGCAAAAAGGCAGTATGGTGACTAAAACGTAAGTCTCTTAATATTACCTTATTGTTTATTAAACTGATATATAAAATGACTTCATCATGTAATATGTGTGTGCACTTTTGTTTGCTTTTCGCGATATACTCTGTCAAATCGCACATTGTTAAAACAACAATTGCGATATTATCGCAGATGATATATACTGCACACCCCTAATCTGGCTCTGTTTGGGAAGCTTGTTTGTAAACATTTCAAACAAATATAGTTTTGTTTTGTGGCACCACCAGTGGAGAGGTGCATTAAAATGCATTGAGAAAGTTGTTTAATGACGTATGATATGTTTTTGTTGTAAGAAATTGTACATATTAATTATACATATTGGCTGTGTAGTCAAATTAGCTTGGTTTTTAGAGACTCAGATTTAGTTTGTGATTCATTTTTCATTCAAGTTGGATGGATGTTCAATTTAGCCGTGTCACATTCTGTTCTGTTCTGATCTATTTGAATGTCCCAGCCTTATGATGCAACAGTTAAATTCACCATGACATCATAATCAAAGCATTGCCATGGTAACCACCAGCTCTTTCCGACCTCATCAAGCAATCTGGTTATATTAACATGCTGGAATGTGGAATATGATGTGATGGTGGCCCTTGCATAACCGCGGCTCATTAAAATATCATAGTGCAGACACTCATGACGCTAATTAGTTCACTCACTGCAGAATATTCCACTGATGTTAAAACAGACTTATTAAAATGTGTTTGATCAGATCAGGTCAAATCAGGGCAGACTAAAGAGAGTTAATAACTGCCCTCTTAGTTACTCCTAATGATGTTATGGAGGATGACTTTTGGAGAACTAGTACTATTTTAGTTGCAGGACTTGTATATTTTTCCCCCTGAGGTCCACTTATGTCCTTTTGATCCGTGGAAAACGCAAATGAACCAAAGTTGTGTGTGTGTGTGTGTGTGTGTGCTTTTCAAGGTGTAAAAAACTCAATCTGTTTAATCAGATGAAAATGGTCTCATAAACTTAGGTTTGTTTATGCGATTTAGATTCTTCAGAAAGAACTGCAGAGCTGTAGGTGCTACAAACAGCCAAATATGTGTAGTAAATATGCATGGGCATGTGTATTCATCTGTCTGATATCAAAAGTGCAGACATTCAGAATGAGTCAGTTTCAAAAAATGTTAATTTTTCACTGAGAAGGAACTTCTGAGTTTTGAATGTTATTTTATGTTTTCATAATACAATGATGACTTATCTCAAAGGATCAAGGACAATTAGATACCTTGAGTCTCTTAAAATAACCGCCGCGTGATGGAAAATATGATTTGAAGTGATGCAAGTCTAGCTTTTTTGTGTTTTCTTTATCGTGCATTTTCTTTGTGTGTTCTCTCGCTGATTAAATAATTGCATTTGTACTTGAGTACAATTTTCCAGTTATACACAAAAGCCCTTCACCATTATAGTCCTGTTAAAGTTGAGATTCTAAACACTGAAATCAGCTTGACTTCCCACAGTAAAAACACTCTGAGCACCAATTCACTCAGACACAATAAGACACTTGATGTGCTGAAGATACTTCAGTGGATGTTTTAACGTTTTCAAATCCTTAAGGCACGGCTCAGCTATACACAGCCAACAACTTTGAGTACAAATGGTGCAACAAACAGGACTGTGATATTCATGCATTAGCCTCACTGACTAAATAAATAAATATTAAATGTACATTAGGGCTGTCATGATTGCTTGATTCAATATTAGTCGATTATTAAAAAAAAAAAAATAGTCATTTGCTTTATTATATGTGTGTGTGTGTGTGTGTGTGTGTGTGTGTGTGTGTGAGTATATAAGTGTGTGTATATGTGATTATTAATTGATTACTAGATTACTCGACATAATCGACTTTGTATGATTATAAATAATACTCAATTATATATATATGTATATGTATATGTGTATATATATATATGTGTATATATATATATATATATATATATATATATGTGTGTGTGTGTGTGTGTGTATATATATATATATATATATATATATGTATATGTTTGTGTGTGTGTGTGATTATTCGATTACTCGATTAATTGTCAGAATAATCGACTTTGTTAGAGACGGCCCTAACGTACATCAAGACTGTTAATTACCTCATTTTATGCCATTTTAACATCACCATTGGCTTATAATTGTGCCTGCACCTTAAAATAACAACGATTGTTATTCCAGAGTTTAGCAACATCCTCTTTATGCTTGAATAATGCACGTTTTATGTTTTCACATGTCGGTCAACCCCTAGTGTCAACCCCAGCGTGCCAGTTTTAAAAGACTCTCACTCACGAGTGCACACAGGGGTTGAGTTGCTTCATTAAATCACAGCGCAGTTGTCAGAGGGGCGTCTGAGAATTTCGCTGTAATTTGTCGTCACATTTGCCGACGTGGTGAGATGAGATAATGAATGCAGAGCGACTGCAGAAACTTCCAGGAATGTTTGTCAGGACTGTCTCGCTGCGGTTTATTTCTGTCTGCCCGTTTCTCCGAGGAGGAGCAGGAGATTCGAGGAAGTGACACATCTCGTCCCCTAGTGAGGGAGGATCAAAGAGAAATCAAAACACACCAGATCAGGTGACAGAGTAACTACACATTCAGAACTCAGATCTTTGCGTATCACATGTGTTTCGCTTTCTCATTTATTCCCCGCTGGTTTATATAAGCTCTATGAAGTATAGTTTATTTAATTTTTAGTGGTTAATATATTTTCAGTTTCATTATTTCTTGGCAATATTACAGTTGAGAGAGGGAAATTACTGGAGTACCCCTGTCATAGAGTATGCTGAGTGGTTTTTAAGGTGTTTCTATCTTCAATCCACCTGTTTCCGGGGGCACTACTGTAAAAAAGAACATGGGTGCAACTTCCGGTGAGGCGGCGGAATACCAATGGTATTTTGTGTGCTAATTAGCGAAGAGGCTAAGTGTTTTTCAGATCATTGTTTGTAAAGTTGAAAACCTTTGTGAGAGATGTCGTTATGGTGCTCAGGGACAACACATGCTGTTCGAAGTTGTGTTTGCACATCAATAGCAAGTTTGGATCACTAAATCTTGAATGACTGTCAATTAGTGATGTGACATTTGAAGGCATCGGAGCTTGTGTTAAGAGGTTTGCCAGATGAAGCCTTGATTTGAGGCTTGTGTTGTTAACGTGGAAATCATGAAACCAGTGACAAACAAAGCCACACTTTCTGTCCAGTCCGGTGTGTGATTCACTTTGTGTCGGGAAGTGGAAACTTATTTAGTTACATTTTTAAATACCCAGTCATACAAGTAATATGAAAAATACAAGTTATTTCAGGAAAATTAAATATTTGCCATATGCATTTTATATATGTCTACATTATTCTTTTATTAGATCATATAGATACTCACACTGTTAGGCTTTTATTTGTGCACGTAACATGAGTTGATCTATGGAATGTGTGGTGAATGTTTTGTTAGATGGAGTTTCTTTCACCGGCTTTTGGCTGCTTTATTTTTTTTTTACTAATCACCAACTTGTGAATACAAGTCTGTATGTTAGCAGTTAACCAGTATAGATTTTGTTTTATTAGGCAATACCATTATCTTAGAAAATATGGTGCCTGATATAAAGCCGATTCATGTTATATAACACTACTATTATATAAAACAAAATAACACATGCATGGCTGCAGTGAAATGTTGTTTTATTTTACATATTTACTAAATAAGAAGTAATTAATTGTAAGATGAATGAATATATAAAAAAAAAAAAAAAAAATTGATTTAAAAAAGAATCTGTAAAATATGGAAGCTTGTTTCTGCCACTGAATAAAAAATAAAAAAAAGGTTATTGCGACTTTTTTACATCTCACATATCTGATGTGAGTTAAAAAGTCATAATTGTGAGATATAAACTCGCAAATCTGACACTTTTGCGTGATATAAACTCAAAATTGTGAAAAATAGTCATTCGCAGTTGAATTGCAGTTTTTCCTCTCAGTTTATAGAAAAAAAATCTAAATTGCCACGACTTTTCTCAGAATTTAAGTCAGAATTTTTAGATATAAACTTGCAATTCTGAGAACATATCAGTCTTTTTTCTGTCAAAATTTAACTTCAGAACTCGCAGTTGCGACTTTATATCTCACAATTCTGAAGAAAAAAGAAAGTCGAGAATTGCGTAAAAAAATCTGAATTGTGAGATATAAGCTCGCAATTGCAAGTATTTGATGAAAAAACACTCATATGTTCTCAGAATTGCAGAATTGAGTTTTTAAGTCAGAAATTCTGAGAAAAGTCATCAGAATTTTAAGATACAAACCTGCATTTAAAAAAAAAAAAAAAGAATAGCATTGTGAGGAAAAAGTCACATTTCTGACATTTTTCTTACAGTTGCAAGTTTGTCTCACAATTCTACAAAAAAGTCAGAATTTGTGAAACAAAATTGAATTTGCAAGGAAAAAAGTCAATCGCATTGCGAGGAAAAAAGTCAATTCTGAGTTTATATCACACAGTTCTCCTTTTATAACTCGCAGTATTGAGTTCATATCATGCAATTCTAAAGAAAAGTCTGGAGTTGTGAGATAAAAAGTCACTTTTTTTTTGTCACGAGAACAGTAAAATAAGCAGGTTTATTTTTAAACAACTTCTTAATTCTGTAGTCCTATTATAGTATTTTTCACAAATAAAGAAAGTGATAAAACATGACTAAAAGAGGTAACCACTGTAACCAATGATGCACTCAGCAATCTTGTAAGTTAGTGCACAGTGACAATCATACTTTCTAAAAATAAAAAGGCTAATTTTAAATACAGTAGTGATGTATGTCATGAATACAACACTGTTTGAAATCAAGGATGTAAAGATTACATTTACATCTGAGCTCAGGCATTCTTACCACTGTCAAAATAAAAGTCCCTTTGTTGAAAATAAATGCTGCTTCTGACACTTCTTGGCCAAACATAAAACCTTGTCTGCAAATCCAGTAATTTAAAAATTGCAATGGATTACTGTAAATCACTCAACCACTAATATGATTATTTATTTATTTTTTTTTCTGTTAATTTTATTATCCACTATGTCAAAATTGGCCAAAGGTCTGATGATTTAAAAAAGTAACAGAACGTCTCTTTTCAACAAGTGGCATTGAACTACAATTTGTGTCTACAGCACAAACATCTTTGATCAAGTTGCAGGCCAAAGTTTAATGTTTAGGGTTAGGAGTCTGTACAAATTGTGCACAATAAACCATGATGTTTATTTCAGAAAATAAATAGTCCTCTGTCTATGAAAGCTAATATTAAGGTAAAAGTCACAAGGTCTTGTCTTTCAGAGGTCATTTTTCCATCATTCATGACCTTCTGATGCGTTTGGTTCATTTCTTTCGGTTTTAGTTTTTGCTTTTTTTTTAGGCTACCAACTCAGTCTGACCTTAAAGTCTTTTCTTTTGCCTCATTCATCTCTGTTTCTCTCCATGTGAGCTTTTTGTGTTTCTCTAAATGTGTCTGTTTACCCAGAAGCCTTCACCTCTCAGAGGCGGAGAGATAGAGGCAGACAGGCAGTATATCAGAGGCGGAGAGAGACCTTGTGGCAATCTGACAGCATCTGCTCCTCAGCCGTGATTTAAAGTGTGCGTTAGTGTCAGTGTGGTTAAGTGACCCGCTAGATCGCATCTCTATCACGCTCCACAAAAACCATATCACATGTAGCGTGACATACGTGCTTTGCTCCAGCCGCCATGTTTCATTTCTTACGCTGTCATCGTGTCACGGCGTGAGTAACTTTATGCCACAATAGTGGTGTATATCATGATATATTTGTTTTTTGCTTCAAATTAATAAAAGAAAAATTGCATTTACATAAAAAGTTAACGGACACAGTAAAAGTATTCATAGGAACGTAAGTCATCAGTGCAAAAACAGGAAGTGAATGTATAGATAAATGGGCCATTCTACAGAATTGGTGCAAACTGCTGTCCTTCAACCTAAAAAAAAAAAATTAAAAAGCATTTTAGTATTCAAATCTTAAGTATTCAACTCTTCTTTTTTTCTGCAATTAAGCACTTTTTTTTGGGAGTTGTTCCATAACATTTAGTTTTTATATGTGTACCACTGTTCAGAACTGGTGAAGTTGTCGTAGTGGCATTTTTGTTTTTTCGGGTATTAACCCATAGAATTGTCACTACCGAAACATATCGTTATGTCATTGTTATGTTATATCATCGTTATCATTGGTAATACGTTTCGGTGGTGACAAAAAGGAACACACAATCCTCATATTTGGGGGAAATAAACAATTTTATTGCAGTTTTGCTTTTTTTGAGTTAAAACTCATACTAAATGTGATGTAGTTGCTACCAACACATTGCTGTCGCTACAAAACGGGATGTTTTGTCAAAAATAAAGTATACTGAATCATCAACTAAGATGTTATGATTTTGAATTATAGATTTGGTTCAGTGTATGTTCAATCTAATGAATCCTTAACTTTGAAATCAGTATGATCAACTTTTTGTCTTTTACAAAGAAAAATTGGATTCAAAATATAACAGATCTCTTAAATTACACTTGAAATATTGTTAAAAATTGAATTATGAATTTATCTCTGAAAAACTTTTTGAGTTAGTATTACTGTCTTTTGGTAGTGACAAATCAATATGAGAATTAACAGCACAATTGCTAGAAATGTGTATACAACTGACTTATGGCTTATATATTGTATGTACATTCATTCATTAATGGTCAATATTAAATATGCTTAAAAGAAAAGAAAGAAAAAAAAGCAAATAATGTTATATGTAGTCTTTAAAAAATCTCAAACCTTCATTTACATTATGTTGTTGTCATCGCTGAATGTTGTTTTTACTCTACAGTGTTAGTGTTTTATTCTTTAATTCATGTAGACAAAGTAGTATAGAATTTCAGTATTGTCAGTAACAAAGAATGAAATTAAGAGTAAACTGTGTATTTTGTATAATTAATGAAAAAAATAAAATGAAACATATTTCGCTACCATATAAATGTAGTTTTGAATACAGAGAGTGCAGTTCAGTTTCATTTTAAAGTATATTTTCTGTTATTTAAATCATTTAATATTTCTGTATTAAAAATGTTATATTTAAAAACATTAATCTCAACATGAATTTATATATTTGATTGCACTCATGCCACCTCTGAGCCTCATTAAACATGAAAATACACCTACAAGCCACTTTTGTGTTCTTCTGTGCACCTCTGTAGTACAAATTAATTGTGTTAATACTGATTTCATTTGATTAAGTGTTTCTTTTATTCTTTTTCTTATTATGTTCTTTTAATTAGAAATTTTAAAAAGCTTTAAAAATGTATATTGTTAAAAAATTGACATGAAAAATAACATACTTTTAATAAAGTTACAAAAATGCCAATACAAAGGTAAAAACAAAATCCCCCTTTAATTCACTTTAAGGAGTCAAATATCACCTCATAATGGGAAGGCAAATTTTTATCAGATTTTTTGATTATTGAATAGAAGGTGCTCCTGAAATTTTGACTGTGCTCCTAATTTTTTTTTTTTTTTTTTTTTTAAGCGTAGAGCCCTGATGGATTTATTTTGGGGTTTTGGGGAAAAAACTAATCTGTTTCTATAATAAATTAAAATCTGGATTTTAATATTAAGTATATATTTCAGCTATATAAAATCAGTTTGAATGCAAATTGTGCAGTTTATTAATATATGTTCAGTCATCATAAAAGCTTTGAGTGCAAATTGTGCAGTTAGAAATGATTAATTTATTACAAAATATTTTTATTTATTTTTTATATTTATTTTTTTATTTTATTTTATTTTTATTTCAGTCTTTCTTTAAATGTTTGAATTTCAAGTTCATTTCAATTTAAATTTCAAGTTGCAAAACTAATGATATCAGTAAAGTTGTGTTTTAATCCTTTAAAAAAATACAGAAAGTTTACCAGCACAAATGGGCACATTTGATTTAACTTGTAAATTTGATGCATATGAATCAGCAGAATTTTTAATTTGATGTATTGAATAAATCATTTGTCAAACTGACAAGACCTAGTTTTGCTTAATAAAACTTTCCTGAGATGACGTGTTGTGTAAAGTGCATTAGCAGACGAGCAGTACTTCTGCATAGTTGAGTTTTAACACTGACAGACGCATGCAAATGTTATTGAAATTGAACGGCGTGCACTTTCCTTTCAAACATGCGTCATTGATTTTTAATGCATTTAGATGTAAAAGCAGATCAGCTACATAAAGTACATTTAGTCCATTTACTGTCTAATGGAGCAGAGAGAGCACGAGAGAGAGAGAGAGAGAGAGAGGTTGGGGGTATTGTGTTTCCTCCCTCTAGACGGACTGTAACAGTATTTGAGGGAAGACTGCTGACCGCGCTCAAAGAGAAGTGATCGCAAACCAATCACCTGACCTTGTGTTCAGCACATCTGATATCTCTGGTGTCATGACGACTGCTTCCCAGCAACCCGCTGTGTCATATGACAATATGTGTGGTTTGTTTCCTGAAAAAGACTCGCACTTCCCATCTGCTCCTCCTCTGCGTTTCTAATGTGCTGAAAATATGTGAAATTACACTGCAAATCTGAGTGAACTCATGAATTCTCAGCACTTTTAGTAATGCGCCGGCCATTAGAAACGCTTTCCACACGCGCCCAGCGTGAACGCTCGCCCACATCTCCCTCTCGCTCGCGTCCAGATCAAGCAGCTGCTGTTTGTTGGTTAATCTCGTTTGGGGTTTGTCTTCTGGCAGGTTCGCGAAGGCACCTTGGATCCCACCGTTCAGCCAAACTGGATAATTAGGTTCATTAAGTTTTCTCTTTTGTACATTAGCACCTCTCTCTCTCTCTCTCAATTGTCTAAAGGCTTTTACATCTGAGAGCTCAGTTGATGTGAAGTGGTTTTTGCAGATTGGGATGTGCAGGTGGTCTGGGAGGGTACTGGGGTTCATCTGAACTCATCTACAGTTCACGACTGATATTAAAGTAGTTTGTTATTACCCGCACGTCTTCTCTTGAGTTACATTGTTATATTAGTAAACTACAGCCATTATTGCTCTTAGTGGTACCCATGTTCATGATGCAGCGTACTGTGGTTCAGAGCCAAACCTACACTGTGAAAAGAGATTTGTGGGAGAAGTTGAAATCAAACTGGCATTTGGATCAAGCAGTAAAACCTCACAAATTCAGGTAATTAATAATACAATGTTGTCATTTGTTAACACTAGTTAATGTACACTGTGTGCAGAATTATTAGGCATGTTGATATTCTGGTCGTATTTTTTTTCCAAACACATTTTACCAATTCCAAACCACATCAATCTTAATAACTACTGTTAATTTTGTATTTAATCATTTATATGTGATATATAACTGTCCGTGAAAGCTGGAAGTGAAAAACTCCTTATATTCAGGTGTGCGTAATTATTAGGCATGTTTTCTTTTACAGCTAAAATGAGCCAAAAAAGATATTTAACCCAGACTGAAAAGTCCAAATTATTAAATGCCCATGAGAAGAATGCAATACTAATGCATTACAAGAATTTGCAAAGTTAAGGCTTGACCATTGGACAGAGAAATGCTTGTTGAGTCTGCATGGTCAGAAAAAACAGGTGGAGAAGAAAAGATGCATGTTAACTGCAAAAGAATTAGGAATTAAGGTGAAGAATTAGGTGTGACACCATCAGGAACCGTTTAGTCTCCAGCGCCACCATTTTCCAGAACTGCAACCTACCTGGAGTCTTCAGAAGTGCAATGTGTCAGGTTCTCAGAGACTTTGCTTGGTAAAAAATCCTAAGAAAAGAACGTATAATTTTTTGTACTCTTAAAAATGTAAAATCATTAAGAGAAATTGTAATCAATTACAGTTCTCTTTTAAATACAGAAAAAATAAATAAAAAAATAAATAATAATTTCTTAAATTAATTTTTAAAATGTAAATTTTAGCTGATGTAACAGTTGTCGCGCTCAGAATAAATAAATGCATATCTTCAATAAAATTATATAAATAAACAACTTGATAAATATGTACATGTAAAAAATAATAAAAAAAAACTACATTCAGAATTTGTATTCTTAATTTCTGAAGTGTTTTTTTTTTTTTTTTTAAATCGTTAAAAAATATTCTATTTAAAAATGTTAGGATTTCAGAACTTTGAGTAAAGTCAAGTAATACATACATGCAAACATTAAATTCAAAAACCCCCCCTCAAGTTCAGAAAAGTCACAAAAAAAAAAAATATATATATATATATATATATATTTTTTTATGAAATAAAATATATATAATCTAGGGCTGTCAAACGATTAATTGCATTCAAAACAAAAGTTTGTGTATATTTATGATGTATATATAAATACACATGCATGTATGTATTAAGGGAATACATTGTAGATTTATATAAAAATATTTATATTGATTTATAATCAAATTTTCTATCTATCTATATATATCTATACATATAGATAGAGGTCAGATATATATATATATATATATATATATTTTTTAATTTATTTATTTATTTAATATATACATGTGTGTGTATTTATATATACATAATAAATATACAGAGTAACCACGCATATAATATGTAAACATAAACTTTTATTTTGTATGTGATTATTCATTTGACAGCCCTGATATTAACTTAATAAATTTTAAAAAGTGCTTTTTCAGTTTAATGTGATTTATTGGCATGCCAGTTAATTGTACATTTGCATCTTATTTGACAAAGTAATATAAACAGTCTATATAAGTTGAGAAACCTGTGCTGTCTTTCTTTGTCTAGCTGATCTAAATGGTTGTATAAAGTGAGTTTAGCAGCAGGTCTGAGGTCAGCGTGATCTACTGCTCATACAGATGCTGCGTTTAATGTGTGTGCGAGCAGAAATGATAGATCAGCACTTAGCGATGCATAAAACTGCAGCGGAGCGGTCTCACACACACACACGGAGCGCTCTGATGTGGAGAATGAGTTTGGCTGGATCATGAATGAGTGCAGAGAGCTGCTGATTGTGTTTCACAGCGACTTCCATCAGTCTGTCTGATCATTTTGATCTTCAAGCCCAAATTTAGCCACTTGAGTTTGACCGTCCTATTCACCTTCAGTCTCTCTCTCTCTCTCTCTCTCTCTCTCTCTCTCTCTCTCTCTCTCTCTCTCATGTTTAGAGTGATTGTCGGACGGCCTCTCCTCTAATCTCTGCTGTTTTCCCCTTTGAGACAGAAAGAATCTTAAATGTTCTGTTCTGGTCGTCGTGGAAACCCTCTCTTATCGTGTGATTGGCTATACAGATGTACAGTGCACCGCCCGTCTGCTCCCACAAGACTATACTTTTTCTGTCATTTACAGTCATTTAGAGCTGCTCTTCTCATACACTCGTTAGCTTGTTTCTCAGTGGAGTATTATTATTCATTTAACAAATCTGCCTTCAATTCTGATTCCAGTTCGTTAATGAGTCTTTTTAATCATTTCGATGGTGAAAATGCTTAAAAGTGGAAAATAATCCAAATCAACAGGCAGTTTTGCAAATAAATAAAAATAAAATAATTATTTTACTAAATAAAATAATAATTAATTAATTAAACAAAAAAATTAATTTGAGTAAAATTGCAAAATATTATTTGAATTTAAAATATCTATTTTTTATTTGAATATATTTTGAAGTATTATTTATTCCTGTGATGCAATGCTGAATTTTCAGCATCATTACTGCTTCATATTTTTGTGTGCTGTGATGTGTTCTTTTTTTCAAGATTTTTTTGCTAAATAGGAATTTTAAATGAAAGTGTTTATTTAAATTTTAAATCTTTTGTATAATTATAAACTCTTTTGCTGTCACTTTTGATCCATTTAATGCTTATATGTGTTTGTTAGATTTTTATATATGAGCGTGTGTATTTTGAAAACATGCATATTGACATGCAGACTTTGTAGTCACAGGAAACAACTATTTACATGCAAAATTCTTGGGTAGCTGGCAGCAAACAAACATGCTGGTTAAATGTTTATGTCAGTGCATATTATTACAGTGTTTGTCCGTATCATCAAAAGCATTCTGATATTTTATTTCGTTTAATTTGTATGGAGAAGTGCAGTTTGAATCATGTGACGTGAGATGTGAGGCTCATTAGTTTGTGGAAACGTATGGGTGTGTGTGTGTTTGGCATGAGGAGATTTCCATGGAATGTTTTGGAAAAGCCTTTTTCCCCACGACACCTGCTTTAGGTTTAACACGAGGCCTGCCGATGGATTTCCTGTGTTTATGAAGATCAGGAGAGTATGCAACATGTTTCTTTCTAGACATATCAGGACTGTATTCAGCCGTCAGACTCTGACCTGACTCTGACCTGACTCCCTCTAGTCCCCTGCACTAAATCCACTCAGAAACCCTGTTTCCATGAGTCTGTTGGACATCGGAATGACGATTGTGTGTTTGAATATGATCTCTAAAGCAACATTTTTTTGATGACAAACTAATAGTCACAAGTATGGATTATTTAAGATCTCTTAAATAAGGTCTCTTCTGCTCACTAAGACTGTACTGATTTGATCAAAAATGCAGAAATGAGTAAGAATGTGAATTAGCTTTTTACTATGTGATTATATTGCAAATTGCTATTTATTCCTGTTATGCAATGCTGAACGTTCCGCATCCTTACTCCAGTCTTCAGACGACGTGTGAAGGCAGTCCAAACATTTACATTGCATCAGAAAATACTGCAAGTTTATTGATTTCAACTGCCATTGATTTCAGTTCCTTCATGGCTCTTTCCACACCCTCAAAACACATCTAATAACCTACATATCAATCATTCATACGAGCTGTCAGAACTAGTGTTACTGTTAGTGTCCTTCTGCAGTATCTGTCAGTGGATCTGGATGCTGTGGGATGTCTGGTCATCTTTAATTAAAGACACAATCTATCAGTTATCTTTCATTTGTGTCCATCTGCTCTCAAATGAAGATCGCTATCATTTCACTGATATTTACCTCTAACAGGAAATAACAGGTGACCTTTACAGCAGCTGTGTATGTGATCCGACAAGTCTACTTTGTCACTACATTGTCAGTTATTATAAGTCATTGTGTTTTAAAATCATACGTGATCTTTTATTTTTTAAATTGATTGTTGGGTGGGTTAGTTGGGTAATTGTTATTAGTTTTTACTGTTTAGGACATTTGTTTTTGAAAGTAGGCTCTTCTGTTCACCAATGGTGCATTTATTGGAAGAAAACCACAGGTGACATCATGGAAATCATGACATTTGGCGTTAACCAATTGTTAGATCATGATTTCCAGTGCCTCTACCAACCCAGAAAATGTGAAAAATCGAGCCGCTCAGATTTTGTTTCACCGTGACGTGGTAAAGGGATCTTATTGTAATATTACTGCCCCTTAAAGGAGAAATTCACTTTAAGAACAAAAATGTACAGATAATTTGCTCACTCCCTTGTCATCTGAGATGATATCTTGTGGAAATTTATCCCGAATTTATCTCCATATAATGGACTTCAGTGGTGCCCTCAAGTTTCAACTT
Source organism: Labeo catla (assembly GCA_012976165.1). Lineage (NCBI taxonomy): Eukaryota > Metazoa > Chordata > Actinopteri > Cypriniformes > Cyprinidae > Labeo > Labeo catla. The sequence goes on along the minus strand of VONZ01000705.1, from coordinate 340,561 downwards.
CCAAAATATAGTTTAAATGCAGCTTCAAAGGGCTCTAAATGATCCCAGCCGAGGAAGAAGGGTCTTATCTAGCGAAACGATCAGTCATTTTCAAAACAAATTTACAATTTATATACTGTTTTAACCTCAAACGCTCGTCTTGTCTAAGTCTGTGTGAACTTTTTTTCTGGATCAATACAGTCAAGCCCATTAGGGTATGTCGAAAAACTCCCATCTCGTTTTCATCACCAACTTCAAAATTGTCCAATTGTACATCACTGCAGAAGTACCAACCCAGCATTTACAAAGTGAACATGCAAAGAAGATCATACTCCCTTTACAAAAAAAAATGGTAAACCAGCGATGTAGGGCGATTTTGATGTTGAAGAAGAAAATGAGAGAGGAGTTTTTCCACATACCCTAACTATGTTGACCCGGATTACACAGACTACGCATGCGCATCACAGAGCTAGACGAGACGTGCATTTGAGGTTAAAATTGTCAATTTGTTTAAAAAATGACAGATTGTTTTGCTAGATAGGACTCTTCTTTCTCGGCTGCGATTGTTTAGAGCCCTTTGATGCTGCATTTAAACTACATTTTGGACATTCAAACTTGAGGGCACCGTTGAAGTCAGCTATATGGAGAAAATACCTAAAATGTTTTCCTCAAGAAATATAATCTTATCGACTGAAGAAAGAAAGACATGAACATCTTGGGATGATAAGGGGGTGAGTACATTATCTGTAAATTTAGCTCTGGAAGTGGACTTCTCCTTTAATCTGCATGTTTCCACCCGCAGCACCACCATTTTATTTTTTGCATGCGACAGTGCTGTACCAATTCTAACACCATGATGAAAGTTCGAGAAAAACATGCTAACTGTTCTGTCTTTAACTGTACAGACGAGCACAGAACACTATTTAGAGTTGCAGCCTCAGAGGAGACAAGAGAGCAGTGGATTCATTGATTTATTGATCTAATATAAACATTTGATTTCTTTCCCAGCTGTTTACCTTCACAGACTTAACCCATTGTTTTTGTAACTCGTGTGTTTTTAACATAAACTTGTGTGTATTTGACAGTTTAAGCACAATTAGACATGAAAGATACTTTTAGTACTCACATGCCGTGTGACAGCCACTTTCTGTGCGTTTGCAAGTTTAAACTGGCTTTAAAACACATGATTTCAGTGCGATTGACATGATAATCAAAACCAAACAGATATTTTTTTAGCAGAATATCTGAGGTGTGAGCTGTAAAGGCACAGCCTTGTTCTGAAAGAGAGGGTGGGGAGCAGGAGCTCATTTGCATTTAAAGAGACATGCACGAAAGCAGCGCGTTTCTGCTTTTCTGCTTTTTGCATTTTCAAAATGATATAATAAATCTGTGATCTGTAGGATATTTTGAGCTGAAACTTCACAGACACATTCTAGGGACACCTGAGACTTATATTACATCTTGTAAAAAGGGCTATAGTAGCTCTCCTTTAAAATAACTTTTCTATTTGAATGTCTTGTAAAAATGTGAATTATTGCTGTGATCAAAGCTGAATTTTCAGCATCATTACTCCAGTCTTCAGTGACCACATGATCTTTCAGAAATTGTTCTAATATGCTGATAATTTTGCTGAATCAAAATTTCAAAAGAACAGCATTTATTTGAATTTGAAATCCTTTGAAGCATTATAAGTGTCGTCACTGTTAGATTTGATCAACTTAACGTGTCCATGCTGAATAAATTCTTTCAAAAATTAGTAAATAAACAAGCAAACTAACTTACTGGCCCCGCACCTTTGAACAGTAGTGTACCTAGTGATTTAATGTAGTAATTTTACCTTCTTTGTAATTTTAATTTTCTTTATTTTATCCCATATTATATGGCGTAACTACTACTATTATTATTCCTATGTTAAATATGGAGACCCTATGTTCATTTGTTCTTGTTTTGGTTTTGTAGTAGCAATAACAGTTGGGTTTTCTGTTTAACATTAATGTATCATTGTCTCTTACACACACACAGGAGTGTTGAATGTTGTATGTGTATTGAGCTGTTGCTGAAGCGGGAGGAAATCACACCGGTCTGATAAGCGTGTGCAGGGAGGAGTGAGCTATTAGTGAGGAATGCAGCGCTGTGATGGCAGGACGATAGAGAGGCCGACAGAAATCATCAGAGCTGCTGAATGAGAAAACTGCCAGAGAAACATATTACTGTACATCTGATGAGAAATACGAGTGCGTTATTGCTTAAACGGCTCTTCAAGTTACTTTTATTATCTGTTTTGTTTGTCATCCTTGGCGACTCTTTAAGAGCACTTCTTCAGCTGTAGCAGAATACCCTCAGGTGAATCACAGTGCAGATAAAAGGAAATATACATAGACATCTAACAAGAACATATACAGATGATTCAAGTGTATTTATATATATATATATATATATATATATATATATATATATACATATATATATATATATATATATATATATATATATATATTTTCTCAGCCTGTGGTCATGCAGTATGTAGATGAGTTTGTTGGTTCATCTGAACAGATTTGAAGATATTTAGCATCAGTTGCTCACCAATGGATCCTCTGCAGTGAATGGGTGCCGTCAGAATGAGAGTCCAAACAGCTGATAAAAACATCACAATAATCCACAAGTAATCCACACCAGTCTATGAGTTAACATCTTGAGGAGCCAAAAGCTGCATGTTTGTGAGAAACAAATCCATCAAGATGTTTTAATTTCAGTCCATAAATCATCATAACCAGGGCCTAAAATTAACGGCAAGCACCAAATGTGAGTAAAAAACGGTGTTGGTGAGTATATGTAACGGTGTCAGTGGCCAGTGGGTGGGTAAAACTTTTTAATGAAATATAACTATACATATAACAACTATAATATAACACTACATGCAATGTAGTGAAAACCACAGCCAGATTTGCGGTTTCTAACGTCAGCAAAAAATCTTTTCCGAACATAAGATCATACTCATCAGCTGTTCTGTCATAAGAGACAAGAGCGACTCAAATAATGAAAGACAAACGGCTGATAAGGTCAGAGTTGTGTGATGGCCAGTCTGTCCCTAGACAAGATTCTAAAAACTTTTACCTGAGAAGATATTGCTGCTTCATTTCGGAAGAATAACTTTTCTTCTCTTTATTCTTCATAACCTGCGAATGTGGCGATACATACCTGGGTTACGCCGCCTGAACGGTTAGGCGCTTCAACGGACGAAAATACACACAATTATGTCAGAATGCACCGTTTTGGCGAGTTACCTCATAAACTTATTCTTAAATGAGTTATAAAGTATTAAATGACTATAAAAAGTTTGGCCAGATCCACTTCATGTGCATGAGGTTTTAAAGAGACCGCACTATTTTTAAAGTGAAACCTAACCTGCTGAAGTTTGGCACTGATGTAAATCAAAGGACTAAAGAAAAAGAGAAATCATCACTCGCTGTTTGGGCTGGTAAAATTTATCACGTCACCGGCCATTGGGAGGTGTGGCAAAAAGTTAGTTTTAGGCCCTGATCATAACACTTCCTCCAGTGAAAAAGTCCATCTCCTGTTGTCCTCTCACATCAAAATCTACCCACATGTTTGTTTAGAGCTGTTTTGGACTGTTTGGCTTATAAATTGGTTCTTGACTGTGCATATTTCTCTTCTGATTCCAGATGACTTTTTCACTGGAGCAAGTGTTGAGTCATATTTTAGCCAAAAGTTAGAGTTTAAAGTTAAAACATCTTAATGATGGATTTGTTTCTTACAAACACACAGCTTTAGCTGATGGACTCTGATGGCACCCATTCACTGCAGAGGATCCATTGGTGAGCTACATTTCTCCAAACCTGATAAAGAAACAAACTCGTCTATATCTTGGATGACCTGAGAGCGAGTACATTTTTAGAGTTTAGAGTTTTTCGTGTATGTGATCTGAAAGTGATGAGATTTTATTCAGTTTAGCTTAAAGTAGACGTCTCGGTGCTGAATTTGTAGACATCTGCGTTCTGACTCACTGAAACGCTGGGTTCAGCTCTCAGTTTTGAGCACATCTATAATGCAGCCTTTCTGACAGCTGTTCAAGACAGGCGAGAGACGTTGTGAAATAGTCTACACTGCCCCAAATTCCACAATATATGTATTATTGATGCATCTGAATTGGACTGCAAAATACTAACATATGCAGTTACTTTGTAATATTTGCTTATAAATGCTGTTGTTGTGGTTATGGTGTGTGTTTTAGATTCTGGTCATGTAGGGTCCTTACACAGATCTGTCAAGGGACTGATGAGGGTCTTACATCCATGATTTGATTGACTACAGGAGCATTGATATGAATCTGTATATTACTACGCCAATATATGGCATTATGCTGCTAAACCTGCGCTCAGAGATGTCAGCTTTGCTCAGTGTTGATAAAAGGAACATGATTGTTATTGATTATTTGGATCAAAGCTGGTGTTGGCCTAAAATGTTTGAGAAGCACTGCTGTGGAATAATGATAGAACAGAAAACACGGAGAGAAATAATACATGCTAAAATATGCAGGAGCATTCGACATTCAAACAATAATGGCGACTATTTTTTATATCCGTTCTGCAACTATAACAAACATTAAAGACGTGTTTATTTATTTATTTATTTTTTTATGTATTTATTTTTTTTTAATATTCATTTTAGTATCATCACACTCAATAACACAAATCCACAACACACATAAACCAAAATGCACTTCTTGAGTTTTTAAGATCTACATGTGGTGAATGTTTTAAGATGAAACATGATTTGAAGACGTTTCATATTTTTAAGAAAGTAAATGATGAGTTATATCACACGTGTGAAATATGTGACCCTGGACCACAAAACCAGTCATAAGGGTACATTTTTTAAACCTGAGATTTATACATCATCTGAAGGCTGCATGAATAAGCTTTCCATGTATGGTTTGTTAGGAAAAGGACAATATCTGAGGGTGCAAAATATGGAGAAAATCGCCTTTAAAATTGTCTAAATTAAGTTCTTAGCAATGCATATTACTAATCAAAAATTAAGTTTTGATATATTTACAGTAGGAAATTTACAAAATATCTTCATGGAACATGATCTTAATATCCTAATGATTTTTGGCATAAAAGAAAAATCGATCATTTTGACCCATACAATGTCTTTTTGGCTATTGCTACAAATAAACCTGTGCTACTAAATACAGGTTTTGTGGTCCAAGGTCACAAATGTGCATATATTTCTGATAGAGATACATTTAGAGAGGAAGTCTTCTGATGTGAGAGGTCTGTTGTTGTATCTGAATATAAAAGAGCTTTGTTCAGACAAACTTCTTTAAAAATGAATTCATAATGTTCTTTTGCTAAGGGGTAAGAGGTTATACCAGTTCATGTAAAACTTTTATGCTCTTCCAGCTTTTAGTGAATGCTGGAACACATCATTACCTTAAATAACTAACTTTAACAATATTCTCGCTTTTATTTATTTATTTATTTATTTATTTATTTATTTGTTAACTTTTATATAAATGTGTACTGCAGCGCTCATATTAAAGATGTATTTTTCAAGGCTGGTTCAATTGAGGACAGTATCTTTGAAAGTGTCGTTTCGATCACAAACACACATCAGCAGCTCGAGACTCTTACAGACGGAAAACTGATTGTGTTGAGCATATGCAACCATCTGCTGTCGCTAATGGAGTCGTGTGTTTGGTTCATATAGTTTAGTCACACACCAGTGAAAAAATAAATTGTCCAGTTTTACTAGATTCTGGATGGAAATATCAGACTGCTGCAAGAACAGTGTTTGTTTTAAGTTTGTTTAGGTTATAGGCTTTGGTTTTGCTAAATGAAATGTGGCATCAGAACCATCATAGTCATGTTCATGTATGAAAATAATCAATCGTTTCTCAGCTGGGATCGTTTACAACCACATCTGTGATCGTTTGAAGCCGCATTTAAACTGCATTTTGGAAGTTTAAAATCGGGGCACCATATCAGTCCATTATATGGAGAAAAATGCTGAAATGTTTTCCACAAAAAACATAATTTCCTTACGACTGAAGAAAGAAAGACATGAACATCTTGGATGACAAGGGGGTAAGTACATTATCTGTAAATTGTTGTTCTGGAAGTGGACTTCTCCTTTAACAAACAAATTGTGATTTTTAGTAATGCATTATAAAATATTGATATTAACATAGATTAATAAATGCTGTAGAAGTATTGTTCATTCTTAGTTTAACTAATGTAGTTATCTCATGTTAACTAACTAACCTTTGTAAAGTGTTAACAGAACCAGAATTTCAAGAAAAAATACACTGTAAAAAACAATTTACGTCAACTTAAAATAATTTGTTACCCCACTACCTTAAAATTTTAAGTTCAGTCAACTTGAAATGTTAAGTTGTACTAAGTGACAATTTAGATATTTGAGTTGTCAACTTAAATTTTTAAAGCAGCTGTGTAACAAGCCCAGCTTAAGTTTAGCAAACCAAATTTTTAGTTTAGTCAACTCAAATATCTAAGTTGTCACTTAGTACAACTTAACATTTCAAGTTGACTAAACGTAGTTGACTAAGCTTAGAATTTTAAGGCAGCAGGTTCACAAATTATTTGAAGTTGACTCAACAAATCATTTTTTTTGTGTAATTATATTATATTAATTATATACATACATATACATATACATACATGTATACATATACACATACAATTATAAATCAATTACAGTCTTCAATGTAAGAATTCAACTTTCTTTGTTTCTTACTAAAGCTAAAAAATCCTTCGCTCAAGAGCAGTGAGTGATTTTTCTCTTTGCCCTTTGTTGCTTCATTATTATTAAGCACACAGTCGACAGAAATAACCTTCTGTCACTCAGCTGTTTTCATTCACTTAAGACATAACCAATGAAGGTTTATGTGAATTATCACCAAGCTCTGCATTTTGACACATTTTTGCATGTATTTGACCATTTATGCACGCACATTAAGCATTAAAAGATGAATTTGTCTGTGTTCGGTTCGGTCACTGAGGGCATGCAGAAATCCTCGGAAACAGAAAGTTCTCTTTCATGCTTTTAAAAACATGAATAAATCTAATCAACTTAAATGAAGCATGTCCCATTTTGCAAAAGTCAAGTTACATGATTGTTTTGCATGTGAAATTGGGCTTTTACAGAGGAGTGACTATTTTTAATCATTTTTCGTGATTATTGTGTTTTCATAAACGTTGGAGGCTGAAATCGAAACTGTATTTCGACAAATTGCACAACTCTAATTGATTATAGAAATAATTGCTAAAAATCAATCACTGTGTCAGTCAGTTTATTCAGGTGATTGTGGCCAACATGTTGCTAGCTGTTGTATGTAACTCATTCAAAGCACAAACCTGTCGTACACTCCCATAGGGTTTTCCCACCTCCCGACATCCTTAAAGGAAGGTTTTGTCAGATTTAGCTAGCGTTTAGGGACATTTGTCCACAAGCCACACACACTCACACATGCGCCATTATCAGTGAGGTGCAGATGTTGACTGGACTCAGATGTTTGTTAAAAGTACCTGCACAGAAATCTGCTTCATCACAGCTCACAAGATCAAAGTAAGTGTGCATGTATGTGTGTTTGCGATGTAGTGCAAATGCGCATGTAGGCATGCGCTCCTAATAAATTTAAACCGTTCGTGAACAGTAGCCAGTGTTGAAACATGCTTTGGGTTTCTGTGAGTAAAACCACACAGCTGGGATCAAACTTTGCGTTATCAGTTCTCCCAGTCACTCTCCTCCCATAATTCCCAGAGCTGTGAAACCTTTCCCTCATGTTTCCGTTCGCCCATCACCCTTTAATTTCAACCATCGCCCTCTTTCCGCTTTCAGTCAGTTTAGTATTATTCTCCATCCAGTGTTTTGACACAGCTCCATTGAGCAGTGGTGTTTCCTTTGGTGCAGCCTGATTCTCCGTTGTTGTAATCATCTGCATTACTTTTGTTTGCGTAAACAAACATTCTCATGTATTAACTCATGAACCATTATGTGTTACACATATTCATATCCTGATTTGATTGTAATCCAGCAGGGTTTGTTTACACTCGCACACGCGCGATTTCGCGCACATCAAACGTGCCGTGCTGGATATTCATTATGTAAATGCGCTAATGAAGTAAAGGCACTTCAAAGGGATTCGCTTATGAATATTCAGAATTGTCTTCTGTCTTCGCTCCTGGCTGCTCTAGGCTGCGCGTGTGCAAGTTCGGACCACATGGCCCCTGACACACTGACTTTATGTATTTAGACAAGCCAAGAAAGAGCCCATATGTACGTTATGAATTTCAAAGGAAGCGTAACACACACTCTGAGGGACTCTGAACGAGGTTGTTGAACTCCAAGTGCTGCAGAGAAGGGAATAGGTGCTGATATCTAACGGAAAAGTGAGAGATTGGCGACAGATACAAATCAAAAATGTGAAAGACAGAAATATGAGTGAATTGAACATTTGGCAATGGAGTATTTGAGTAAGTCATAGACTAGTTTGTCAAAATGTACTGATGAACCCAGACGTCTGAGAGAAGAGCGCTTCACTGATAGCACACGTCCATCACAGAGACGTCTGTTCATCTGGATGATGCATCTTTAAGTGTTTTTCTGCACTATCTACACTGTGTTTACAAAATATGTTACAGCATCACGATATGTGTCTCTAAAATAAGTGTTCTAAAATCTGCAGCACATCCCTGCTTTAGGAAGCAGTATATCTGCATACAATGCAACATCTGCAGTTTGTCTCTATATACTGTATAGTTCTGTAATGAATCAACAATATGCCACAATATGTTACTACAATAAGATGCAATATCTGCAATAAGTTGCTATATACTGTATATTTGTATAAGTCACTGCAATTCTCACTCTAGAAGTCGCAAAATATTCTGCTGTATGTTGCAGTATCTGCACTATATTGCTTAATAAGATACAACACCTGCAGTATGCAATAAGTTGCAGCGTCTAGTGTTGCAATATATGTTGCTACAATAAAGTCTGTAAAATGGTGCTATAATAAGATGCAGTATCTGCAATATTTTGGTGTGCATCACTGCAAAAATGTTGCTACAGGTGCAGTTTCTGCAGTATGTCGCAGTGTATGCAATGTTATAATATGTGTTGCTGCAACAGGGCGCAATATGTCGCTGTAATAAGTTGCAACATATGCAGTATGTTGCTGCATATCACAGCAATAAGTCGCTATGTGTACAAAATCTGCAACAAGTTGCATATATATGTGACCCTGGACCACAAAATCTTAAGTAACACAATTATAGTTCTAGCAATAGCCAACAGTACATTGTATGGGTCAAAATTATTGATTTTTCTTTTATGCCAAAAAGTTATTAGGATATTAAGTAAAGATCATGTTCCGTGAAGTTTTGTAAATTTCATACTGTAAATATATCAAAACGTAATTTTTAATTAGTAATATGCATTGCTAAGATTTATATATATATATATTGTCACGGGGGCGGAGCAAAGCGACAGACACAGTGGGCGTGACGTCAGGCCTCGGAGAGGCTTTTATTAAACAATAAAACAAAGTGTCCAAAAAGGGGGAAAAGTGTCCAAAATAAAAGGGGGATCTGGTGTCCTCGAAGTGACGGGGTTCCGTGAATGAGGGGTAGTGTTCCAAAAGGGAAGGGTCCAGGTAAGGGGCGGCGGCTTCTCTAGCGGCATCGTCCTCCTCCACCTACGCGGCGCTTCTGGGGGATAACACGGCCCGGCATCCTGGCCCGTCAGCCGTTACGGGTGCGGTCCTCATCCGGACCCGCGGGGTCCGGCAACTCGTCCTGCGGCGCTGGTTCCCTCTTCACCCCTTCCTGGACCCACGAGGACACCAGCATGCATGCACGGGGAAGAGACCGGTCTCCTGAGGAGAGGCGCGCTCGGCATTTTAACAGCGGCGGTGATGAGGCTTCATTCACATCAGGTGTGCCTCATCACCCGCCGCCAGACCTGGATGTTTCGGCGCCCCTCCTCCTCCCACACGCCCACTCCCGTCGGGAGCCTGGTGAAGGGCGGCGATTACCGACGGGGTGCAGCTGACAATAAGGGGGGAGGCAGTCGACTCGTCACAATATATATATATATATTAAGCCTCAGTGTCTACAATATGTCACAATATACAATGATGCAAAAAGTCGCAGTATCTGCATTCTTGCTATGTGTATCACTGCATTTACTTTCAAAGTCCACTAAATGTCAGACTGTTTGCTAGAATGCATCACTGAACCTGTGGCATTTTCTATATATGATGTCATAATAAGTCACAATGTCTGTAACATGTCCCTGTATATCCCTGCAGTGAGTAATATGTGCAGAATTTCTTAATATGTAGCAATACATTTTGTCTCTATACTATACATGTCTAAACAGTCATTCTCAGTATTTCTGACTTCTGCAGCGATGTAGGATGATTTTGAAATGATTTTTGAAGTTGAGGGAGAAAATACGAGTTTTTCGACATACCCTAACTGTCTTGAGCCAGAATACACAGAGTTCAGGGAGAGAAAGGCAAGACGAGCGTTTTAGTTTTTTTTTTAATGAAAGTAACCGATCGTTACACTAGATAAGACCCTTCTTCCTCGGCTGGGATCATTTACAAACACATTTGTGATCGTTTGAAGCCGCATTTAAACTACATATTGGAAGTTCAAACACAGGGCACCATATCAGTCCATTATATGGAGAAAAATGCTGAAATGTTTTCATCGAAAAACAATCTCTTTACGACTGAAGAAAGAAAGATATGAACTATTGAGTTGCAAATATCGTCAAAGTTAATGATATGATTTTTAGCTGTAATAAGTGACGTTCTGCAATATTTCTTCTAGTTCTTGTAATCGTAATATACACAAAATGTCATATTTTTGGCAATGATGGAAGTAGATATGTCTGAATAAGTTAGAATATGTAATTTGTTGCTAAAATGTTGGATGCCAGCAAATTCAAAGTGTCTTTGCGATTGATTAGATTGCATGTGAATGTCAGATGTTTGTACACAGATACTCTGCAAATAGAGCATGATCCTCTAGATCACATGTTGTTGTCACATACTTGTGCTTACTCAATCTCTCTCCCGCTCATGTGAGAGCTTCACGTATTCACGGCTGCAGACTTTAACAGATGCTCAAGTTGTTACGATACTTCATAAAACTTTGTCGTTCCCGCCTTCAACCTCTCATCAAACATTCTTCTTTTTCATTTTCGGCACGTTTGCTTTCATGGTGGGGCCCTACAGGAAGTGGGTGTGTGCCTGTGTTAGTTTGGAGTGGGATGGAGGAGTGGAGGGAAAGAGGAGGGGAAACAGAGGATGCTGAATAAAATAATAAACAGCTGCCACTGGAGGGAAAAGACAGGAGAGAGAGAGAGCGGGAAAGTCAGCTCCAGGAGCCAGCAGTCAGAGAAGACCGCAGACTTGAGAAACGCTGGCCAGCCAGAGAGTTTTAGAAAACTTTTGGAAGTTCTGGAAAGAAAGCTCAAGCTGCCGCTGGAGAGCTTTACGCCCTGAAAGAAAACCTCATCTCCAACCTCCATCTGGATGGATGTTGTTTAAGATGTGAAGAACAAAGTGGACTTGTGAATGCAAAGGAACTTGAAAGATGAAGACATTCACGTCTCACCTGCTTCTGGCTTTTCCACATGTCTAGATTTGGAGATGTTCTCCTCAAGATCAGAGCTTCACCGCTCATCTTGGTTTGCTGGCTCTGAGTGCGTTTTCAACGAGAGAGAGCGATTCAGACAGCCGTGCTGCTCTCCTGCCCTGCCCGTCAGAGCGAACCACACAGAGGCTCTTTGACACGGGTAATTGAGTACGAACGCTTGCCTGAGGGTCACAGGAACCTGGAGGAACAAGACGCTTTCTGTGTGTCTTTGCTGGAGAGAAAGAGCTGTGTGTGCTTTGTGAGAATGAATAAAGCAGCTAAATCATCTCCAGATCGCTGAACCAACAATTTGATATTTGGTGGAATCCCTAACTCTATCTTTAATCTACCTCCAACGTCCAGGCCTTCAGACGATCCGAAACACTGGACGAGATCCATCCAATGCTGGAGCATGCGGCTCTTAGCTCAAAGCGAGAGACTTACGGGACAGGCGCTCAGGCACCCGCTGAGGCACCGCTCCACGCCGCCAGACGCTGAAGCTGTGACGTGTGTGTGCTCTTCCACAGATGTTCCTGCAAATGATAAGCTGCATTATGCGTGTGTGGACCCCCAGAGGAGACTGATCCGTTGCCAGATTTCTCTCCGTCTTTGGCGTTTTGGAATGTAGCGCGGTACAGATACACAGAGATCATGATGATTGGTCTGAACTTCAGCTTGCAGGAGTTGCTGATGAAGTTTGAGGAGGTATTTTCATTGTTTGATTGTGGAGGAGTGGATCAGGGTGGTGTGGCTACTGGGTCCAAAATTGTGCAAATGTGCAAAAAGTGCAAATGTGACTGGAAACTCTTTCTGGAACAAGTTAGTAAATCGTAAGAGATGAACCATTGAAAATCCTTGTTTAAAGGTGTCCTTGTTACAATGTAATTACACAAATAAGGACTGAGTAATAGTAATTAATACCATCCGATTATCAGGGCTGTTATCGTTAACAAAAACATTTTATTACCTGAAATAAAATGAACATTAACTGAAAGGAAATGTTAACATTTATTTATTTATTTATTTATTTATTTATTTATTTACCTGCCAAGACAACGCTTGTAATTTTCAATTAGTTTAAGCTGAAAAACTAAAACTAATGAAAATGAAAATTAAATAAAAATACTGGCATTTACTTTAGGGTTAGTTATTTGAATTATGCGTAATTTACTGTTATTAATATAATAAGTGCTTGTAATGTGTAACAAGGACACTGTAAAATTCTGTTATAAAAATTCTAGCTGATACCAATGAGGCAATAATTATAATGTTATCACTTATAAATATATTTTATTAAAAAGTATGCTATTTATACAGAATCTAAATAAAAATAAAACACCATAAACTCTAAAAATTAATAGTATTTTTGAGTGAGTAAGTGTTACATAACAACAAATCGAAGTTATAATATATGTAAAAATAGGGAAATATAATATATGATGTTGGCTGAATGTTATATATGTAGTTTGGAGCTTATATACATATTTTACTATATGCACTGCCAAAAATCAGTAAGATTATTTTTATTTTTTATTTATTTATTTATTTTTTTTTTAATGGCTGAAATTACTCAAGTATACAAAAAATAGAAGTAGTAGTAATAATAATAATAATAATAATAATAATGAATAAATGAAAAAAAAAAAAACTGTAATATTGTAAAATAATATTACAATTTAAAGTAATGGTTTTCAATTTTAATATATTTTAAAATGAATTTAAAAAAGTTTTACAAGAGTGATTTCTGAAGGTTCATTTGACCCTGAAGACTGGAGTTATGATGCTGAAAATTCAGTTTTGCATCACAGAATATTTAATATATTCACATAGAAAACTGTTATTTTACATCAAAATAATATTTCACAATATTACTATTTTTCTGGATTTTTGATCAGAATTAAATGTAGCTTTGATGAGCATAAGAAAAAAAAACTATATATATATATATATATATATATTGTGTTTTCCCTCCAGACTATCATGAGGTGACGCATAGAAAAATCTTCTCCTTAAACTAAAGCATGACCATTTCCTGACCTGTAAAGAAAGTCCCATAAGGTCTGATCTGTGAACTGTCCCAATTTTGTCCTCAATCAAGACACTTAAGCTCAGGTTGCTGGAGGGGACGGTACGGCAGTAAGTGTACTGTTAGTCACTTTGGATAAAAGTGTCTGCTATCTGTGCAATAACCACTTCTAGGAAAGAGAGGCTTTCAGAGCACTCTCCGATTGAAGAGCATCTCCCACCTGTGAGAGTGTGTGTGAAACTGTGTGTGTGTTAGTCGATGAGGATGCTTCCGTCAACAAACAAGGAAAGGTCAAACATGAAAATGTCACGTTTTTTTCTTTTAACCTATGTCTCTGTCTCTTTTTTTCGGGATTGTGGGTAAGTCTGGTTAAATTAGAGCACACTGAACGACAGCTCTGGGGAGTCTTTATGATCGAGAAGCAATTATTTAACTTTATTAACGAGAAAAGCTTTTTTATTGCCTCGTTTAATAGGTCAGACTGCCAGATGAGGGAGTTTAAGTGTGTGTGGGGCCCGTGGTTGAATTGATCACAGTTAAATATTTCATTAAGAACTATAACAGATGAACAGCAGAAATGAGACTTTTAGAGCGCAGACACACGCCACATGCTCAAGGTGCAGTCTAGTGGTTCTGTGCGCGCATGTGTCGTGAGCGAGGTAATGTTTTCTTTTCTTTTTTGTTTTTTAGTAACCTAAACCATAATCTCAACACTGAACAGCACACCAAATAATCAGATAAAGTTTGTCAACTGACAGTTGGATGCAGTTTGCAGTCATAAATGACAATAAACCATCCAGAATGTCAAGCTCTGATCTGATTGGCTGAAAAATAGTCCTATTTATTGAGAACCAGGCAGCATCTTTTGAGTAAGATGTAGTTACTGGATTTTGTGAGGTTCATGAAGTTTTGTTTTGGAGGGTTTTTTTGTTTGTTTGTTTATTGATTTGTTTATGTTCACTGACAGTTTTGTTTTCTTTAGACATTCCCTTTTTGTTTGTTTTGTTTAATGACAGTTTTTGTATGGTTTTTTTTGTTTGTTTGTTTGTTTGTTTCTTTTGTTCACTGGCAGTTTCGTTTTTTGAGACTTTTTTTCCCTGTTCACTGACAGTTGTTGTTTTGTTTATACATTTGTTTTTGTTTGTTTTGTTTTATTTTTTGTTTTGTTTTGTTAACTGGTAATTGATATTTGTTGTTTGGGAAATTCTTTTGTTTATTATTATTATTATTATTATTATTATTATTATTATTTTGTTTAATGACTTTTTTTTTGAGTTTTAATTTTGTTTTGCTTTGTTTACTTATAGTTGATATTTGTTTGAAAAATTCTGTTTTGTTTATTTTTAATGTATTTTTTGTTTGTTCACTTACATTTGTTTAATGTATTTTTGTTTAATTTATGTTTTGTTTTGTTTACTGATAGTTGATATCTGTTATTTGAAAAATTCAGTTTTTATTTATTTTAGTTTTTTTTTTATTTGTTCACTGACAGTTTTGTTTGTTTAAACAGTTATTTTGTTTAATGACAGATTTTTTGTGAGTTTTTTTTCCACTGATAGTTGATATTTGTTTGAACAATTCTGTTTTTTGTTTATTTTTAGTTTATTTTTTGTTTTGTTTGTTCACTGAGAGTTTTGTTTAGACATTTTTGGTTTGTTTTTTGTTTAATGACATTTTTTGTAATATTTCAGTTTTGTTTATTGTTTTTATTTTTTTTTGTTTATTCACTGACGGATTTGTTTAAACATTCTTTTTTGTTTTTTGTGAGTTTTTATTTATTTTTGTTTTGTTTTTGTTGATAGTTGATATTTGTTTGAAAACTTCTGTTTGTTTTTAGTGTTTTTTTTTGTTTTGTTTAGATCTTTTTTGTTTGTTTTTGTTTAATGACAGGTTTTTGAGTTTTAATTTTTTGTTCACTGATATTTGTTGTTTGAAAAATTCTGTTTTGTTTATTTTAGTTTTTTTTTTAATTGTTCACTGACAGTTTTGTTGTTTTGTTTAGACATTCTTTTTTTGTTTAATGAGTTTTTTAGGAGTTTTAATTTTGTTTTGTTCACTGACATTTGATATTTGTTGTTTGAACAATTTTGATTTATGTTTAGTTTTATTTATTTTTCTTGTTTGTTTGTTCACTGGCAGTTTTGTTTTTAAAACTTTTTTTTTTTCCATTCTCTGACTGTTTTGTTATGTGAGACATTGTTTTCTTTTTTGTTCTGTTCACTGACAGTTTTGATGTACGAGACATTACTTTTTTATTTTTATTTCATTCTTTTTTGTTCGTTTACTGGCAGTTTTGTTGTGTAAGACATTGTTTTGTTTGTTTGTTTTGTTGACTGACAGTTTTGTTGTTTGAGACTTTCTGTATGTGAATCCAGTAATACAGATATCCACAGTCAGTCAGACAGTGCAAGTAGTCCATACTTTTCTCTTTCTCACTGAATTCTGTTGGGACCTTCAACAGAACATTTGCTTAATACCTTATTTCATCTGTCTGATGTGCGTTTCAACAGCACAGAGTTAGCACTGTTGTGTGTGTTCATTGGTATTCTGGTGTATATTCTTTAAAGAAGTGACAGCGAGAGAGAGTTTAAGTAGAGCACTTTGCAAATGAACTGGAAAAGACCCAAACCTCCTTCTACTGTCCTCTACATGTCTCAATCTGTCGGATTCAAGCGAGCTTTATTAGCATGTATTTTCAAAACAAATGGCCATTCTAAAATACAAGCAACCAAATAGGTAGGTAAGTAAGTTAGCAAGTTTATTAGTGCCCTCCGACAGAAAGAACCACACAGGAACTTTACAAACTGCCTGATCTAATCGATGTTGATGTGTCATAAATATCCAGTGACATTAGATAGGAAATCCTGACAGAAAATCCCCCAGTGTGCTGTGGTGTTGTGCATTTCCCTAGTAGTTGGTTTTAAATAGATGCAGGTTGTGATAAATTGTGTTTTCATCATACAGTAGGTGTATGATATAAATTGTGGTTCTGCTGTGTTATATAGGGAAAAAACTGAACTCAATAATCTACAAAACCTAAAACCAAAAATAGACATAAAAATGAAATCTAGCCACCATAAAACTAAAACTAACTTGAAAACAGTGACAAAAAAACTATAAATGGAAAAATAATAATAAAAAAACTTGTCTAGATTGTGTGTTCATTGTCTTCATGAGTGCTTTCACATGTAGTGTGATTAATCTTCAGTTCGATACGCGCTGTGTGAGTGTGTAGTGACGTTCAGCATCAGACTGACAGCTTTAATTGTGTGTTTTCCGCTCAGCGGAGGTGTGGAGACGTCTCTGTCTGTCTTTGTTGATTTATTTATCTTTCCCCTTAACGAATCCGCATAATGAAGGTGGTAACAGTGCAATTAAAGCAATCTCTGTCTGTCTCTCTCTGTGCGTAGGACATCCAGGCGGAGATCGAGGCTCATAATGATGTCTTCAGGAGTGTGGAGGGGAATAAGATGAAGATGGTGAAGGCTCTGGGGAGCTCAGAGGAAGCGGTTTTCCTCCAACAGAGACTGGATGACATGAACCAGCGCTGGAACGACCTGAAGGCCAAATCAGCCAATATACGGTCAGTCTCACACACACACGTTAATGTTAAGGTCACTTTGAAAGCGTCAAACATGAGTCACTGGTAAGGACAGATGGAGCCGTGTTTCACTTCTGTTGCTGATCTGAGCAGCTGTGTGTGTGTGTGTGTGTGTGTGTGTGTGAGAGTGTTTTTTGAGTGTGTGTGTGTGTGTACAATGTTAAATGGCAAAACGGATCAACAGGAGCGTGTGACTGTGTGTGTGTGTGTGTGAGGAAAACAGTGCAATTGTGTTCTAATCTAATTAGTGGCACTAATTAGTGAACACGTGTCTTGCTGATACGTCCATTAACACACACACCAGGGCTTAACACTTCTTTTTTTTTCCAAAGGAGCACATGAGTTTTTAATTTGAAAATTTTAGCACATTAAAAACTTTGGGGGCACGATTAAAATGGATCAGATAATGTGTTTTCTATTAAGAAAATGATTTATGAACACATTTACAAGTAAACTCATTTATTAGAATACAAAATGTTCACAGTTTTTCAGTACTTTTGCTTATAGGGCTACTGTAAACTGTATAAACTAAATTGGGATTGTCTGTTTATTGCAGTTATATATCTGTATAATTATAAATACACTGAGACTCTTATTTTGAAATGGCTATGCTTTATTATTGCTGGAAGCTCATTAAAAAACATTAGTGAAATCAAATATGCACTCTTACAACCTTTAACAACATATTATAATATAAGTAAGCATTGTCATAATTCATCAACAGTAGATCATAAATAATCTATAGGCCAAAAATGCTCTGAAACAGCGACCCTGGAGAATGCACAACAGCAGCGCGCTTTTACGTTTAAATGTGCGCCACTTATGTTATTTTCATTAAATCATAGCCTTTTGAAGCTGGATAATCATATTAGGGTGTATCGTGATTCATGTTTTTCCATGCCCACGTTTAAGGACTATTAAAATGGTCATTAAGACATTTGTTATACAATTTAAGATATGTACAGTACTACAGTCAAAAGTTTTTAAACAGTAAAAAATTATGGAAATTAATAGTTTTAGTTAGCAATAATGTTTTTTTAAATCGATCAAAAGTGATAAAGACATTTATAATGTTACAAAAGATTTCTATTTCAGATAAATGCAGTTCTTCTGAACTTTCTATTCATCGAAGTAACCTGAAAAAAAAATCTACTCAGCTGTTTTCAGCATAATAATAATAATAATAAATAATAATAATAATAATAATAATAATAATATATTTTTTTTTTTTTGAGCAGCAAGTCAGAATATTAGAATATTAGAATTTCTGAAGAGTCATGTGACTGGAGTAATGATGCTAAAAATTCAGCATTAAAATCATAGGAGTAAATTACATTTTAAAATGATATTAAAATAGAAAACAGTTTTTTTTAATAGTACAAATATTTCAATATTTTATGGTTTTGCTGTTACTGTTCAAAAACGTTTGACTGGTAGTGAAAGACTTTATTACATTAAATTTTATAATCCAGATTTTTTTTTTTTTAATATATTTTACAGTTCTCCCACATTTATTCATTTTTTTAATAGCAATTGTGAATAAAAGGCTTGCACTAGGACTGGACGATATGGCAAAAAAATAAAATCTTGTTTTTTTGTTTTTGTTGTTTGTTTGTTTGTTTGTTTGTTTGTTTGTTTTTTCAAAACGTTTGACAGGTTTTTTATTTTTTTTGAAAATGTAACTACAACATGATCCAAGCAACTTGTTCTTTATTAACCCTCTAGTTAAAGAAAATTCTCTTTCAAGTGAACCACACATGAAGTTGTCGACATGATGTAAATGTTAAACAAATTGCAAATTGCTTTGCAGAAAAGATGCATGAACTACAACTATATCTTGTACAAACTTGTTTTATACATATTATATGTTAAGAAATAATATGAGAAAAATGCTATAAAAAAAATCTCAAAAGTCAAGGTAATTCAAATTCAAAATGACTGAAGGTATAACATCAGTAGACTATTACTGTACAAATGTTCTGTAAAAACAATGAGCAGTAGCTTTGAGACTGCCACCATGATGCAAACAAAAAATATCAGACATGTAGTAGTTCTTCACAGGTTTTTTTAATCAGTTGCACTGCTTTTTATTGTTCATTCGATGTAAACATGGACGCATTTGACTGTTGCGCTCGCATCTCTTGTCTCTCTTCTCTCTAAAAATGTGGCGATTAAGTTAAAAGAAGTTCACTCCCATCTTCTTGCTTGTTTTTCCTATTCCACTGCCCGTGTCGCATCTTTGTCAACACAAAAGTGTGTTCTGTGTGAATGACGCCTAGCGTTATGAACAGTTAATCACGTGTGCCTACATGTGGTTGGATCGGTCTTTTTTCTTTACTGTTATCATTAGCATATTTTCCAACATTTGGTAATATTTCTATTCAAAATCGCAGTTCACCTGTTGCACTCAATTTGTTCCAAAAGAGACTGTTGAAACGTTTTCCAAACATTTCTGTTTGTGGGAAATCCTGATGCATTCCTAATCTAACATCTTTATGAGTGTCTAGATTTGTGTTATTTGAATAAGTGTGTGAACATGTGTTCAGGGCTCATCTGGAGGCCAGTGCTGAGCGCTGGAACCGGCTTCTGTCGGTCCTGGAGGAGCTGGGCCGCTGGATCAGTGTGAAGGATGAGGAGCTGAACAAACAGATGCCCATCGGAGGAGACGTGCCCACAGTACTGCAGCAGCAGACCCACTGCACGGTCAGAGCAGAGACACAGTCTCAACCAGTCTCATCACAGTCTTTACAGCTCTTGTTTATTTCATCTCATTTTGTCTCATCTTATCTCTCTTTTCTCAGGTTGTCTCCTGTCTCGTCTCATCTCAATTTTACCTTTCTTTCTCAAATCTAGCTCTTCTAAGTGTCTTGTCTCCTCTTTAAATCCCATCACATTGCTGTCTTCTCATTGTCTCGTCATTTCTCCTCTCATCTCTTGTCCTCTTGTCTCTTCTGAGCTTCTCTTGTTTCATCTCATCTTGTACCTTTTTCTCATCTTTGTCTTCTTGCTGTCTCTTCTCTTTCATCTCATCTTCTTATCTGTATTTTCTTGTCTCCTGTCTTGCCTTGTCTCATTTTGTACCTTTCTCATATCTTTCTTTTCTTGTTTTCTCTCCTCTTTCATTTAATCTTGTCTCATCAATGTCTTTTCAACTTCTCTGCTCTCTCAATCTGTCTGTTTTTTGTCTTTCATCTCATCTTCTCATCTGTTTTTCTTGTCTCCTGTCTTCTCATTTTGTACCTTTCTAATTTCTTTAGCTTCTTGTCTTGTCTATTTCATTAAATATTGTCTCAACACTCTTTTCTTCAACTTGTCTGCTTGCTTGTCTCGTCCGTCCCTTATTTTTCTTTTTCTTCCCATTCTCTTCACTTCTCTTATTTCATCTCTTCTCTCATTTTGTTTCATATGTCTCTTCTCCGCTTGTCTCTTTTATTTCACCTTTTTTCCCATCCTTCTCTTCTCATTGTCTTTTCTCCTCTTTGATCTCATCTTCTCGTCTGTTTTCTTGACTCCTGTCTTGTCTTGTTTCATGCCTTTCAGTTTAAATCAATTCAAACAGCTTTATTGGCATAGCAAAGCACATTTTGCATTTGTCAAAGCATACATACAGTAGTAATAGAGAACACATACAACAAAAAGCAATTTGAAACAATAGATCAATTGAAATAGCATTTGAACAAGTAATAATGAAAGAAGGACTCTCTTTTCAGTTTGTCTTCTCTTAATGTCTCATCACCTCTCTCATTTTATTTTTTCTCCTCTCATCTAATCTTGTCTCATCTGTTTCTTCTGAAATTGTCTCCTCTCTCGTCTTGTCTTGTCTCACCTCCTTTTTTTTACCTTCTTCTCTCATATCTTTTCCTTCCATTGTCTCGTTAGTTTTCTCATTTCATCTCTTCTTTTTTCTCATCTCATCTGCCTCTTCTCAACTTGTTTCCTCTCTCGTTTCACCTTGTCTTATAGACCAATTTGGAGATGACGTCACAGTTACATCACTTGCAGCTGCACACACATTGTAGTGGCAGAAAAACACTGGTAACAAGTGGAGAATAGACGCCAAAGACATCATTTGAAGCTATTGCACATATATAAACGGACTGTCCAATGGATGAAACCTGTTTTTAAAGCATAAATTTGATTTAAACAATAGGTCTACATAATATTCACATATGGAGTTCATAGGGAACATATTGTATTAGCCCTACAGTTAAAGCATGAAATATTATTTACCTTTGACATTTTACATGTACCTATTTTCTCTTTTTTCTCACAAAAGCAAGTTTATATTTCGTATTTTGGACTTTATAACTCAATTTAATTCAACAATAGCGAGTTCTAAGGAAAAAAAGCCAGAATTGTGGGATTTAAACCGCAAAGAGAGAATGATGAGTTGTTTTTCCTTATCAGAATTGAGATATAATCTTGAAGTTGCGAGCATAAAGTCAGAATTTTTAAATATAAACTCAATTTTACCTTCTTTATTATTTTATTCCATGGCTTCCATAGACCACTACTTGAAAACTATAATTTTTTTGCCACCAGATAGGCTCCGCCCACAAAAAAAGTCATCACTGTTTGCAAACGCAGAATTGGTCTATACCTTTTTCTTGACTTTCTCTTCTCATTGTCTTTTCTCCTTTTTCATCTCATCTTCTTATCTGTTTTTTTTGTCTCTTGTCTTGTCTCGGTCTCATTTTGTACCTTTTTCTCTCATCTCTTGTCTCTTCTTGTCTTCTTTTTCATTTAATCTCATCTCATTACTCTCTTTTCAGCTTGTCTGCTTGCTCATCTCATGTATTTTTTTAACCTTATTCTCTTATATCTTTCTCTTATTGTCTAATCACCTCTCTCATTTAATCTTTTTTGTCCTCTCATCTCATCTTGTCTCATCTGTCTCTTCTGAAATTGTCTCCTCTCTCTTCTCGTCTGATCTCATTTTTTACCCTTTTCTCTCATGTCTTTCTCTTCTCATTGTTTCATCACCTGTCTCATCTCTTCTCCTCACATCTCATCTGGCCTTATCTGTCTCCTCTCTGATTTCCACCTCATCTTGTACCTTTTTCTTGGCTTTCTCATCTCATTGTCTTTTTTTGTCTTTTATCTTGTTTTCTCGTCTCTTTTTTTTCTTGTCTCCTGTCTTGTCTCCTTTTGTACCTTTCTGCTTAATATCTTTCACTTCTTGCCTTGTCTATTTCATTAAATATTGTCTCATCACTCTCTTTTTTTTTTTTAACTTGTCTGGTTGCTCATCTGGTCTCACCTAATTTTTTTTTTTTTTTAACCTTTTTTCGTCATATGTTTCTTTCCCCATTGTCTCATCACTTCTCTCATTTCATTTCTTCTCTTGTCCTCATCTCATCTTGTCTCATCTGTCTCTTCTCAACTTGTCTCCTCTCTTATTTCACCTCATCTTGTACCTTTTTCTTGACTTCCTCTTCTCATTGTCTTTTGTTGTCTTTATTTCATCATCTTATCTGTTTTCTTGTCTCCTATCTTGTCTCATTTTGTCTCAATCATCCTTACCCTTTTCTCTCATATCTTTCTCCTCTTATTGTCTTATCACCTCTCTCATTTCATATTTTCTCATCTCATCTGTCTCATCTGTCTCTTCTGAAATTGTGAAATTTCTCTTATATCTTTCTCTTTTCATTGTTTCATCACCTCTCTCATCTCTTCTTCTCTCACCTGGTCTCATCTGTCTCCTCTCTCATTTACACCTTGTCTTGTACCTTTTTTGGCTTTCTCCTCTCATTGTCTTTTCTTGTCTTTCATTTCGTCTTTAATCTGTTTTTTGTCTTGTCTCTTTTCGTACATTTCTCTCTAATATCTTTCCCTCTTGTCTTGTCTTTTTCATTAAAACTTATCTCATCACTCTCTTTTCAGCTTTCTGCTTTCTGTCATCTCACCTCATTTTTTACCCTTTTTTCTCATATCTTTCTCCTCTCATTGTCTCATTTTCTCATTTTTCTCTTCTCATGGTTTCTTCTCTCTCATCTCTGTCTTCTCATCTCTTTTTTTAAAATTTCATCTCATCACTATCATTTCATCTTGTCTGTTTGACGTCTTACCACTTGTTTAATTTTTCTCTTATATCTCTTCTCAATGTCTCTTCTTCTCTCGTCTCATTTGTCTCCCATTTCATCTCATTTTTATCCCATTTTGTGTCTCTTGACTCTTTCTCTCATCTTCTCTTCTCTCCTTACACATGTGTTGTCTGTTCGGTGTTTGACTGGTTTCATCTTGCCTTTTCTTTCCTCTCTCTTATATATTTCAGTTCTCATTTGTCTTTTCTCTTTTGTCGTAATCATCTTGTTTTAAATGCTCTCCATGCTCATCTTTTCTCATTACTCTCATTTGCTCTGTCTCATTTGTTTCCTGTCTCATCTTGTCTCATTTCCTTTCCTTTAATCTCTGTATCATGATGTCTTTCACATCATCTCTCTTTCTTTGTCTCTATCTAATACCATGTCCTCTGTCCTCACCTTGACTTATCTCATTTTGTCCCTCTTATTTCATCCTCTCCATCCTATCACCTTCAACACATTTTTTTTCCCTCTGTTCTCCAGCATTTTGCCGTCTCGTCAGATTCTCCTGCAGGGAATATTAGTGTGTTTATGCTACTCCGCTAGATGATCATTTTGGACAGTAATATTCTGATCATGCGTCATAGAGTAGAGTCAGAAATGTGTCATCAACCGTCTGTGTGATAATGACAGTAATCAAGCTAATAGCAGGCCTGAGCTGAACAATCAGAGCGTTTACGCTCTCACCTTTACCCGAAAACATTTTAATCAGTGTCCAACTGACCCAGGATCACATATAATGTCTTTAAATGTTTACATACACAGATCCAGAGATGCATCTCATAATTAGGAGGTTTTTGTTTGAAGCTTTCGATTAGTACAGTCATGTTTTTTTTCTGCTGTATGATGCAGGAATACCTACAGCGCTGAGAGCTCACCAGACAAAACCACCGCAGGGAATTGTGGGAAGGTGGCAGGAAGGTTGAAACCGTAACGAGTCTGTGACAGTTTGGTTATGCTCGCTCTCTCTCTTTCTCTCTTTCCCAGACAGTTTGACTAATGATTCTCTGGAGCGAAGAGAAAGATTGCCCCCCATTTTGACTTTCTCCCTCTCTCTCTCTCTCCACCTCATCTTTTTCTTGGGCTCTTATAATAGATTGTCTTTGAGCCGGCTGCCCTGGTAAGAGCTTTAGCCGCACGGGTACAAAACGCCAGGCCTTTTGAACACGTCACGGCTGATTAGTGTGCCGTGCCAACCGGGCGACCAGGATGGAGCGGCCCAGAACACGAGATGGAAGTGAAAATGAATAATTTGTGTGAGGTCTGAGAGACTTAGAGGAGCCGAACACATTGTCTGTCTGAAAACTTCCTCTGATAAAGACACCGAGCCAGTTAAAGAGACGTGCAATGACCTTTATTCCAAGATTAATTGAGTGTAATGAGGCCATGAAATGAAATGGAAACGGTGGCTTTTCCATTTTGAAAAGGTGATTTTATTTTTTTTTTTTAAAGTAGGTTTTTGTCTGACTTTTAATATTCAATTAAATGATGTATGTAAGTGTTAATTGCATCGTGCCATCTCAAGCTACATTAATATATTATATTTTATATATTAATAAGCATAATTAGACTCAGATATAATTGTGCCTTTAAAAAGGTAACAGGGTTGACACTTTCACAATTTAATTTGACATTTACGGCTTGAAACTAAAGGAAGCTGATAATGCAGTTGTGACCCTGGACCACAAAACCGTAAGTAGCACGAGTATATTTGTAGCAATACCAAAAATACATAGTATGGGTCGAAATTATACATTTTTCTTATATGTCAAAAATCATTAGGATACTAAGTAAAGATCATGTTCCATGAAGATATTTTGTAAATTTTCTACCGTAAATATATCAAAACGTATTTTTTTTTTTATTAGTTATATGCATTGCTAAGACGATTTTCTCAATATTTTGATTTTTTTTTGTGCACCCTCAGATTCCAGATTTTCAAATTGCTGTATCTCGGCCAAATATTCATATCCTAACAAAACCATACATCAGTGGAAAGCTTATTTATTCAGCTTTCAGATGATGTATAATGTTTTAAATAATGTAAAAAAAAATGTTTAATGTATAATGTTTTAAAAAAAGACCAGGGTCACAGTTTTCAAGTATCAGTTTTTTATGAAACAAAATCAAGTTAACACAGTTGACATTCAGCTGATTTGAGAAACCAAAAAATATTAGATAACACGATTTAAAAAAAGTTATATTTCCTCAGAAATTAATTAAATTATAAAGCTTTTAATTTAATTTAATTTAATTTAATTTTATTTTATTTTATTTTATTTTATTTTATTTTACCAAAATAGTGTTGCCATATTTATCTAGGGACACAGGATTGATTTGATTTATTGATTGATTCATTCATTCATTCATCATTTATTCATTCATTGAATGATTGAATGATTGATTGATTGATTGATTGATTGATTCAACTAAAAGCTTTAAATATTAAGCATTAAGATCACTTAATGCTACTCCATACCTAAACTTAACAGTTACCTTGCTAACTTTTAATAAGTAGCAAATTAAAAGTGTGTGTATGTATGTGTGTGTATATATATATATATATATATATATATATACTTTTTACTACTGTATGTAAACAAACTTTTATTTTGAATCGATTTATCGTGAATACTCGTTTTGCAGCTCTAAAATACACACATATGAAGGACACAAATAGCACCCGTGTTGTAAAATGACCCATTACTTATATTTTAAAGTGTGTCTGTTGGCGAATCATGTGTACATCTGAATCATGTGTACACCATTTTCTCTCTATTTCATGGCTATTGAGTGTGTCTCTGCGTGTGGTGTCTATTAGCATATTCATGTATGTCATTTATCCACACGCCATTCATTTGATTATTGGCGATAAAGAGCAGAGAGTACTTGAGGACAGTAGCTCTGAGTTTCTCAGATGCTTATGTCTCAGTAATAGTGTTTATTAATCATACAGCTAATTATCCAATAGAAGAGCCTCGTTTATCGCAGCAATAATTAAAACTATCAATCACGTTTTGTAAAGTCCTGAGAGTGGAAAAGTGTGTGTTACTCTCAGTAATACTGATAAAGGTATAGTGCTTTGAAATGTGTTCGGTCGGTAAAGCTTTTGACTGTTACAAGGACAAATGATTATTTTGATTAAGCTTTTAATAGCGTAATTCAAACAAAAAAAAAATTGCTGACATTTACCCATACATCATTTAAAACTTTAGACGTTTCAAAAGAAATTTAGCCAGATGTCTGTACCGCTCTTTTCCGTACAGTGACCAGAAAGGACAGAAGAGCTCTATAAAACTATCGTAAAAGTCCTCTGAAGCCATAAAGTAGTTTAATGTGAAGAACAGACTGAAATTTATATGCACATAGTTTCTAATTTTTCATGGCGCTCTTATATAACCACTATCATGCTGCATTAGTCACATAACTGTGAGGTTTTTTAGTCCAGGCACCCAGAAAAGAAATAATGACCTTAAAAAAGTTGGAAACTGTCTTTGCGCTGATTGCTGTTACTTTGCCGGGCTCAGCTCTGCTCAATAATGGCGACGTCTGTGTGATTTATTCCGATCGCTCGGCTCTTGAATCCTCTAAGTGTTAAATAAGAGACAGATTAAAGCCACCCAAGGCCTCAGGTTTTTCTCTGACCTGAAACGGCAAAGAATGACCTCACTATAACTAATAAGAATGGCATTGAGGATCCTTTTATGCTGCAATAAATGCATGAAAGACACATGACGCAAGGTTAGCCGTAAGTTTTTATGCGTCTGAAATGCTGACGGCGCTGCTGTACAGATCGTCTTCCGTCGTCTTTGTTAGTCTCAATCGAGACATTAGTTATGAATCAGTGTCGGTTTGCTGCTCAAGTATTGATTTCAATTTACACCGTTTTAAATGGATTGGAAGGTAGTTATCTGATATTTTAGGTCCAGGACAAATACGACGCCTCTGTCTTTCAAGATTTGATTTGTGCTAAACCCTTCTGCCCTCTCTCATCTTCTCCTAATTGAAGGCATTCAAAGTAGAATTGAGTTAAAGCTGATAAAAGCATCTATTGACCAAACGGTTTGAAATGTGGCTTTACTTCTGTAAGTGCAGCAGCCTAGCAGTTTTAAGTGAGCTGTCTGTGTTACGGGACAGTAAGCAGGTGAAATCTGACGGATGGATATTTTGCTGATGAGAATCTGTGCAGCAAATGTGAATAGATGTGCTTTTAGCTGTGCTTCGTGAGGAATTAAAGACAAGGGCGTTTTGTTTTGTTTTTTAGCCTTTTAAAACATTAAAAGTTGTTTAGTCCTTGGTCACAAAGAATTGTCTTCTTTATCCTTTCCTCTTTATCCAAAGAATGTTCAAGGTTGAGTGCAATTTCAGCTGTTTGTTTTGTTAGACAATACCACAGAAAATGATTTAAAAGAAGTCCACTTCCAGAACAACAATTTACAAATAATTTACTCACCCCCTTGTCATCCAAGATGTTCATGTCTTTCTGTCTTCAGTCTTAAAGAAATTATGGTTTTTGAGGAAAACATTTCAGGATTTTTCTCCATATAATGGACTTTATTGGTGCCCGATTTTGAACTTCCAAAATGTAGTTTAAATGCAGCTTCAAAGGGCTCTAAATGATCCCAGCCGAGGAAGAAGGGTCTTATCTTTAATGTGACTCAGGAAGAACGAGTCGTCTCGGGGAGCGATTCGTTCGGTCACGCATCCGCAACATCCTATTAGGTTCTGTTGTTTTGAGTCATTTGCTCATCACGTGACAGCCCCATAAGATGAACGAATGACTCGAAACAGGTGAACTAATTCCAGTACAGAAACTAACAGGATGTTGTGCATGTGCGACTGAACGAATCACTCACCGAGACGACTCGTTCTTCCTGAGTCACATTAAAGATTCGTTCAAAATGAACGAATCGTTCAAGAACGACCCATTACTAATTCATGGCATTGTGGACGCGCACCCCAGAACCTGTGCTACACAAGCTTTTGTGCTTAAAAAGTATACAAATTTTTATTTTTCAGAAAAAAAAAAAAAATTTGGCAGAAAAGAGGTGAGGTGAGCTAATCATAGACTAAAGATCCAGGTAAACAATGAATTGATCTTTTCTGTTTCTTATAGCATTATAGTTTTGTCTTGTTTGTAGTGTGATCAACGTTTGTGTAAGCAGTAGATGTGTTAGGGAAGTAACTCGTAACATTTTAATTGTATTTTGCTAAAATGAACAAAATGACTTGAAAAAAGATTTGTTCATTTTGCTGAACGAGACTCAAAGGTCCGAGTCGGTAAAATGATCCGAACTTCCCATGCACTTCCCATCGCGTGATCTTTCAACGTGATTCAGTAGTACGTAGCATCGTGAACACGCATCCCAGAGCCTGTGCTACATGAGCTTTTGTGCTTAAAAAGTATACAAAGTTTTACTTGATGAAAAAAATGAAAAATTAAAAAAAAAAAAAAGATTCCTGGAAGGATGTATTAAATATACACTTATATTGTTGGAAGATATTTATATTTTGAATAAATGCTGTTCTTTTTTAGCTTTTTATTAATCAAAGAATCTTGAAAAAAGTATCACAGGTTCCAAAAAAATCTTAAGTAGCAATAATTGTTTCCAACATTGATAATAAATCAGCATATTGTTAATCAGAATAATTTCTGAAGGACCGTGTGACACTGAAGACTGGAGTAATAGATTATGAAAATTCAACTTTGCATCACACGAAGAAATTATATTTTAAAGTATATTAAAATAGAAAACCGTTAGTTTAAATTTTAATGATATTTCACAATGTTGCTGATTTTCTGTATGTTTGATCAAATCAATGCAGCCTTAATGAGCAGAAGAAACGTCTTTAAAAAAACATTAAAAATCTTACAGATTCCAAACTTCAAATCCCAAATTATTATCCCAATTTTTTTTTTTTAACATGTAGTGTATGTCTATTTGTGTCATATCCAAGCAAGTAAACCTAAAAACTTTAACTTGATACTTGCAAGGACACCAAAGTGGGACTTGCTTGAATAGCAAAATGATTTCCCATCATACTCTGTGGCAGCACAAGAACAATAATATACAGGAAAAAGTGTCAGTTACACATCTAATACACATCCTTGGGCTTTTATGTTTTGTTGTATTGCTAAATGCTTCCTGTCTTTTTGCAAGAAAGAAGTATGAAATTGAAAAGCAAAATCACTTGAACACATCTCACAGCATAAAACTTTCAATATGAACCTACATGAACTTGAAAGACTTGAAGGCTGCAAATAAAATACATGTAGTTTCACCTAAAATAAAGTACATTTTTTGTACAAATGATTTAATATAAATGCTTTAGCAAAAATGCAAGCTTTTTAGTCTTCCAGACATTTGCTTTTTAGACATCCTTTACTACAAAAACACATTTTCTGTTTGTTTTCCTCAAAACAAGCAACAAATTCTTTTCTTCGGTAATCACCAGCATGACACAGATGCTTGACTGTACTGAACCATTTGGACTTATGAACACAACGTCCGTTTAGTTCAGGTAAAAAGTAATGGTGACATCATTCTGGATTGGAGGAAAGCAGCACCGGAGGTAATTATTGTCGCTGTGATGCTGTGCGTTGCTATGGCGATAAGTGGCACTTTGGCACCACTCCAGCATCTTAGACCTGATCTTCACTCTGTCAAGGGCAAGATGCTGCTATAACAGATCGGACAATACAGTCTCTCAGTCTCACTCCACATTCGTCATCCCCAAAAACAAGCCTTGAGGATGTTTTGGCTGGAACGGAGCCATTATAGTGCTTGTTTGGGAGTCTTTTAAAGGTGTGCAGGATGTGTGGAGTTGTTGGCCATTTGATGGTTTTGAATGGTCTTTCACTGCAGGCACAGAGGTTATTCATTATGTGCTATTTAGGACTGTGAATGCGCATGCTTTTGTGTTTGCTAGTTTGTGTCTGTCAGAAGTGTTTTAAGAGCTCAGGAAAGAGCACTGATGATAGTTTGCCGCTTTTTGCCTTTAAAAGTGGAAACAGTCATCATCTTTGTGAAAGAGAGAGATGGAAAGAAATGGAGGCTTTCGATTTTTGCCGCTGATGTTGAAGGTTGTTTACTAGAGCAGGTTTTAGCTGCAGGCTGCATCTTAAAGGGATACTTCACCCAAAAAGAAAACTGTAATGATTTATTCTCCCTCGTAAAAGTAATCCATACGAATTGTCGAGGCAAGTCACAACTTGACACATTAATAGGGAATATGTAGATGCTAAAAGATACCAAAAATATTAGTGATATTCACTAGTTTACTTCATTATCTGTGGCCATATGTGATGTTCTTCTTTGACCTCACATCTCCCTTTCTCAATCTTACTCTAATCTTTATGATTTTTTAATATCGGTCCTTAGCATCTTCATAATGCTGTTTAATGGACCGCTCCTCTTCACAGGCCTCTAATGTGTGCCTGGTGCTTGCTTGGTTTACTGTAGCAGGATGTAATTAAAAGGCTTATCACTTCCTCCGGCTCAGTTTAACGACCGTTTCAGAAGTGTGGAAGGGTGCCGTGACCCTGCTCTCCAGTCGAGCCTGAGGGGCCCAACTCTCAGAGGAATGGTAATCCAGTTTTCCTCTCTGCTAAGATTTGGCTGTTCATTTAATTTTGTGTGTGTGTGTGTGGCTGTACAGAAGGCCTGTGCTGCCTAAAGGCAGAAATTAGTTTTGTCTGAGTTCGAGGACGGCTATTAGTTTGGCTAATTTGCGTGCGGCCCTGCGGAAATGCTTCGTTTGACCTCGGAGATCATGTTTTGCAGTTGCACTTGTGTCTGTTTTATATGTGCACCCTGTCAGTCTTTCACTGCCCTCATTCTCACCTTTTCTTAATCTTTTTGTTTTTCGTTTTGCTCTCACTGATCTCTTGCTCACACATAAACGTGCACACACTTGGATGGAGTGCTGGCTTACACAAGCAATGATAACGTCAGATAATAATGGGCCAAAAGTAGTCTGGAGAAATCTATCCATCCATGTCTGTCTGTCTATCTATCTATGCATCTGTCTGCCTGACTGTCTGTCTTTCTGTCTATCTATCCATATATCTGTCCATCCGTCTGTCTGCCTGTCCCTGTCTGACTGTGTCTGTCTGTATATCTCTCCATCATCCATCTGTCCGTCTGTCTGTCTGTTTGTTTGTCTGTCTGTCTGTCTATCTATCTGTATGTCCCATCTATTTTTCTGTCTGTCCATATATGTATCTGTCTGTTTGACTGTCCGTCGTCCATCCGTCTGTGTCAGTACTGTCTGTCCTGTCTGTCTGTCTATCCATTATATCTGTCCATCCATCCGTCTGTGTAAGTCTGTCTGTGTGTCTGTCTATCCGTCATATCTATCCATCCATCCGTCTGTGTCTGTCCATCTGTCTGTCTGTCTGTCTGTCCATATATCTCTTCATCCATCCGTCTGTCTATCTGTCCATATGTCTGTGTGATGTCTGTCTATCTGTCTGTCTGTCCCATCTATTTTTTCTGTCTATCTGTCTGTCTGTCCATATATCTCTTCATCCATCCATCTGTCTATCTGTCCGTCTGTCTGTCTGTCTGTCTATCTATCTGTCTGTCCCATATTTTTCTGTCTGTCCATATATGTATCTATCTGTTTGGATCCATCGTCCATCATCGATCTGTAATCTGTCTGTCTGTCTATCCGATATATCTGTCCATCCATCCGTCTGTGTCAGTCTGTCTGTCTGTCTGTCTATCCATTATATCTGTCCATCCATCCGTCTGTGTCTGTCCTGTCTGTCTGTCTGTCTGTCTGTCTGTCTGTCTGTCATATATATCTTCATCCGTCCGTCTGTCTATCTGTCCATATGTCTGTGTGTCTGTCTATCTGTCTGTCTGTCCCATCTATTTTTCTGTCTATCTGTCTGTCTGTCCATATATCTCTTCATCCATCCATCTGTCTATCTGTCCGTCTGTCTGTCTGTCTGTCTATCTATCTGTCTGTCCCATCTATTTTTCTAACTGTCTGTCTATCTGTTTGTCTGTCCGTCCATCTGTCTGTGTATCTATCTATCTGTCCATCTCTGTATATCTATCCATACATCAGTCTATCTATCTATCTATCTATCTATCTATCTTTTTCCATTTTTTTTTTTTTAAATTCCTGTAATTCTGGTTAATCTCTGTTGATGACAGTACTGATGGACATGTTATGATGTGATGTTTTCAGGCTCTTAGGGCAGAGCTGAAGGAGCGTGAGCATTTAGTTCTCAGCACATTGGATCAGGCACACATGTTTCTGGCTGACCAACCAATCGAAGGACCCGAAGAGCCACGCAAGAACTTGCAACCCAAAGCTGGTGAGAGACCATTATTTTTTTATCTTGCTATTCTCCCATTTGTTTAACGAAACAGGAAAAGTAGAGACAAAAAGGATAAAATGGATGAGTCTTGTCACCAGTGTCGGGGAAAGTTTCTTTTAAAGGTAATGCATTACAATAGTGCAGTCCTCCCTAAAAAGTTTTTAAGTACGTTACTTAGTTGCTTTCTATGGAAAGTAATGTGTTATGTTACTTTTGCATTACGTTTTATTATCTGGGCTAAGCTTGCTTTTTTGTGTTTACTACAAAAAGTTCTATTTTTGGCAAATGTAAAAGCCCTTTCATACCAAAAGTGAAATGAATAAGCCTCAGGCTGAAGGAAATGTAAATAATCTGGGCATTGTTTTTATTAGTATGGTTGAATTGAATTATCGAAAGTCAGCAGCAAAGACACTGGTTAATAAAATGGGATTAAATACATATAGGATATTTATGTTATTTATCATATTTAAAGAATTTGGAACTGCATGAGGGTGAAGAATTAATGAAAAATGTAACTTTTATGGTTAACTCTCCCTTTAAGCAAGGAGAGAGTAACCTTTACAGTAAACATTCTGCACTTGTAAACACCTCTGCAGAAGAAAGACTCCAGCAACTTAGACCAGTATGAGAGCATTACACACACACACCACGCAGACCAGCAGAGTTTATTTTGACACTCTCCAAGGGATGCTCTTTGATGTAAGTGACTCTCTGATAAGTCGGACACCTCCTGTCAACACGTTCTTAACTGCAGTATCTGATGTCTGGAAAGTTCCACGGCTCTCTGGACACTTCCGCTGGGACCCGCATGAAAAGCTAATTTAGGACAAACGTCAGACATCACTTATCAGATAGAAAGAGAGCTGCGTGTAAAGTGCGTGTACGCATGCGTGTGCATTTCAGCAAGCGTTTAGGAGGAGTGTGCAAATGCCCAGTGAAACCGGGTTAATTGGCAGATCAGAGACTGCAGGCTATTTCCACTTCTCAGCGTCCTGAAGCTCAATGTTTTCTGTCTTTAAGAAAACACCAAAGTCATCTAGAGCAGAAAGTGTTTGCTAAGGCAAGCAGAACTATTACTGCTGCACTTACTGAGGTTTAGTGATTTAAACAAACCTTAAACTAATACTGCGTATTAAACTTTGCTGCGTAACTCGTCCTGAACTGGTTCAGCTACAGAAATGATCTAAGATTATGTGGCTTCTTGAGGAGAGCTGCGCTGTAACCTGCATTAGTGATTTAGATTTACTTTCTTAACTCTTCTTAACCTAGAACTTCTTTTTTTTTTTTTTTCCCAGACATTAAAGGAACTGTTCCATATAATTCAGCATTTACAATGGCAAGATATGCAGAAGAGAATGCACTACATTTGGTGTCAGACAAATTATTATAAAATTAAAATATTTAAACAGACTGGACAAAAAGAAATTGTGCAGTTTTAGAAGATATAAGATAAAATTAATTTGGCATTTTTTCACTTCTGTGTTAACAAGACTGTGATAATGTTTTCCCATTTCCTTTGTGATTAGTGATGATAAATCATAGCAAACTGTTACGGAAGCCTGTTTAAAAAATGAAAAAGGAAATTGCGACTTTTTATCTTACAATTCTGACTTTTTTTTCACAATTGCGAGTTTATATCTCGCAATTCTGGCTTTTTTTTTCTCACGATTCAGATATAAACTAGGACCTCGTAACTCCCAATAATCTCACAGTTCTGAGAAAAGAAATTAGAATTATGAGAAAAGAACTCAGAATCATGAAAAAGTCAGAATTGCAAGGAAAAACTCCATTTGCAAGATGGTTTATTGTATTTTTTTTCTCTGTATATTCCGTAAAACTGATATAAATGTTTTAAAACTACCAATCACCTAAGCATACTGTTGCAGTAATTCATTTTCAAACACAGAAATTAGATATTTTATTTTTAATTTAATAGTTATTGCTATTATTGGTCGCACCACATGATGAGTGGTCGCTCCAAATGACACAAAGACCTTATATCTTTAAAGAGATGTAAAAAATGTGCAGCACGTGGCATGAACTGCAGGCATTACTTTAGCCGCAGATATTTCTGAACTTTGCCCAATCTTGGCTGCTCAACTGACCTTTCACTGGGAGTTTGATTAACAGGAGATCTGACCAATTATCAGCATCCGTCATTTTTGTCCGACAAATAAACCAGACAGGTTTTTTTTGTTTGTTTGTTTTTTTTGTGTGTTTTTTTTTAATTACAAAATTTTAACTCTGAGACTTTAATACCAAAAGTAACCAGCTCTTGTATGTCCTGTATGTCGATGCATTGCCATTGTCCTATTTGCTCTGTGATGTATTTTTCACTGCATGAGAACATGATGTGTGGCATAAAAGTGCCATGGTTTGTTGGGCATAGAAACAGTAACTGAGGGGGGGGCGGGTCAATTTAGGGTAGCGGGAGGTTGCTGGCTCGGGTTCTGAGATGACAGAATGAACGTTTTTATTACAATATCTGGAGTTTGTGCTTGACTGCAGGGTCAGAATTAACATGCTGGCTATGGCGAGAATTTATTTTACTGTACTTGGCAGTGGAATCTGGTAAAATAGATTAAAATAGTTATTATTAATGCATAAATAAATAAATAAATTACTAATAAATGCATAATTACCAAACTAAAATTATATGCTGTAAATTAGTTTTTTGCATTTTTTTCTCATATTGCACAAATATTAAACATAAACCATCTTAAATGACCCAAATTGCATAAAAATCTATTCCAAATAATACTAAAATAAAGTATTTTATGTATATAAACCATCAATTGAATATAAAAGCACTGCCAATCTGGGACAAATATCTATAATGCAAAACACTCGCTGTGGTCACACCACATGGTATTTGGTCGCACCACAAGATATAATTCAGTCAAAATTTACAAGTACAGAATTGGCCACCTAAACAAAACGAGCTAGCTTTCAACAAAAGGTAACTATGAAATGTATACTAAAAATAAATACTTGTAGAAATAACTTAATATTCCTAGTTTTTAGTTCTTT
This sequence comes from Labeo catla, assembly GCA_012976165.1. Classification (NCBI taxonomy): domain Eukaryota; kingdom Metazoa; phylum Chordata; class Actinopteri; order Cypriniformes; family Cyprinidae; genus Labeo; species Labeo catla. The sequence goes on along the minus strand of VONZ01000705.1, from coordinate 304,812 downwards.
TATTTTTTGATGTTATACCACATGATATCCAAATGTGGTAACTACATAACAGCCGTTAAAAAGTATATTTTTTTTCCAAATTTGAAAGAGAGTTACAAACCTGCTTGATGGTTCCATGGGTCATTGGTATATGATGCAATGTCCTATCTTTGAATGGATTTCATGTCGCACCACATTATATTCCATAAAATGGACATCATCGGACAAAGTTTGTCCGTATATTATGATGGAAATATAAATACAAATGTTTTGCACTTTTATACAGGATTACAAAACACTTCGAAATCATGCCAAATATTGCAGAAAATTAAAGGCACAATATGTAAGTTTCGCCACTAGAGGACATATATTCAAAACAAACAAAGAAAGAAAGGCATAGTTTGATGACAGTGTCATTGAATGTGGAATCATGGGAGTTGTTGTCTTCATCCCCACAACCGATTCAGTCCATCAGGACTCGGGCAGAAATCATGTCCATGAATGAACTGATGTATTAAAAATTTAATAAGGACAATGTAGTATGAAGCAGGGTGGGGCTGAAAGTCATGGAAACACAACAAGGATGCTGAAGCAATTTTTAATGTAGGACGACCGAGATATACGCCTCAAAAGCAGCGGAGCTTTCATTATACCACAGTTGAGCGCTTCCGCTTCTTCCGGTCATGTGTATGTAGGAAAAAGTATATATATAGGAAACTGGCAGGTGACGCAATGACATGGTCTATAAATACTAGTTAAAATTGCATATTTCTCTGGATTTAAACATTCTCTGAAACATTTGGGATAATGTAAGTTCACAAGTCAGTGAAATATATAACACTGTTCTAGTGGTTTGTGGATATTTTAATCAAAAAAGGTGTTTCCAAAACAGCAGTTATGGCTGGATGGTCGCACCACATGATATTTTGTAGTTAAGGTGAGTACATAAATTGGGAGAGGTATTTCATATGGCATCTTTTTTTTATGCATTTAAACCAGTTTTTAACTGAAAATGCAATCGGACAGAAAATGTAGGCATCATGTCATTGACCTATATATTAATAATGTAATATTTTATTATATGTAATTGTATTTAAATATTTTTTGTTATACATTTGTATTCATATTACTAGTATTAATCTCTTTTTTATATTTTTATTTATTTTTTATATTTTGTATTGTTTCACAGCCCTGAAGTTACATGCACCTGGAGAACTTTTCAAGTGACAGAATCTTTTCTGTGAAATTTTGAAGGTGCAGATTCAGTGTGACCTGGCTTGTATGCTTATTTAATATTCCTACCACAAATATACACTTTCAGATGTACTGCTATTGAAGTCAGCTGGGTTCAGGAGGGCAGTGTTTTCTGATCTATCTCCACACGTCGCACTTCGAACACCTAGAGCCTCCATACAGACCTTGAGCGATCTTTGCGCTTCCATTTTCTCTTATCCCTGCGATCAAAGCGCAGAGCTCAGCTATCTGAACCGATAACCCGCTCACGTGCTTCGCCGCCCCGCACAAACACGCAGCGGGAGCAGCTTACCCAGATAAAATCATACACCACTAATGTTCACGCAAAGCCATGTTTTCCAAATTGAACTGTATGTTTTCAAATGTAAAGCAATCTGTTCTAACGCTCGTCATCAAATGAGCATAAACAAGCCGCTGCCACACCATCACTTTCATTTCCATTCAACCCCTGGATCTTAATTGAATTTCAAACCTTTCCAGAAACGCTCGAGTGCATTTGAATTGTAAATTGTTTCTCACTCAGCTGAAACAGAAATATAAAGATGAAAGATAGAGGTGTGCGTTTGCCGAATGGAAAAATCAGTCCTGCCGTTCTTGACGGTGACATTAGCTAAAGTGTCTTCTCACGTCCCCAAAAAGCCTGGAAGCTGAATGAAAGAGCAGATGTTAATGCTGTAGCCCTGCCTGTAGACATGCCCTAGGCTCTTTCTAAATTGCCCAAACATCTGCCTCCTGTCATCTGTAAGCCTCTCTCTATTTAGCTCGTTAGATGAGGGGATTCATTAGTAAACACTTACTTAAGTGACCGTGCACTAAGCATGTCTTCTGTGAACATGGTCATTTGCAATGTGGAAAAGTCAAGTTGTGGTCGTACTGATTCATGTGAGATGCACAAAAACAGACCTAGCAAGCTTCCTTGTATGGATCGTACAGTAGGCGTATCCCAAATGCAAAGGATGTTTCAAACTGTATGTGGTAATATTATACTGTCTTCTAAACTAATATAAGATATGATTCAATCAACAAGCAGTTTGTCTGGCTGTGAGATGCGATAAAATCAATCAAAATTGCAGCCAATCAGACAAGTGTGTAGGCAGACTCTCTTTGCAAGTGCGCTGCTGTCTCACACTCAGAGCAAAATAGATGAGTACACATCAGATTTAATCAAAATGAAACCACTTTAACATTATCAAAAGCAAATGAATCAATGTTTGTCATGGAAAACACTTATTCACAGTCTGAATGGTCTTGTTTCCTTAAATTTATTTTGTTGATCTGAGGTACATTATCGTTTATAGCTTTCATTATGGCTGTTAAAGTCACACACAATGGTGGTGTAAATGTAATTAGTTACTGTACTTAAGTCTTTTTGGCTGCTTTGTAGTTGTATCAAAGATTCATTTACGGACTACTTGTCTACATTTTTAAATGAAGTTCCAAACGTAGGTTCGGGAGGAGCCTATTCATTCAGTCCTGTCAATCATCATTACGAGCCTATATAAGCAGCTCTCATTGCACCGTCCCAGCGTCAGTTCTTCCGGCATCCCTCCACCTCCCCTTCTCCTCCTCTGTTTCTGTTATTCTCTCTCTATATCGCAATGGGGGGGGTTGAACTCGGCGCTCAAGCTGAGCCTCGGGTTCGAGCCTCCATTAAGGACAGCAAGCCAAGTTTGTTTACCATCAGTACTGGATGGGTAGGCAAACTCGTGAATTTAAATATATGTACTCTTTAACTCTAATACATTTGTGATGCGTAATGAGTAACTCTTTATAAAAGTGCAACTCTTTGAGTAACTGCGTGGCACCTAATTTTTTTCTGCAGCAATCTTGTTCTGATACAAAATAAGTGATATGACCATCTACAGGGCACTGAAGGTACCAAACCTGTCAGCAAGGCTTCTTTATGAAAAATGCAAGTTTCATATCTGAGATGGTTTCATATGTGACATGGCTGAGACTTCTTTGAAGGACATTTAAAGGAGTAGAAATGACTATTACCCCATGATTTACACCAACCTAGGTGTATATGACTTCATTCTTTCAGGCTAATACAATCGGAGTTATATTTAAAACTGTTCTGGCTCTTCCAAGCTTTATAATGGCAGTAAATGGCTGTTGAGATTTTGAAGTCCAATTACATGCATCTATCCATCATAAAAAGTGCTCCAAATGGCTCCAGAGGGTTAATAAAGGCCTTCTGAAGTGAATCGATGCATTTTTGTAAGAAAAATATCCATATTTAAAACTTAATAAACCATTTATAAATCTCTAGCTTCTGCTAACTGTTGTATACGCTCGTTCACAAAAGAGTGGCGTTCCAGCGGATGATGTAGGACGTAGGCGTATTTTTATTAATGTTTGCATCCTTTGCTCCTGTAAACAAAACTTGTTCTCACCGGAGCTTACGTTACTTCCTACGTCATCCGCTGGAACGCCACTCTCTTGCGAACACATGTATGACAGTTAGCGAAAGCTAGAGATTATGGTTTATAAAGACTTAATTACGGATAATTTTCATACACAAACACGTCAATTCACTTCACTTTATTAACCCCCCAGAGCCATGTGGAGCACTTTTTATGATGGATAAATGTACTTTATTGGACTGTTGAATCTTGACAGCCATTCACTGCCATTATAAAGCTTGGAAGAGCCAGGACAATTTTTAATATAACTCTAATTGTATTGTAAGAAGGTCATATACACCTAGGATGGCTTGAGGGTGAATGAATCAATGGGTAATTTTCATTTTTGCATGAACTACCCCTTAAAAATGCTGTATCAAACTTTATTTTGCAATTCTGAGGCGTGATTGCTCTCCTCGATGACTAGTAAATCTTGAGCTCACATTCAGTACAAATAAAATACTTAAGTCCTATTAAAGTCAGATGTATTAGAATTTGTGACTTGTATCTTGGAATGGAATGGTCATTTCTGCTGTAAGTTATCTGTAATTTTACTTAAGTATGGTTTTCAGGTACTCTTTACACCTCTGTTGAAATGAAACCCTTTTGACATTATACTAAGCACATAATCATTACCTGAAATTATCATTGTTATTGGACACACAGGGTGTTTTTAGACCTGTAGATCGTTTGGTTGATTCCAGATCAGGGTCTTAAATTGAATGTTGCATTTTCTCCTAGGTTAGGTATGCTTTCACAAGCCAAATGTTTAAAGCTTACCAAAATGTGTTTATGCAATTCATGTGTGTAAACCTGTCCTCTCATTGGTCAGAGTTTATGTTCCAGAATCTTGTTCATAGTGTGCATCTATCAAGATGCAGACTAGACTACATATGTACAAATGTATACAAGCCTTGATTCCTGCTTAGCAGTTACACAACATTGTAAGATCATTGGTTTTCAACTGTGCTTTGTTGGTCTGTTAGGACAGATTGCTTCGCTTTCTCACCACAAGTGGACCATTCTAGAGCTTGTTTATTATTTAAAGTTTTTGGTTTTATGCCTAAACTAACCAATAAATAAAATGCTCTAAGTGAACCAGGTGTGATGAAGCCCATAGTTTGTATGTTTTTGCTCCCAGACACAACATCACAGAAATAGAAACCATTTCTAAAACAGAATCCCTTGTTCCCTGCTGAACCTTTTTTAATTACGAAAACTTCCAAAATGAACTTAAGTGAAAGACATGACTTAAATGGAGTTTGCGTTTTTTTTCGTAGAGCTGACTCCGGAGGAGAAGGCCCAGCGAGTGGCTAAAGCGATCCGTAAGCAGACTGCAGAGGTGAGCGAGCGCTGGGAGAGGCTGATGGGACACGCGGGCACCTGGCATGAGCAGGTGGAGAGAGCGCTAGATAAACTCCAGGATCTCCAGAGCTCCATGGACCAGCTGGACCTGCGTTTGACCCAGGCTGAGGAGCTCAAAGCTGGATGGCAACCTGTGGGAGACCTTCTCATAGATTCCCTACAGGATCACATCGATAAAACAACGGTGAGTGTATAAATGTTCTTATTCACAACTGCAGCCAGTATGAAAGTTCAGTCAATTCATCATGGATTATTAAATCCAAAAATAATAATTGTGTCATTCATACTGTCCCTCTGTGGAGCAGATGATGTTCTTCAGAATGCTTTTCAATACTAGGAAATGGGGGTGGTCAACTCTAGAAATGACAAAAAAGCACCATAAAAGATAACAAAAACTGTGTCCTTTTTGGAATATGACAGGCCGTGGTCATTTGACTTTTACTGTATGGACAAGAGCTATGTGAGCATCCAGTCATATCTCCATCTTAATGTTTTCCATGGAAGAAACGTAATCCCTTGTGGATTTGAAGAACATAAGGGAGGGTAAATGGTGATATAATTTCCGTTTTTGTGTGAACTATTCCTTTAAGGATTATTCTGGTTAATCATTTTCCTCCCTGAAGCTATTTTTATAGTTTTATCCCACAATGACGCTGTTACACCTCTCACACATGGTATGAGTCACTGCCAAACGCTCCGGCTGATGATTTATTTAAATTTGTGTTTGGGCGATATGCAGAGATAAAGATGGTAATGTGATGTATTTCTCACTCCGCATGTATGTGTGTGTTTCAGGCGTTCCGTGATGAGATCGCGCCTTTGAAACAGGATGTGCGAGCTGTGAATGATCTGGCAGGTCAGCTGACCCCACTGGACGTCCAGCTGTCCTCCACTAGCAACCGCCAGTTAGACAACCTCAACATGCGCTGGAAACTACTGCAGGTCCTTTTCCTTTTTTTTTCTGTTGTTTTTCCTTTCCCCTTTTTTTCTGCCTCCTTCCTCTTCCTGTTCCTTTCATGCAGGTGCTCTGCATATTTCTTTTCTTTTTAAATTATTATTATTTTTTTTATTTCCATTTCCCTTTGCCTTCCTTTCCTGTTTCCTCTTTTTTTCCCTTTCCTCTCCTTTCCTGTTCCTTTCATGTAGGTCATCCCCATACTCTTCTCCTTTTTATATTTTTACTTTTCCCCTTTACTTTCATTTACTTTTCTTTCCTTGTGCTTCCTCTTCCTTTACATACTTTTCTCATGTTTTTTTTTTTTCCTTTCCTTTCCTTTCCTTGCCTTGCCTTTCCTTTCCTTTCCTTGCCTTGCCTTGCCTTTCGTTTCCTTTCCTTTTTTGTTTTCCTTTTGTATTTCCTTTTCTGTTCACATTTCCTTTTCTGTTTCCTTTCCCTTATCCCTTTCCCTTCCCTTCCCTTCCCTTCCCTTCCCTTCCATTATTTTCCTTTCCTTTCCTTTCCATCTATTCATATTTCATTTACCTTATCCCTTTTCATTTCTATTTCTATTTATTCACATTTCCTTTTCTGTTTCCTTTCCCTTATCCCTTTCCCTTCCCTTCCCTTCCTTCCTTCCATTATTTTTCTCCTTTCCTTTCCTTTTCCTTTCCTTTTCCTTTCCTTTCCTTTTCCCTTTCCTTCCTTTCCTTGTTTCATTTCTTTTTTCATTTTTTCCTTTTGTATTTCCTTTTCTATCTATTCACATTTCCTTTTCTGTTTCCTTTCCCTTATCCCTTTCCCTTCCCTTCCCTTCTCTTCCCTTCTCTTCCCTTCCCTTCCATTACTTTCCTTTCCTTTTCCTTTTCCTTTCCTTTCCTTTCCTTTCCTTTCCTTTCCTTTCCATCTATTCATATTTCATTTTACCTTACCCCTTTTCATTTCCTCTCGGTATTTCTATTTCTATCTATTCACATTTCCTTTTTCTTATCCTATTTCTTATCCCTTTCTGTTTCCTTTCCTTTCCTTTCCTTTCCCTTTCCTTTCCTTTCCCTTTCCTTTCTTTTTGGGATCTCCTTTTCTATTTACATTTCCTTTTACATTCCCATTCCAATTTCCTTTTCCCATTTTCCTTTTTCTTTTCCATTTCCTTTTCTCTTTCTTTTCTTTTCTTTTCTTTTCTTTTCTTTTCTTTTTTCCTTTTCTTTCATTTTGTTATTTCCTTTTCCTTTCCCATTGCCTTTCCCATTTCCATTTCCCTTCCCTTTCCTTTCCTTTGCTTTGCTTTGCTTTCTTTTTGGTATCTCCTTGTCTATTTACATTTCCTTTTCCATTCCCATTCCAGTTTCTTTTTCCGTTTTGCTTTTTCCTTTCCTTTTTTATTACCTGCTCATTTCTTTCTTTTTATTCTTTCTTATTCTTTTCATTCCTTCTCTTTTCCATTCTCTTTTCTGATGAATAATTCTAATAAATCCAATAAAACCTAATGCAGTTATTCTCTTGTGTTATTATCCCAGTCAGTGTATGAGAGAGTATGTTATTCTCAGAACGTGTTGTGCATGTGTTTATGTGTGAGCTTTGATAAGACTGTATCTGTTTTATTCAGGATCTGTTTTGCACACTCACTGACGGTGCAGAAAGACAAAGTCTGAGTGTGTCTGTTCATTACTGTCTCTCATACACTGAGCTTTGTGCCCTGCTGTGACTGCGTGGATGCATTTTTTATTTTATTTTTTCAGCTTGTTTGTCATATTCCATTTAACAGCCAACCTTACTTTATCTCTCGCTGTCTCTGTTTCTCTCCAGGCGGCTGTAGAGGACAGGTTGAAGCTCTTACGGGAAGCACACAGGGATTTTGGACCCTCCTCTCAACACTTCTTATCCAGTGAGTCTCTAACACATTTTAAAACAGTACACAACACATGAATAAATTTACACTATCATGTCAGCTTTCTCGCTCTGCCTAAGGAGTAAGTGGTACCCGCTCAGCAAATATTACTATTACTACACCTCCTGAAAAGACCATCTTAGACCAGCATGCATTTCAAATAGTTAGTGGTAGTTTGGACCTGGTCTAATTGGTGGACCAATGGTGTTTACCAGCAGCTATTAAAGTTAGTTAACCAAGGAAATCTTGCTGGTTAAACTAGTTAAGAAGCAACATCTAAGAAACATCTAAAACATAACATACTCTGTTATGCTTAAACTAGTATATATGGTTAGTATTTCATCAAATCCCTGACCAAGAGTGTTATACCAAGTATATTATATATTATCCTGCACAATTTGACATAATTGATATATAAATCATTCAACTTGTTGATGAAAAGTCTGATGTTACTTAAGTGAAAAACCCCTTACATTTCTTACTTAATTTTCTTCTTTATTTGGGGAAATGTTAGCAACTTGTTTCAGTTGTTACTCCACTTTTTTCCTTTAAATATTTAATGTTCATACAATATTCAGGGATGTAATTGCTTGTGTGGAGTGTTAATAGAATCAATGTTGTATTCACAGATTTGCCAATTCATTCTTACTGAGAGGACAAAACTATTTCAGATTAATTAGATTTTAATTGGCACAAGTTTACACTCGTACACAAACGGTAACTGTCAGCCATGAAAAATTAAGCAGCCACTGTCAGATACTGTAGAAATTCAGACACCTCAGCACACACATATTCACTTTATCTGTGGCGAAGCCTTTGTTTAATAATTCAGAGGTTAATTGTCCACTATTTTCTGTTTCAGTGGGCTGTCAAGAGCAGTCATTAACACGCACACTCGTTTTATTCGATCAGTTTTAATGTTTCCTTTATTGGCAATGAAAATGTGGCAATAACAGTAAATGAAATAACAAGATGTAACAATAACAGTAAATAAAACAATATTCTCTCTCACCACACACCTATTACATTTTTTGTTTCCAAATATTGGCAGCAAATGGGGTTAAGTTTTCTTTTTTTGTGTAAGTTACTCTGCAGTTTGACACTTCGATCCATACAGTTCAGTGTTTTGTGCAATGCTGACATGAGACATACGAAAAGCTCTTTAACTTAAGACCATCACTCAGAACTTTAAAGTTGAGCCTTTGAAGTTGTAACATCCTGAAATCCCATGGCGTTAGCTGTGAAAGCAGTGTTGCGTACAGTAAATTCTGCTGAGAGAGCTCTTCTGCGAGATACATCATCAAGAGTGAACCTCAGGAACGATACTTTAGTGTCTGGAGAAATTAAAAGAGCAAGAGTCCGCCGATATGAGCGAGATGTTCTTAATTAACGCTTCATTTACCAACAGCGTCGTGATCAGACCCCTGATCTCCGCTCTAATCAATCTTTTATTATGTGTCCGCAGCTTCAGTGCAGTTGCCCTGGCAGAGAGCAGTGTCCCAGAATAAAGTGCCCTACTACATCAAGTAAGTGCTCCCACAGACATAGCCGCACATCTGTTTCCATGTGGACTGATCTCTTTAAGGGTGTTTTCACTTTAGAGCTCTTGGAGCGGAACCGAGGCATTTTGACACCAGCGTTCGTCTCGTTCGGGTTGGTGTGAAATCCGCTTTCTGAACTTAGAAACACACCAGCGAACCGCTCCAGAGTTTGGCTGAAACGGTCACCATTCTCATGTGGAAACCATTGCAAAATACTTTTGGCATTAACACAGTTCAGCCTAACTTTTTTAAGTAATTTTTATATATATATATATATATATATATATATATATTTTTTTTTTTTTAAACATATTTTTAATATATGCACTCCCGTTCAATAGTTTGAGTCAGTAAGATTTTAAAAATGGCTGAAAAAGTCTACGAAGCTGAATTTATTAAAATACAAATACATTAAAATTGAGAAATATTATTACAATTTAAAATAACTTTTCTATTTTAACACATATTAAAATGTAATTTATTCCTTTGATTTAATGCTGAATTTTCAGCGTCATTACTGCAGTCTTCAGTGTCACATGATCCTTCAGAAATCATTAGACTCTTAATGATAATGATAATCATTAGATTCTGATTATCATCAGTGTTGAAAACAGTTGTGTTGCTTCATATTTTTGCGTATATATATTTTTCAATATTTTGTATATATATATATATATATATATATATATATATATTTATAATTTATAATTATATATAATATTTATTTAAAAAACAAAAAACTTTTGTTACATTATTAATGTATTTACTGTCCATCAATTTAATGCGACCTTGCTGAATAAAAATATTAGCTTCTTACAAAATAAATATTCACAAATTAGTAAAAAAAAAAACTCATAATTTGTAAAAATAAATAATAATAATAAATTAATTAATTAATAGTACTAATAATATCAATAATTAATAAATAAATAAACAAAAACAAATAAATTAATTTATTTATTTTATTAAATATAATAATAATAATAATAATAGTCTCTTTTTTTAGTATCTGTGTAGTCGTGCTATTAGCACCTGTTTTTGGTCTGTAGTTTGAAATGCAGTGTGAAATTAAATGATTCACATTTTGCACATCTGCATTTATAATGTTAAAAATAAATATTCAAAAAATCTAAATCAAATCAAGTGCAAAAGCAACAATGAACACTTCTTGGCCTGATCTAGGACACCAGGGTCTCAGTGGAGATCAGGTTCTGTATTGTAACTCACATTTGTCATGTAAAAACAGTCAAATCTCAGCCACCATGGCAAGCAGAATTCATTCTGTGAATTCAAGCGTGATCTCACATCGTCTCTGCAGACTATAGGCAATTCCCTCAGTTACAGCTCCTTTGCCCGAATACATTGTCCCTTCAGCTAAGTGCCGATCGAGCCCCGAGAGACCAAGACAGAGAGAGAGAGAACGACTGTTGCTTACAGCAGCATCCTGACAATGGACTGACTTGGAAATCAGCCAGAAATAGAGAAGGTTGAATGGCATATGAATTAAGATGAAAAAAAATAATAATAGTGACCTAGAGAAAAAAAGTACTGGCATCTGTGGTGCCAATTAAAATGCATGGTTTACAACAGTTATTAGTCACTACCCTGTGATGTGACTAACTAATCTGTGATGCCGAATCGTGCCGAACAGATTGTTCCGGATCAGCAGTGCGTTACATTTTAACCCTGGAGTTTTGTAGTTGAGGAAAAGAGATGAAAGGGCCCTGTAAAAGCAAAAACAGACAAAAGCAGCCGTGCGCACGCAGGGAAGCAGGTGTGTTGTGACGAATGCCCGGTAGCTGAACTTCTTTTCCACGGATCGCTCTCTGACAGTACCCATATGGCCGTGCATATATGAATACGACAGAGATGCTTTTCTTCCTCATCGTGTCATTTCCTGAGGGAATCTCGCTTACATTTGCACACAAGCGTTGTGTGAGGCTGCTCAGAGCCTGCGCTCTCACATCTAGGGCTGTTCTCCAGAACAAACCTTTGGTTCTCTGTACAGCGCGTCCTTACGGCTCATTGATCTTCCTGTTCTGAGGCAGCGGGAATTAGCTAAGCGTATTGGTCTTACTAATTAAAAGTCGCTGACTCTCGGCACCCTGGTAATTGTGAGGGAAAGCCCTCGGCCCTCTGAAGTCAGAGCTCAGTGTGGAGGGCGATCTGTTGGCCATGACAAAGTGATTTACCTGTAAAACAGCTTTACAGGAAAGAGAATTGTGACAGAACTGCCACTAACAAGGTGTTTTACGCTTGGGTGATCTTTAATAAAACACCTCAAAGTGGACTAAAAAGTGAAAAAAGAAGCAGTTCTACTTTGCATTCACACTGTTTCTGGCCTTAAATCTGCATTCAGATCTCTTTTTTTCATTTTCTTTGTTAGAAGAAAAAGAGATGAATGAATCTAATGCTCCTTATAGCGTAAAACTTGTTTGTATTGATGATGATGATGATGATGATTATAATTATTAGTAGTAGAATTTTATATGATATATGTGATCGTGGATCACAAAACCATAAGTAGCACGGGTATATTTGTAGCAATAGCCAAAAATACATTGTATGGGTCAAAATTATTGATTTTTCTTTTTTCAAAAATGATTATGATATTAAGTAAAGATCATGTTCCATGAAGACATTTTGTACATTTCCTACCATAAATATATCAAAACTTAATTTTTGATTATGCATTGCTATGCAAATGAAAAATTTTGATATGCATTGCTAAGAACGTCATTTGGACAACTGTAAAGGCGATTGTCTCAGTAGTTAGATTTTTTTGCACCCTCAGATTCTAGATTTTCAAATAGTCGTATCTCAGCCAAATATTGTCCTATTCTAACAAACCATACATTAACAGAAAGATTATGTATTCTGATTTTCATAAAATTGACTCTTATGACTGGTTTTGTGGTCCAGGGTCACACATGATGTACTGTACACGTATTATTTTATTTATTTTCTATTATATATGTTTGCTTTATATAATGACTTTACAGTAAAATTAGAATTAATATTATATATTTTATAGGACATTATTATGTATTTTGTATTTTATTACACTGCTAGTCAAAAGTTTTTGAACGGTAAGATGTTTTTTAAAGTCTCTTCTGTTCACCAAGCCTGCATTTGTTTGATCCAAAATACAGCAAAAACAGTATAAATGCTGATCTTCGGATATTTCTGTTCATCAAAGAATCCTGAAAAAATGTAATCAACTGTTTTAAATGTTGATAATAATAATAATAATACATGTTTTTTTGAACAGCAAATCAGCATATTAGAATGATTTCTGAAGAATCATGTGACACTGAAGACTGGAGTAATGATGCTGAAAATTCAGCTTTGATCACAGGAATAAATTACATTTTTTTTAAAAATATTAAAATAGAAAGCAGTTATTTTAAATAGTAAAAATATTTCAAAAATTCACTGTATTTGCTGTACTTTGGATCAAATAAATGTAGGCTTGGTGAGCAGAAGAGACTTTAAAAAACAAAAACAAAAAAAAAAAAACTTGACTGGTAGTGTATGTACAAACAAAAGTATTTGAACATTATTATCTGTCGTCTGTTCAAGAAAATTCTTGCGACTCACATGAGTGAAATACTTTCTCTTCTCCACGAGAATACACAAACTTTCTCTGAAACACACAAATACTTACGCTGAGTCAAATAATCAAACATTAATTGGAGAGATCAAAGGGATGCAGTGTTTTTGAAACTAGGGAAGTGTGTGTGTGTGTGTGTGTGTGTGTGTGTGTTGGAACGAGCTGAATTTTCATGTCAAGTGAAGGTGATGATGATGACGATGAAGAGGAAAAATGCCCAAAGAGACAGAGAAAGGCCAAAAGAAAGGAAATGTACTTTATCTACTAAGTATTTTGTAGAAAAGCATATTTCTGTAATTCTAAAGACTGTTTTGTGAATATAATGAGTTGAGTAGAGTTCATGTTTATTCATCAGAGTGTATTCAGAGACTCACTCCCTGGACTTCAGAGAGAGAGTGTGTTTGTGTGTGTGTGTGTGTGTTGAGATGAGAGAGCAGCAGTTAATCCTGTAAGCAGCTCAGCGCTCTCAGTGAAACACCTCTCACATCCTGTAGTGTAAACCTCTGCCTCCTGTTTGGGATGCAGAATATAACCAAGAAGTTATTTAGTGTGTTCTTTATTTATTTATATATAATTTATATGTTATATTTTTTTCTGTGCTTTAAACATTTTCTCTACCTTTCAAAAGTTTGGGGCAGTTTTTTTTTTTAAGCAGAGGACTAAATTGATCAAAAGTGACATTTAAAATGTTCAAAATAAGTTCTTTTGTTAGCTTTTTGTTAATCAAAAATGCTGAAAAAAGTATCACAGTTTCCACAAATATGTGAAGCAGAACAACTGTTTTCAACATTGATGATAATCAGAAATGTTTCTTGAGAAGCAAATCACAACATTAGAATGATTTCTGAAGGATCACGTGACACTGAAGACTGGAGTGATGATGCTGAAAATTCGGCTTTGATCACAGGAATAAATTACATAAATTACAGTAACTTTCCTTGTTTCCATGCCGAAGCAGGGATGTAAGTTAGAGAGGAATATCTCCGATTGAGTGATTGAGGTGTTGTGTTGCTGGATGTAATAATGAACATAGTGGTCGTCATTTACTCTCGACATCTGAGCCGCTGAAGATGCAGTGGATTACGTTTGTTTGTGAAGGGAATGCGCCTCCCGATGTACATATGTCCATCTATGTTCGTTCGAATCATTCATGATCCAGGTTCACTTACAGCAGTGTTTTTTAATGAATCTTTGTGATCGCCTTTCCTCGTAATGTGGTAGTTAGGAAGTTTAGCGGCTAAATGCGGCTAAAGTAAACAAGATCGTCACTCCACAGAGAGAAGAGAGGGGCGGGGTGAGCAGAGCTCATTTGCATTTAAAGGAACAATCCCTCAGAATGAGATGATTTTTGCAGAGCTGATTTTGACAAGGTAAAAAGGGTGTTGTTTTACAAAACCATTGAGAATTTTTAATCAAAGTATATTAGAGACTTTTCATTAAGACCCTAAAGAATCATATCAACTTGTGGAAAATGGGCATCCGATGACCCCTTTAATCAAAAAATTCTGAAAACAAAACATTATCACAGTTTCCACAAATATATGAAGGAGAACAACTGTTTTCAACATTGATGATAATCAGAAATGTTTCTTGAGCAGCAAATTACAATATTAGAATGATTTCTGTAGGATCACGTGACACTGAAGACTGGAGTAATGATGCTGAAAATTCAAAAGCATTACAAAATCTGGCAACCCCAAACTTACCGCTAGTTTAAATATCCATTTCATTGCAGCACATGTTGGAAAGTAGATACATACCCTTCAAAGAATATTGCTGTGGACAGTAAGGCAGCTGACTATAGTTTTGTAGATGATGATTCACAAATGCCCTGCTGTAGAGCAGTGCTGTAGTTGTTTATTTCACCAGTTTGCGGTAACCGGTTCAATTACGGCCCCGAGCATAACAGCCCTGAACACCGCGGTCCCCACTGATCCCGCTGAAATTCAATTTATGTGACAGAACGATCATCCGCCATCACCTGGCTCCTCGCATGCGTCAGTGAGGCTGAGCCCTGAACGCCCATCAGGGTCTATTTAAAGCTACACGTGTCTGTTGGGTCTGGCTGAGACGGACAGGCTGAGACAGTTTGAGCCGTACGGCGATAGCAGCAGAGCGGAGAGGACCCGCTCATCAACATGTGAATGAGTCATGAATGAGATGATGAGATTCACTCAACACCTGCTGACAGCCTCTGTCCCAGCATCCCTCAGGAGTCCTGCCATGTCTGTCTGTCCCTGACTGTCTCTGCTAAACAAGAACTCAGTTAGATGTAGTCTTGCTTGCTTGCAGGTGGAGAAGAGCAAATCTGATGTCTACAACCACTATAACCAAAAATGAAAATTGGCATGCCGTCCCAGGTGTGACTTTCTTTCTTCAGAACACAAATTTTAGATTTTAGAAATGCATTAGCTCTGTAGATACAATGAAAGTGAATGGTGACGAACTTTGAAGCTCCAAAAAGGCAACATAAATGTAATCCGTATGACTACAGTGGTTTAATGCACATCTTCTGAAGCGATCTGAGCAGTTTTGTGCTGAGAACGGGCCAGAATTGTAACTTACTGTATAAATCTTGATGTCTTTTTTTTTTTGGCGAACATGATTTCATGCTTGATTACATTTTCTGGAGAAAATATGAAAATATGAGTTGCCCTGATAAATCTGGGAGACGCATTTCTAGGAAGATCTGTGTGGTGGTTACTCACTGACCCAATTCAAAAGAGCCCCTTATGTTATTGTAATCTCTATATATGGCTCCAGGCTCCAATTTGAACTGTTTTATCATCTGTCAGATGAACATTTCCATCCAGATCACTTAATAAAAATAAAACTAATAGCTCAGGGGTTTGTTAAAATCTTAAATATAAGTAATAGTTTCTTATGAAACACAAACTTGTTTTTCTCCACAGGGTGCCGAATCCCATATTGAGCACATTTAAATCACTAAGGGATTTTTGTTTTATTTTGGGCACAGTATTGCCATCTGAGACGAATTTCTGTGATTTTAAGGGATTTCTATTCGCAGAGTCTTTGATCACATCGCATTAGCGAGTGATTTGAACACCTAAAAAAATAAGCTCACTAGTGTGTAAGCGTCGAACGCATCTATCCATGCTCCCGCTCACTCAAGACGGAGCACAAGACGGAGCAGAAAATTATGTATATCTGGGTCTTTAGCCTACAACGAAGTTCTGGCAGTGTCGGAAAATCTGTGCAGTCCTACAGTGTGACAGGTTTTGTGGCTCATGTACACTGAAGAAATAGTAGAAAGGTGCTTCGCTTCTGTCTGGCAGGGAACGCCACATAAAATCGTGCTATGTCTGACTCCAGAGGCTGTTCAAAATGCAAAAAAAAGATTTTTATTTAAGAATGTGAGTACAAGGTGAGGAGTCTGCTGTGCAAACACTGCAGGGTGTTCATGAGTTGATGAAAAGCTAATAATTATTAAATTGCATGAAAAATTAAATAAGCGGGGCTGCACAATTTGCCAAAGTAAAACTGAAATTGTGATAATGCTCAGTGTGATTATCAAGTGACCTAAATAAACATGTATGTAATAGTGCTGATGAATCGCGATTAATCGCATCCAAAACAAAAGTACATATACATATGTTTGTGTTTATTTGTATATTTGTATGTGTATATAAAATAAATACACAAACTTGTATATATTTAAGAAATGTATGTAATATATATATATCATACCTGAATATAAATATGTAAGGGTGTAACGGTATGCAGATATGACGGTTCAGTATGTACCTCGGTATTAGTTTTACAGTTCAGTATGATTTCGGTACAGCAGGGGGAAAAACTAAACTTTTTTTTTTTTTTAATTTATTTATTATAAATAAACCCTGTTTACACTGCACAAGTCTGCAGCGCGTTAACAGCTCTGACACGGCCACTGAAGCTGATCACGTCCACTCTAGTCAATGCTTGTGTTTATACCAGCACATTTCTGAACCGTCCCAGAAGCGTCTTTCTGAGGCATTTATACAGCGATCTGTCATGCCACACCAAAGACTGTCACAACACCATTTATTGTTTGAGTTTCCTGGAAAAAAAAGCTGTACTTGTTTGATATAAACGCGTACTGACCAAAAGACCTGTACCGAAAAATTTCCATATGAGTATGTGTACCGTTACAACCCTAATATATATATATATATATATATATATCCATAATACATACATATATATTGTGCAAACACAAACCTAGTGGTGTTTTACCTGTGTTGTGGGAAAATAAATGCTCAAGGATATGAAATGTTAAAAGCTGGAGGCTTTAAATCTTTGAAAGTGTAGAATTTAAAGAGGAAATTAGATGCAAAATTCACTTTTACTTGGTTTTTGCATATAAATGTCTTAGCATTGTGTGGACACAACCACCATACAATGAGAAAAATCCATTCAGTCCTTTTTATTTAATCCCAAAATATTTTTTACCTCGTCTCAAATATCCACTGAAGACGAGGTAAATTAGTTTTGTTTTTGATGGTAATGTGCCAAAGAATACACACAAAAAAACAACAACAGGTGAGGGGCAGGATAAGCAAAGCTCATTATCATTTAAAGAGACATGCACCGAAATAAGTGAACAGAGCTGTTTTTGACAAGATAAAAAAGGTATTGTTTGACTGTATAAAAAATTGGAAAACACTGACATAAGGGATTTGAAATTTGTTGGATTCAAAATGTTGTAACTTTGTTAATTCCAGGGATTTGCCATATAAATGAAAATCTGGCATTTCCATTTGGGGGAAAAAAAAAACCTACGTCCAGTAATCACAAATACTGAGAAAAGTAGCGGGTACAGAATAGCTGAGTGCTCTCATGTGCTGATTCATCAGCTCTCTGCACTGTGATTTACATCTGAGTAATAACGACCAACTGTAATAGCCGTTGAGTTGGAAATGGTTGGTAAAGAGTAACCAAGCCAATTACAGACTATTTCTGATTGGCTAAGTCTCATCGGTTTCCAGAAACTCGTTCATGCTAATTGCCGTTCCACCACTTATTCTATTTCTACACATGTGTCAGACTTAAGAGGGAGAGAGGTGAGCGTGTAGTGGCAGCTGAGTTAGTGAGGTCAGTGGACGGGACGCACCTCCAGGCTTTTGAATGGATCTGTCAGGTTGCATCTGACCCGAACGAAATTAAATAGATAGCACAGAGTCCAGTCCACACACACACAGTCTGAAGCGATTTAACACACGTCTTCCTACTTCTCTGAGCTCTACCTCCATTTCTGCTCTAGACCTTTATCTCATCCGTTTCATTCCAGCGCTATTTTTCTTTCGTTTCTCATTCAGCTCAGTCGTTTACCCCCAAACCTTTTTGTGTTCAAAATAGCATCTCTTTCGCAAACGCACACACAATAACAAGAGACGGTGTGAGTTGTATGGGTGTCGAGAGTCAGATTGTCCCTCTCTGTTCTCTTTTGCAGTCATCAGAGTCAGACGACGTGCTGGGACCATCCCAAGATGACCGAGCTCTATCATTCTCTATGTAAGTGACACAAACGCACGTACGGAGATTCAAGTCTGAACGGCCCCTGAGAGCAGCTCAAGTCTCACCAAAATCCACAGCTGAATAAATACTAGACAGCATCCATCCACAGGGGCCTGCTGTCTGTGGAGGTGTGTCTGTTTGCCGTCTCTGCAAGGCAGGAAACCTCCAGAGACGATAGACACACACACACACACGAGCACAAGAGAAACTATTCAGAGATGACATAAACAAAATGTGATGGGTGTCAGTTTTGTGTTTGGTTCCTTATTACTTTTAAGGATTCAAATAAGTTTTTGGAGAATAAAATTTCAAAATTTAGGTAAAATAATGTTACACTGTCATTCAGTGTTACACAATATTTATGTAAAAATTACAAAACATGCTTATTCTGACTTGTACATATTAAAATACATAAAAGAATAAGGGAGCATATTACATTTTATTGTTTTAGATTAGTAAAAAATTCTTACTGACAAAAGGCCAAAACCTAGGATAATGTAAAAATGTAAAAATGTAGGATTTCAACTAATTATTATTTGGAGAGAAAGTATAATATGTCTTTTAAATGTCATAAATGTAATTTTGTTGTAAATTATGCCTGAAGATTGTTACACTAAATTACATTTTAGATGGTGTCCTCTGTAAATTAGGCAAAAATGTGTGATATTTTTATTTATTATATATTTATTTTTGCTCAGAAAAACAAAAATGCAATTAACTCTTTATCTTTTTATTATTTATTTTATTTTATGTTTATTATAATTGTATTTATTTATTTAAATTTAAAGCAGTATTGCATTTATTGTTTTTATGCTTAAACCCTTTTTCGTCTCTCTCCATTATATTGTTATTTTGGTATTATTTACATAATATTATAGTATGTATTAATCTTGAATTAGTTTTTATTTTTAATATTTTCCGTTTTTATTTTAATTCTAGTTTTAAGTTTTAGTAAATTTAAGTGCTTTTGTCATTTTAGTCTTTGTTGCTATAAATACTTTTTAATTTAATTTAATTCAATTTAATTTTAGTAATTTTAGTACTTCAACTTAAACATATTGGTAACACTATAAGTTCCCATTAGTTAACATTAGTTAATGCATTAACATCGGACAGTACATTTGTTATGGTATTTATTCATCTTTGTCAAAGTTAATTAATAAAGATGCATCTGTCCATTAAATAATTTTAACAGATGCAACTTTAAATTTTAATAGTAGTATTAGAAAATTATGAAAAATATTAGTAAATGTTGAAATTAGCTTTAGAAGTTTTTATTGTAAGCTGATGTTAATTGTTTGTTTTAAGTTGCTTAAATTGATTGATTGATTGATTTTTATAATAATTTACCATAAAATATGTTTAGTATGTATTATAATTATTTTAAATTTTTTAGTTAATAAAAACAATTTTAATAGTTTTAGTTAACAGTAACAATAAAAAGTAAGGCCAGTTATTATTTTTTTGTTGTTGTTGTTGAATATGTTAATTTTTATTATATTTGAGTCAGATTTTGAGCCAGGTTAGGTTGTCTAATCTACAAATGCTAATACACACTTTCATTAAATGTGTTTACATACAACAAAGCGCTGATAGCTATAAAAATAATACCAGAAAAACATGTTAGCGTGATATTTTAAAATTAGCTTGCAGATTATCTTCAGTCTGATGTCAAGTATGATATGTGCGCACAAGACAAGCCCTCAAAGCACTTAAAGTTGACAGATAAGACACACATCTAGGTGTATTGATCATATTTTGACCTTTTCCTAACAAGAACCCACTTCAACCTGTTAGATGACCTTTACATTTTTTGACGTGTTCGCTTTAACCGACGTAAGAACATACTTGTATACGCTCATTAACACAGAAGTTTTTGCATTTTATCTCGTTGTTGAGAAATACTTAATGAAATGCTGCTGTTTCTAACTCAAGTTGAGTTTGTGCATGTAAATTGTCTCTGTGCACTCTGTGCATTTCATGTGTCACGAATCATTAAAAATAGCAGACTCACATAAACAATTCATCCGTGAATCTAACATCTTTGTCGCACACACACAAAATAGAAAAAAAAAACCTTGAGCTTTCCTCTTCAGACTCGGTTCACAGACAGTTCAGTTCAGTTTACAGTCTTGTGTTATAAACTTTTATGTTACTCACTTTTCTTGCGCTTTCTCTTCTGTTTGCCTTTAGCTGACCTCAACAACGTGCGATTCTCCGCATACAGGACGGCTATGAAGATCCGCCGGCTACAGAAAGCCCTCTGCTGTAAGTCTGTGTGTGTGCGTGATATGATTAGAGCTGCACGCTTGCATCGTCTCACTCCATCGGCTCAATTAACTCCGAGAGGCCCAATTAACAGCACAAAGAGAATGAGTTAGGAGCGCGTGTGTACGTGATCTCTTCCTCTGCCTACATGCTTCACGTCCTCTTCATTTGCATGTGTGTTTGTTTCTTGAGTTGTTAATTGGTCTCATTAAAAAGTGTAAACGGGGAATATGGCATCCATCGCTCCATCAGAGATGAATAGTGTTGATGGTTGACGCTGACACCGTGTCCTAATGGAGCATGACGCGATGAAGTGACAAGCCATAAAACTTGCATGTTAATCGGGATGTTTGCCCTAACCGGCTGTGACCGCTAACAAGGCGTTCTGCCGGTGGCTTAGTTTCTATTTTGGTAGCTTGGCCCACAAAGAACAATGCTTAACATAACTGTATTTTGAACAGCAGATGTGTTCTGATTGGCTGTTATTTTGTTTTAGTGTGTAGATATTGTAATATTGCATGATATGCACTAATTATGCTAATCATGGCTAATGTATGGTAACTCCTACACTTTTTGTTCAAGATAATCTTGAGAAACTCATTTTTGGACTAATTTCTGCAGCACTCTGTTGGCATGTAGAACTTGCGTCCAGGTGCTGTTCACAAAGAATGCGAGACAGCATCTTTTAACGCGAAAACACAGACATATAATGAACAAAAATCTGTTTGACACAGCAACTGATGTATGTAGAATACATTCAAATCAAGTTTGGTGGATTTCAGAGAGGTTTTGCGGTTGTTTGTAACACTCATATTCGTTCTTAAAAACACGCCACCAGTCAAAAGTTTTTGAACAGTAAGGTTTTTTTGGAAAGTCTCTTCTGCTTACCAAACCTGCATTTATTTGATGCAAAATACAGCAAAATCAGAAGATTTTGAAGATATATATATAGAAGAAGATATATATATATATATATATATATATATATATATGTATATATATATATATTTTACTATTTAAAGTAACTGCTTTCTATTTGAATATATTTTAAAATGTAATTTATTCCTGTGTATAAAACTAAATTTTCAGCATCATTACTCCAGTCTTCAGTGTCACATGATGCTTCAGAAATCATTATAATATACTGATTTGCTGTTCAAGAAACATTTATTATTAATATTATTATTATTAGCAATATTTAAAACAGTTGAGTAGTTTTAAGAATTTCTGTTCTTTGAATAGAAAGATCCAAAAATCAGCATTTATCTGAAATAAAAAGCTTTTGTAACATTATACACTGTAGCATTCAAAACCTTTCAAAATACTTTTATTTAGAAAGGATGCTTTAAATTGTTCAAAAGTGATGATAAAGACATGTATAATATTACAAAAGATTTCTATTTCAGATAAATGCTGTTCTTCTGAACTTTCTATTCATCAAAAAAACCTTGAAAAAAATCTACTCTTCTACTGTTTTCAACATCATAATAATAATAATAATAATAATAATAATAATAAATGTTTTTTGATTAGCAAATCAGAATATTAGAATGATTTCCGAAGGCTCATGTGATTGGAGTAATGATGCTAAAAATTCAGCTTTGAAATCACAGAAATAAATTACATTTTAAAATATATTCAAATAGAAAACAGTTATTTTACATAGTAAAAATATTTCACAATTTTACTAAAAAAAACATTACAAATCTTACCATTTAAAAATTTTGACTGGTAGTGTAACTTGAAAGCAAACTTTAAAATTTTAGAAGTTTTGACTTTACAAGATTATATTTAGTTTTCTGTGAAAATTGCATTGCAGTGCTAATTAAAAAATACAATCAGAACTCTATTATTTTTGTGTAATATTCCAGTGTTCAATGCAATAATTTTTGTGTAAATTGTAAATAATAGTAAAACTATAAAACAGATTAGTCTATGTAGTAGAGTAAGAGAACCTCCATCGCGCAATCCTATTCACAGCCCCTTAATGACATGCATAAAGAAAGCACTTCAAGATTTAACAGCATCTGAAATTTTAACTCTAGTAGGAAAAACACAGTTAGAGTTCAGTTCAGTTCATTTCCAAACTATTTCAGCAAGTCATTAAAAAAGTGATTTACAAACATCACTTAAGCTCAAAACTGTTCATTGATGTACTCAAATGACATTTCCCTTAAATAATTTGTTGCTACACAGTCACTTGGTGGTAAATATGCCCTTTAATTATTATTTAACTACTTATTTTTAATATATGTCAGTATTTCTCTTGTGCATATGGGGGACAGATACGTCTGATCTTTTCTCATGCCCCAAAAATTGCAGTGATAAAGTCATAGAACATTTAAATCTGTATTATTTCAGAACAGCTTTTGTTTGATTGCTTTATTTGTGTATTTGTTTAATTACTTATATTCTTTTATTTATATCTGCATTGTAGGGTATATGTTATTTTATTATATTTAAAAAATATATATTATTTTGCTCCTATATAATATCAATATATTCCTTCTCATTGAAAAAACACACTTTTAATCTATTTAAGAAAAGCTCGTTAACAAAGGTCCTAGTTTTTCGTCAATTAAATTAAAACTAGTAAGTGTTTGCAGTTTGTTGTAAAACAAAACATTGGAGTATCTCAAGTTCTGTTTACCACAGGCTTTATTTTACTCATCAGTTGAAAAGCCTTGTTATAAAAGCCCATAGTAAATTCTCAGAGGAACCTATGGTGAATTAGTCTTACACATGATTTGATTTCAGTGAAGACCAATGTTGTTTCTGTCTCCGTGTCTGTGTCTCAGTGGATCTGCTGGATCTGAGCGTGGCTCAGTCCATGTTCCAGCAGCACAAGTTGACGGTAAACTCGCAGCAGCTGACGGTTCCTGAGGTCATCAACTGCCTGACGTCTGTCTATGACGGACTGGAGCAGGAACACAAAGACCTGGTCAACGTCCCGCTGTGTGTGGACATGTGTCTCAACTGGCTGCTCAACGTCTACGACACGTACGTATTACACGCTGTCTCTACACCAGACGTGGCGTGTTATGACACAAAAAACACTCACGTTATAATCCCGCTGCTGTCGGCACAGCTAGTGCCTAATGACGCATGTCTGTAGTCAACGAAAACCCTGTTACCATTTTTGGCACAACTGGTCCAGTCGTTTTTATTTTCCACGTCCATTTGAAAACATGTGTTTTGATTTAGAAATATCATACTGATTGTTGATTGCTAAGATGTTTTTATTCATTATATATCTACATAACATCAAACTCGCATCAAAATAAGTTCAGGATATGTCTTGTGTGCATATTATGAAAGCCTGTTTCTGCCACTGTGAAAAATAAATAAATAAAACAAGGTAAATGCAACTATTTATTTTATAATTCCGACTTTTTCCTCAGAGAGAAATAACATCAGATTAGTTAGATATGTGTAATTCTGACCTTTTTCTCACAATTGGAGGTTTACAGCTTGCAATTCAGATTTTTTTTTTTTTTTTTAATTTTAAACAGATCTAACTTTATTTTTCAGAATTGCAAGTTTAAATCTCATTTCTGACATTTTTCCTGCAATTGCGAGTTTACATCTTGCAATTCTGATTTATTTATTTTTTTTAATTCTCACAATTACAACTTTACGTCACGCAATTATGGCTTTATTTCTCAGATTTGCAAGCTTAAATTTTGCATTTCTGACTTTTCTCGCAGTTGCGAGTTTATATCACGCAATTCTAACTTTATTTCTCAGAATTGCGAGTTTATATCAAGCAATTCTGACTTTTTTTTTCCTCACAATTACAAGTTTACGTCACACGATTCTGCCTTTATTTCTCAAAATCTCAACTTTATTTCTCAGAATTGCGAGCTTGAAACTCACAATTTTAACTTTTTCCTGCAATTGAGTTTATATCATGCAGTTCTGATTTTATTTCTCACAATTGCCAGTTTACATCTTGCGTGACCTTTTTCTCGCATGGCAAGTTTAAAACTCACAATTCTGACTTTATTTTTCAGAATCACAACTTTATTTCTCAGAGTTGCGAGTTTAAATCACAAGTTTGACTTTTTTTCTCACAATTGCGAGTTTATATCATGCAATTCTGACTTTATTTCTTGCAATTGCGAGTTCACATCATGCAGTTCTAGCTTTATTTCTCAAAATTGCGAGCTTAAATCTTGCAATTCTGACTTTTTTCTCTCAATTACGAGTTCACATCATGAATTTCTAGCTTTACTTCTCAGAATTGCGAGCTTGAATCTCGCAATTTTGACTTCTCGCAATTGTGAGTTTACATCACACAATTCTTCCTTTATTTCTCAGAATTGTGAGCGTAAATTTTGCAGTTTTGACTTTTCTCACAATTGCTAGTTTACATCTTGTGTGATACTTACAAATGCAAGTCGTAAATTCAGAATTGATTGCAGAGATGTAAACTGACTTTTTTCTCACAATTGTGAGTTTATATCACTCAATTGCTGGCTTAAATCTCGCAATTCTGACTTTTTCTTGCAATTTAAAATTTATATTGCAAAATTCGGATTTTTTTTCTCAGAATTTCAAGTTTACATCTTGCAACTCTTTTTTTTTTTTTTTCTCAGAATTGCATGATATAAACTCACAAATGCAGGTTGTAAAGTCAGAAATGCAAAATATAAACTCGTAATTCTGGACTTTTTTCTGGCAGTTGCGAGTTTAATATTGCATTTCTGACTTTATTTCTCAGAATATACTTTGTATCATGCAATTTTGAAAAAAAAAAAAAAAAAGTCAAAAAAAAAAAAGTTTTTTTAATTCAGTGGCAGATACAGGTTCCATAGTGTATGCAGTTGTGTAAATAATAAGTTGTTTCATTATTATGAATATTTCTAATGTCAGTGCATTTCTGTTGTAAATCCGGCGGGAGACAAAGAAATCCCCTCATTTTGCTGAAGGCTCATCTGGAGCTCACAGATGATTGATGTGTTGTGTGTATTTCAGACACCTTCACACTCCGACCTTTGATGCTTCCAATATGGACGCAGTATTATACAAACTAAACACTACTAAAATGTATTACCTAATCGATAATGGGCAAATATGTAGTATTGTCATGTGCTTATTGCTGCCTCTTTTTCTAAGCCACAATGTGTTTTGTTTGCCACAGGGGTCGCAGTGGGAAAATCAGAGTTCTGTCCATGAAGATTGGACTTCTGTCTCTTTGTAAGGGTCATCTGGAGGAGAAATACAAATGTAAGCTCATTTGGTCTTTTTCATGACAAATACAAAACCAAAAACATTTTTCATTTCCACACTTAAAAAAAAAAAAAAACTGTAACAAACATTCAATAAACAACATAAAAATGACTATAAAACAATCAAATATACATATGTAATAACCAAAATAAATTAAGAATGACTAAGTATCAATAACGTTTTAAATAAATTGTGAAATTGAATGTGATGGTTCATTCTTTTTGTTAATGCTTTTAATAATTTGATTAATGCTGTTTACTTGTAAAAACATGATTTTAACAATAAATATCATTGATGCACATGTAACATATTGGTAAAAAAAAATATATATATATATATATATATATATATATATGTCTTGCTAATGTAATTTTTCACTGTAAATACTTTCAAAGTAAGGTACCTTACAAGTAACAGGTTTTACCAAATAATTTTTACATTATTTTTTATTTTAAAATGACAATTTTTTTTAAGTGTCACGTAAGTGCTGTTATTTTCAACCAAAATTAAACACATTCAATTTTCATTTCATTATTTTGAATAAAGCTAAAAATTATTAGATAAAATCCTAAAGAAACGTTGCCTTGACAAGTAAGTATTACTGAAATAAATTTAAGTTGAAGTGCTAAAATTAGATAGATATTAGATATTAGGAAAAAAGATACTTAAAAAGCTAAATACTTTATCTTTAAATGAATAAAAAAGTAAATTGACAAAATAACCAAATTACCTAAAATCATGTACTTTAAAGCTAAATATAAAAAGAAAAAATAAAATAATAATGCATGCTATAATAATGTCTAATTAATACTGAAATTGCACTGTCACATTTTGTTAGTCCATCACCTAATGTAAAATTTGTCCAGAAATCTGTCACGTATTTGTGTATTAACATCAAATATAGCTGTGATGAGGTCTAACTAAACGTAGGTTCATTATTTTTACTGGTTGAGGTTTTTGTTTTGTGTTTGGTGATAATTTGAATATCTACTGAATATTTTGCTGTTTGTGCCCTGCAGCATTGTTAGATCACATTGTACAAATCCCAGCCTTATCCCTTTTAATTAATGTGTTTGTGAAGCACCGCAAACCCCATGATGCTCTGCCCCTTTTTTCTGTCCTGTTTTGTTTCCAAAAGCACAGTCATCTGAAAGCACAGACTGCACTCCCATGATACGCTTGCTCACGTAATTGGGCTTTTTGCTCTTTTAAGTTCTGGCTCATCACAGGAGACTTTACTCCTCTGAGTGATCAAAACTCGCAGTAGTCAAAACCCTGCACTGGTTAGTTTACAAGCTGCAGCAGCGATTGTTCTTCAATGTCTGAAGTACCGTAGACAGACCAGAAATGACGTACGACGCTTGTTGAGATGGAAAACATGTTTTTTTTCCATTTTCGGTCAGCAGTTTGAGGTTTACTCGGTCCGGTCAGCACTTTGTAAAGCAGAGCTGAGTGACAGACAATCACAGACGCTTTGGTGCCGGTTTTGTTCGCTGACCTTGAGTTAACACAGTGCACTGTGAAATACAGTCTGTGTGACTTTAGTTGTGTGTGTTGGACTGAGAATAGAGTTTATTGAACTGCTCTGATGCTCTCAGGACAGAGGGCTTGAGTTCAGTGCTGTGTGTGTGTGTGTGTGTGTAACAGCTCTGGCAGGGGTCTACTCTTGCTCTGGTAATCAAGGTCATCTCCGTCCCTGAGCCAAGGTCGGAAAGAGAGAGATGGATGAAAAGTGATAGGAAATGACATTTATCATTAACTGAAGGACTTTTAGATTGCTTTACTGTGTAGTCTGTTCATCTACATTACATTTTCAACCCTATGTAGATTACTGAAGGGATTGCTTTAAATATTCAATGAAAAAGGAAACTAAATTATCTTTTTTTATTTTTCCACATTAATGATGCATGCTGGGAAGCATTTGAGCTGGGTTTGAACACTCATATAAGTGGACGGAGAATGAAATAATACTGTTATGAGCTATGGAATAGCGGATATTATTTCATAGAGCGACAGCATGTTTTATTCATACAGTTTAACAGAAAAAATTT
This sequence comes from Labeo catla, assembly GCA_012976165.1. Taxonomy (NCBI): domain Eukaryota; kingdom Metazoa; phylum Chordata; class Actinopteri; order Cypriniformes; family Cyprinidae; genus Labeo; species Labeo catla. The sequence continues at coordinate 276,762 of VONZ01000705.1, read as the reverse complement.
AGAAAAGCTTTGACAGATGCGACATAAAATAATATATGGTCCTCCTTTCTTTAAAATACGTATTTGGATATTTGTAAAAAAAAAAAATAAACATTGTTTACTTGAGAAATGGTAAGGAGATATTGCCTTTAGCATCATAAAAAAACTACTAATAATGTATTTTCCACATCTTTCTGTGAAATGATGATGATCAGAAAAATGTTTTTGTTTTGTTTTTTGACATTTTGTGGGGTAAAATGTTAAACTCATTGAAAATGTACGTCTATCTGTCTGTCTAGCTATCTAGCAGTATCTAGCTGACTGTCTCTGTCTGTATGTATGTAGCTGACTGTCTATCTGTCTGTATCTTGCTGTCTGGCTGTTCATCTGTATTTAGTCAACTGTCTATATGTTTGTCCGTCTGTCTGTATCAAGCTGTCTCTCTGTATCTTGCTGTCTATATCTTGCTGTCTGTCTATCTGTATCTAGCTGACTCCCTATATGTTTGTCTGTCTCTCTGTATCTAGCTGACCGTCTGTCTTTCTGTCTGTATCTAGCTGTCTATCTGTTTGTCTGTCTGTCTATCTATCTGTCTGTATCAAGCTGACTGTCTATCTTTCTGCCTGTCTGTATATAGCTGATTGTATGTCTGTCTCTTACTGACTGACTGACTGACTGACTGACTGACTGTCTGTCTGTCTGTATCTAGTTGTCTGCCTCTCTGTATCTAGCTAGCTGTCTGTATCTAGTTGTCTGTCTGTCTTTCTATCTGTCTGTATCAAGCTGACTGTCTATCTTTCTGCCTGTCTGTATATAGCTGATTGTATGTCTGTCTCTTACTGACTGACTGACTGACTGACTGACTGACTGTCTGTCTGTCTGTATCTAGTTGTCTGCCTCTCTGTATCTAGCTAGCTGTCTGTATCTAGTTGTCTGTCTGTCTTTCTATCTGTCTGTATCTATCTGACTGTCTGTCCTTTTTGTATCTAGCTGTCTGTCTGACAGTTTCTAGCTGTCTCTTTGTCTGTATCAAGCTGACTGTCTCTCCTTCTGCCTGTCTGTATCTAGCTGATTGTCTGTCTGTCTGTACCTTGCTGTCTGTCTGTCTGTCTATCTGACTCTGTCTTTTTCTAGCTGATTGTCTATCTGTCTCTCTGTATCTAGCTGACTGTCTATCTTTCTGTCCATCTATATCTTGCTGACTGTCTATCTGTCTGTATCTTGCTGTCTGACTGACTGACTGACTGACTGACTGACTGACTATCTGTCTGTCTGTATCTAGTTGTCTGCCTCTGTATCTAGCTGACCATCTGTCTTTACCTTGTTGTCTGTCTGTCTTTCTATCTGTCTGTATCTACCTTACTGCCTATCTGATTCTGTCTTTTTCTAGCTGTCTGTCTGACTGTATCTAGCTGACTGTTTGTCTATCTGTCTATATCAAGCTAACTGTCTATCTTTCTGCCTGTCTGTATCTAGCTGATTAACTGTCTGTCTGTATCTTGCTGTCTGTCTGTATCTAGTTGTCTGTCTGTCTTTCTATCTGTCTGTATCTAGCTAACTGTCTATCTGACTCTGTTTTTTTCTAGCTGACTGTCTCTCTGTATCTAGCTGACTGTCTGCCTTTCTGTCTGTATCTAGCTTACTGTCTGTTTTTCTATCTTTCTGCCTGTCTGTATCTAACTGATTGTCTGTCTGTCTGTATCTTGCTGTCTGATTGATTGACTGACTGTCTGTCTGTCTGTCTGTCTGTATCTAGTTGTCTGTCTGTCTTTCTATGTGTCTGTATCTAGCTGACTGTCAATCTTTTTGACTGTCTATATCTAGCTGATTGTCTGTCTGTCTGTATCTAGTTGTCTGCCTCTCTGTATCTAGCTGACTGTCTTTCTGTAAATCTGCCTGTCTCTGTCTTTGCAGCTTTTTATCCAGATATCTAACTATCTGTCTGGTCTGTCTGATTGTCTGTCCTATGTTGTCATTTCATCATCCATCCATCCATCCATCCAAGGTGGATAGATATCACACCTGTCTGTCTGTCTGTCTGTCTGTCTATATCTGTCTGGCTATCTGTCCATGAATTTGAGATAGATATGTATTGCTGTCTGTCTGTCCATGCATCACCCTCTCTGTCAGAGTTGTCAGTTTCTCATCTCTCAAAAGCTGTTCACACAGAATGTGATTTTGCACTCTACTGCTCTGCTTTTTTTGTTGTTTTCTTTGTAAACATGCTAGAAGGACATCTTTGGCTGTTGTGCTTACATATCACGTCTTTTGCAATGTCTGTCAACATTTTTTGAATGCTGTATAAATTAAAAGAAGTTTTTTAAACACTTTATAGCTCATTTCTTGTTTGTTTGTGTCTCTCTCAGGTCTGTTTAATCAGGTGTCATCAGCAGGTGACACATGTGATCAGAGGCAGTTGGGTCTTCTGCTGCATGATGCCATTCAGATCCCTCGACAGCTGGGCGAGGTGGCGGCCTTCGGCGGGAGCAACATTGAGCCCAGCGTCCGCAGCTGCTTCCAGCATGTGCGTGAACACACACACACTCACAGCAATCACAGTGTGTGTTTCCCTCTGATATGTCTGTGTTTATGACTGATGTCCTATTCAGTTATAGAGCAGTGTGAATTATTGAAGCCACCTGCTCATGATACCCTCACATTACCTCACACAAGACTGTGTGTGTTAATGGTGTTGTCAGCATGAGTGTTCATATTTTTGTCCTCCAGTCATTTCACTAGCGTAAATCCTACAGCAGTTAGACTGGAGGCTATAAATACACACTTTAAAGAGAGAGAGAGAGAGCGAGAGAGAGAGGGTTGCCCCGTTCAAGTGATTACTGCTTGATTGTTGTTTCTGAACAATTTTCCAGGACACTCTGTCAGTCCACCTCTGTCTGTCTGTCTCGTCTCACCATTTACCTTCTGTCTGTCTGTCTGTCGTTCTGTCTATCTATCTATATTTCTATCTGTCATTCTCTGTCGTTCTGTCCTTCTATCTGTCTGTCTATCTGTCATTCTGTCTGCTTGTCTGCCTGTCTGTCATTGTCTACCTGTCTATATCTGTCTGTCTGTGTCTATCTTCTGTCTATCTGTTGTTCTGTCCTACTATCTGTCTGTCTGTCATTCGGCCTACCTATTTATCTGTATGTCTGTCAGTGTGTCTACCATCTGTCTGTCTGTCTATCTGTTTCTATCTACCTGTCTGTCTGTATGTCTGTCTGTCTATCAATGTCTGTCTATCTGTCCTTCTCTGTGATTTGTCCATCTATCTGTCTGTCTGTCCTTCTGTCTGTCTGTCTGTAATTCTGTCTGTCATTCTCTGTCTATCATCTATCTATCTATCTGTCTGTCTGTCATTTTGTCCTTCTATCTGTCTATCTATAGTTCTGTCTGTCATTCTGTCTACCTGTATATATATATCTGTCTATCTGTCTTTCTATATATCTGTCTGTCTGTCTGTCTGTCTGTCTCCCTGTCTGCCTGTCTGTCTGTCTGTCATTTGTCCTTCTATCTGTCTATCTATAGTTCTGTCTGTCTGTCTGTCAGTCATTCTGTCTACCTGTATATCTGTCTGTGTCTATCTATCTATCTATCTATCTATCTATCTTTCTGTCTGTCTATCTATCTGTCTATCTGCCTATCTGTCTGTCTGTCTGTCTATCTGTCTTGCATTCCAAGTTCTGTCCAAATGTCCATTTGTCTGTCCAATCTGTCTTTTCATCAGTCAGTCTGGCTGTCTGTTCTGAGTGGTTTGATTGCTCTCTGACACACAGTGTCAAATCTGAAATGTTTTGAAGAGAGAGAAATTGTCATTTATAAATGGGTGAGGATGAAGAGGACAGATCCAATCAGAGCTGACTGACAGGAAGAGCCGTCACCTCTGTGGAGAGGAGAAGAATACAGAAAACTGGAAATAAAGGCTAGGTGTGAGTCTCAGAGGAGGAAGACACATTGCTGAGCAACATCACAGATGAAAGCTGAGAAAGGAAATAAATGAATGATGAAAGACAGATGAGTGGAGGGATGACAGACAGACAGTCAGGACAGTTTCACACCTGGAGCCATTTACAGTCTGTCAGTGCTGATGGATGGAATCACCCAAATGTTCAGTTTCTCTTCCCTTTCCTCCGTCTGTTTCTTTTGTTGCTTATGGGTATCTGATGGGAAACAAAACATGTCAACAGGTCAGAGTTCAGGGCTGTAGGTTATGACATCACAGCTTCAACAAAGCGTGTCTTAATGCTAAGTGACATTTAAAGACTTCTGCATCAGTACGTCCACTGCTGACATCAATGCCAAGAGAGGAATGTTGTTGATATACAAAAAAATGAATTCTTGCCAAAATCCCTTCACCACTTTCTTATATGATAATTGATTTGCCTTTGTCTTGTTTGTTTTGTATATTTGAAATACAAGAATGTGTTTACCGGAGTTCAAATAATTACAGGAATGTTCCAGAATCAAAACAAGCTCCATAGGCTGCATCTTTGGCATTCTGACGATACCACAGTAAATCATTTCAGCTCAGTCCTCAGTTTGTGAAAACAAATAAAAATCATGTTTACAGTAATGCACTTACAATGGAAGACACAGCCAGGTCAAACATTAAAATACAAGCCGTTTCAAAAGTACAACCACAAAATGTAAACAATAAATATGTTCAAGGTGCACTATATAATATTGACAGTTAGCAGTTGATTTTGGTACTGCAGTTTAACAGGAACAAGTGCAATTAACAATGGAAAGTGATGATCCTGACACTATAAGCTGATGAGCTGATTTAATATGCCTCTGATCATAGAGCTTTTTAGATGCTAAGGCTTTTTAGGACGTCTAAAATCTGGGATATCTGACTCGGTTAATTTGCTGGCTTCTGTGACTGCAATATGCTGTGTTTTCCACCAACTGGCAACCCGGAGTGATGAAATGCTATTAGGTAAACTGTCTGTGAGCAGAGTCACTCAAATCAAAACAAAACAAGACATTCTGACACGAAACAAAATTTCAGAGTAGAATAACTAGCTGTAGTATTGTTTATTGGGAAAAACAATATGTGAACTTAGCATGTTTCCTAAATGTCTGCAATATTAGTTTTTTATGCTTTAGTTCAGTTAATAAAATGACATGCAGCACCTTTTAAAGGGATGGATTCACAAAATGAAAATTCAGTCATCATTTGCTTTTGAGACTGTATGACTGTGTTCTGTGAATTTTAGGAAATGTTGAAGTGTTTAGTTCTTGTTGTTTATTTCCCCACCCTCCATAAAAAAAGTTAATGAGTAAATAATGACTTGGAAGTTCTATCCCAATGTGAATCATTTGTTAACCTTGTTAACCTTAACTGATCTTTCAGCTTCATAACCATGAAAGCAGTAAGCACATTAACTTTGACATGATGTGTGCAATAATACCAGAAAGAGTGTGTTCACACAGAGAAATGCACTCTGGATTTACACAGCAATTATGTCTCAGTAACCTTCATCCATATTCCCACTGCTAAATAAATGATTTAGAGCTCAAATTACAATAAATACTCAAGGCACTTTATGCTTTTAAACCCTTCAGAAGACCCAATTGCAAAACCAGAAATTTGAGTGATTTTTTTTAATCTTCCAGGGATTTTTGGAAAGTTTCCAGAAATTTCCTGGAAATGTTTCACCCTTTTGCAACGCTAATTGTAAGTGCGTTACTGTACAAGTGTTGTTTTCATTAACTGCGGGACATGTCACAATTATTTCCAGGGGTAATGTCACCGATTCTGTCCATGAAATGTGTATTGAAACCTGGTTTACAGAGATGGGCTATATCACAGATAATATTTTTACAGATGGCTAATATTCCTGCCATTGCACTGGTTGAAAATCACCTGGTAAATGCAGACGGTGTGACTGAATCATACTCCGTCTTCACAGAAATTTTTATGATGCTGTTATACCTCTATAAATGCAGTCGTGCGATTGACAGTCATTTACGGCGGTCTGGTAGGAAATGCTCTGTCCATCATCTTGATTTCAGACGGGCTGCATTGTTTATGAGTTATTCTCTTATGCTGTTCATATTCTTTCTGGAATCCTTCCCTGATTGGCTGTTTGTGCTTACTCATTTTTCTTAGGTGACCAATAAGGTCGAGTTGGAGCCAAGGCAGTTTATTGATTGGATGAGGCTGGAGCCGCAGTCGATGGTTTGGCTTCCGGTCTTGCACAGAGTGGCGGCGGCAGAAACGGCCAAACACCAGGCCAAATGCAATATCTGTAAAGAGTTCCCCATTGTGGGCTTCAGGTACATACACACACACAAACAGAGGCTGATGTAAATGTAATAACTGGTTGACTGTACATTACGAAGAAAAGAAGAACAGACACAAGCTTTGTTCTTGCGTTTATGTTAAATGCAACAGATTTGAGAAGTAGGGAATTCTGACACACTTTAAGAAGTGTTGCGCTAGACAAAGCGTGATGTCAAGCAGATCTGTGAGAGATTTAAGACACACACACGGGTGTGCACCGCGCTGTCTGTGAGCAGAAAGGTTAGATTCACTCCTGAGGCCCAACATTCATCTAAATGTCAGCATCTGATAGCACTCTAAATAAGAGAGAGACTGATGAAGAAACGGAGGATAGGTGCTATTCAGACTGTTCTCTGATCAGCTCTGACACTTTTAAAAGTTCAACTCTAAACTAAGGCTGACAATGTTAACATTAATGTTTGAGATGAGTACAGGACGTTTACTGTCATTTGAGCAGGAAAGGGGCGATTTTTGGATTTCAGCTTTTGGCTTGTGATGCATCTGAGAGGAATTTCTTGCGCTGGAAGCTCACAAGATCAAATGTTGCTCGACTGAGATATTTAAAATAATAATAATATTAAAATTGTATGTGTTTGTAGATGGATGTTAGTAATGGTGGAAGAGCTGGTTATATATAAATTTGTAGTTTCACTAAAAAAAAGCATTTAGACATTTGATATTTTGTCCTACTGGGGTAGACCATATAAGAAAGTGAACAGTAAAGTATTCTTTATGGCTAGTTTAATTATAAATGAATGAATGATTAATTTATTAACATATTAAATGTATTTAAATTAATGTAATTGTTTATATTTTTAAAATAAATTTTGTTAGGTGTAATAATATACTACATATGTATAGTAAAAATAAAATTCTTAATAAAGTACTTAAAATTTAGAATTTTACTCAGCAATCCCATGTTTAGACTTTTTTTAGGGTGAAAAACAAGGTTAATTTATCAACAATAATTTATGATTAAGGATATAATAATACAAATATATTCTGTGGTAGCACAGTAAGGTCTCATTTAACGTTAGTTATATATGCATTATCTAACAATGATAATACATTTATTACAGTATTTATTACTCTGTTAATTAATAAAATTACAGTGATTTATTGTTAGTTCATGGTAGCTTAGGTGCATTAAATAATAATAACAGATACAATGTTTGATTTTAATAATGTATTAGTAAAACTAACATTAATAAGTGCTTTAGAAATGTTTTGCATTAGTTCAACTAATGTAGAGCTAGAGCTGTTACCATTATATGTAAAAGAAGTGTTTTATATAATAAATTAGCCATTAAAATGTATAACTAATTCCAGAATCATAGCCAGAATGCATTTATTAATAATATTAATAATATAAACATTTACCAAAAAGTTTTTGTTGTAGAAGCTCAACTTATATGAAATGTTAGCTATATATGAAACACTGCATTAATGGTAATATTGGTAAAAAATCGCCAGAAGACTGCATTAAAATCAATAATTATTGCAATAAAACTTTTATTGGGTTATCATATTTGAATGCAATATTTAGTTTCCTCACTTCAAATGTGAGCCAGAATTTATTGTCAGCATTAATATCAGCAGTGTGCACATGTACTGCACTATAAATACGGGTGAAACATAATGAAACTGTGTTAGAGTAATGTATCATGTATTAGTTCTCCATCACAGCCTCCGTGGTGTATTTTAAACAGCCACTGTGTGCTCCTGTCACAATAGGTGGTGACCTTTTCAAATGTCATGCATACATACATAATGCCCGTGTATTACTGATAATCCTGCCATATTTAGCATCTTTGGCTAAGTCACACTGACGGCCTCCTCCATCTCTGGAGGAATGTGCGCATCAGACCACGCCATCTTGTTTTCTGAGATGTTTCTTTGAGGCAGAGATTCTGTCGGACGTTTGACGGAGGAGATACGGACCGAGTTTTGTCAGTGATGGATAGTAGAGGAGACTAAATGGAATGAGAAAGAGAAACGGAGAAAAAAAGACAGAGTCAGTCAAGCTGGATTTATTGAGACCTGTGAAGTAAAATCTTTGCGTTAATGGAGAAGAAATCCTGGGGCGTAATTCAGTTAAACTGATGAATTCACGTACAAAGCCATGCAAATGTAATTAATTGTTTAGCAGATTAAGAGTTGTTAATTATTAAAGCAGTAATCCACAAGAGGCTGTGCATTACAGTGATTTTGCCACGGTTAAGGGTTAATCGGTTCATTGAGGTTAAGCGGTATTCCCTTAGCGCAAATAAATGACTTTTTACAAGTGCTTTTATAAATTAGTGCTGACGTCAGAGACGCGGTCTAGCGGGAGCAACGTGTGAGTGACCAAAAAATTTGGCTTAAGCGAAATCACCCCTCACTCGTGCCTTTCTCACCCCTCTTGACTGTCCTATAAATAAATGTGTCCTGTCTGTCGACCAATTTGGAGTAGACGTCACAGTGACGTCTCGTCTTTATATCTCGTATTTCGGACTTTATAACTCAATTTAACTCAACAATAGCTAGTTTGTCCTTTCTGAAGGGAAAAAAGTGTGGGATGTAAACTCAAAAGAGAGAATGACTTGAACTGATTCAATGAATCAATGAGTTGATTTTTCTTATTAAAAAATTAGAGATATAATCTTGAAATTGTGAGAATAAAGTCAGAATTTTGAAATATCAGCTCAACTCCTTTTTTTTTTATTTTGGAATATTCTTTTATTCCATGACAGTATTTACTCACCCTCCATGCATCCTAGGTGTATATGACTTCCTTCTTTCAGACGAATGTAATCGGAGTTATATTAAAAATGATCCTGGCACTCCCAAGCTTTAGAACGGCATAGACGGGTGTTTTTCCTCATCAGTCCAAATCAAGTCCAATAATATGCATCCATCCATAATAAAAAGTGCCTCACATGGCTCGGGGGGGTTAATAAAGGCCTCCTTTAGCGAATTAATGTGTTTTTGTAAGAAAATTATCCATATTTAAAACGTAAGAATCACTTTAATCTAGCTTGCGCTAAAAGTTGTACATGAACTTGCTTCGTTGGCAAGGGGCGTGGCAGTACTGAAACACCGTCTAAGTGTTCGCCAATTTCAACGCAGTGGGACAGCTAACCAATCACAACACATTTTGTTTTGCAGAAGGCGGGCCTTCATTAAACCCAGAACTAATCGAGCCTTATGTGCCAGGCTGGGAGAAATGTATTGTAATAATGTAAATTATGTTAAAAATAATGCGTTTTTCGAACCACCAAGCATGAAAGCATGTTCTAGTACACCCCCAAAACAAAATCAAGACTTTGTAAAAGAGCATAATAGGACCCCTTTAATTAAATAATTCAATTGTCAGTTGAATGTTAAATGACTAAACAACTTGGTCCACACTTTATGGACTTAAAAATGCGACACAGCACTCAGGAAAAGTTTTTTAAAAGGCGCAGCGCAGAATGTGCCTACGCTGTCAGATAAAACAGTTACCGTGCCAACTTCTACATTAAACAAAGGCTCACAATGCTTGTCGTGCCTGTGGGGGCTTCTGATTGGTCCACTGTTTTGGAACTGACATTGATGAGCGACGCTGCATGTAGAAGCAGTGTTGCCAAGTCTTTTTCATGTCTTTGGGTTGAAGTGTCCCCAATAACGTGATATTTAGCCCATGGAATGCAAATTTTACAGAAGGAACCCCACAAAAAAACTATTTTACACCCCGGAATGCGATTTTTACCAGGGAACCCCCCTCAAAAGTCGATTGGCCTAGTTTTGGGCTAGTTTTGAGTAGCGATTGTGCGGTTTTGTTGTGAAAACCTGGCAACTGTGTGTAGAAGTTAAAATTCTGAAATTCTAAAACTTGACATGGTGTCGCAGCACTTTTGCGAGATGTTCTGTATGAACATCCCCTTAAAGGATAAGTTCACTTCCAGAATAAAAATTTCCTGATAATTTACTCACCCCCATGTGATCCAAAATGTTCATGTCTTTCTGTCTTCAGTCACAAAGAAATGAAGATTTTTGAGGAAAACATTATTTTTCTCCATGTAGTGGACTTCAATAGGAACCAACGGGTTGAAGGTCCAAATTGCAGTTTCAATGCAGCTTCAAAGGGCTCTACATGATCCCAGCTGAAAAATAAGGCTCTTATCTTGTAAAATAATGGGTCATTTGCTTAAAACAATAAACAATTACATACTTTTTAACCAGAAATGCTTGTAAAATTGTTTAAATATGCCTAAGAACATCCATTATCTGCTGTAAAATCACTGTAACCTGCAGTCTCAAGGCTTATTGTTTTATTTTTCAATATCAACAAACTTAAATTGGTAATTTTAGATCAGTTTCATAATTTTCATTTTATCCACAACTCCCAAAAACTAATTTAAAAGCTCTTGACCAAAGCACTGATGGCGTGATATTTAGTCATTCTCAGCAGGGGCCTCGGTGTTATATTGTGCTTTCAGATGGGCCGCCACAGAGAAAAAAGGAGTTGTTTTGGAAAATGCAGCAGCTTTTTACTGTCCTATCATTTATGCAGCAGTGCGCTGGAAATATTGCACACTGGAGGAATTAAATTCTATTGAATTAGCATTTTCTAAAGAGAGACCAGAAGAAAACAAAAACAAACAACACACAGTGTGCGGTCTTCCTCCACACTACATTTACATTTATATGAAGAAAATCTGTGAAATATAAACACTTCTAAACTGTGTGGTAATGATGTTATTGAATAAAGCATGACGTGACTAGAGTGAAGGAGTATTCTCAAGAGGACTGTCAGTTTCAGACAATTTCAGTAACAAGTGGACAATCGTTCGACTGAACTACAGAACGGCTGTTTTGCGGTGTAAAACAGAAAAGGATCAATTGTGAAAATTAGTGCATACAATGAAAGTCAGGCTAATCGTCAATGTTTTCTTTCTCTCTTTGCAGATATCGCAGTTTGAAGCACTTCAACTATGACGTTTGCCAGAGTTGTTTCTTCTCTGGTCGCACAGCGAAGGGACATAAACTGAACTACCCTATGGTGGAGTACTGCACACCGGTGAGTTAGAACGTCTGCCCATCTCATACCATCTCTCTCTACCCATCAAATTAAGGCACGTGTAATGAAGCTTGCAAATTGAAGCTCATAAAGGAGACTTTTTGCATGAATGCACATCACAGTGGGCATTCTGTAGTGGTAGAGCTGTGGCTGTGTTCCAAAAACTAGTGCGCTGCCTTCCTGTCGACTGCCTACAAACGCATCTACCTATATCAGAAATGAAACTGCATTGCTAATTTGAAGCTCTCTACATACCTAGATAAAAGGAATGTTCTTAGAACTTTGGCGAACGTTCTGGCAAGGTTCCTTCAAAGTTAACATTAATGGAATGTTTGTTCACAGTTATCTGATCTTTAATAACATTCTCAGAATGTTAGCACATTTATTTATACACAGTATTTTCTGAAATGTTTTAGGAAAGTTACTGCTTACTCTGTTTCAAAATGTTAAGAGCAAACGTTAAAAGTAGCATTTCCATAATGCTTGCAAAAGACTATTCCTTTAATTACAAGAAAAACAAGAAAAATGGTTTTAAAAACACGAACGTTTTGAATGTTCCGAAAACATTCAAAAATAATGTTTCCATAACTTAATTGGAACACTTTAAAACATTCTTTTGTTAGCTAGGTAGGTGGAAACTTCTCTTAGATCTTCGGTGTAGGCTTTGGTATTACCATGCTTCTAATAAGCTAAGCTAAAAATATAGTAATAAGCTAACAAAAGCAGTACTCTAATGAGCATAAAAAGCACAGCTTGCACAAATATTGTGTTTAAAGTACATTTTCAATTTAGTGAAGGACACTTGCAAAGCTGCTTTAGAGTTGTATCTCTCATAGGAGGTGTAATCCTGCTAACTACTTTCTGGAAGAGGTTTTGCATCAGCAGCACATCTATTTAGTTTTTATTCCAGCTGGGATTGTGATGTGTGGTCGGCGAGCAGGAGCTCACGCTAAGAGAGTAATGGCGAAGGTTAGTTTCTCCTCCGCCGCTGCAGGCGAGATGGAGAGTAGTTAAAACTCAGAGGGCCTTGATCTATTAGCGTCACTAGCAGGATTTCCTCCCACCTCCACAACACAAGCTCTGTGAAACCTGAAATTTAAGAGGTTCAATTCAACAGTTCAGTTTCAGAGCGTGAAATTGAAAAGCTGTCACTATCATTGATCAGCATGACAAAAGGTAAACAAATTTATTTTTGCTCTCTTTGACTAAGTGCAAATTCACTGAAATTAGACGGAGTAATAATACAACTTAAAAAACAATTCGAACTGGCACTTTAGCAAGAAATGTTGCCTAGTCATGGAGGGTTGTCCAATGTGCATTGGTCATCCAGTAGATGGTACAGCTCTAGCTAAAGTTGGTTTATGTGTGGCGTAGTATAGTTTAAGTTTAAACCCCGCAAAAGATCCTGAAACCCACTAGTCATTTGAATCTTCATGTTCCAATCCTGTTACTAATTTCTGTTTCATAGAACACTAAAGAAGACATATTGAAGGATTCATGCTGCTCTTTTCCATACAAGAAAAAATGGCCAAATGATGTTATTGTGATGAATGGAAGAAGTGACAGTTATTTTCTTCCATGTTGTGACGTACATCTTATCAAAAAAGAAAAAAAAATGTAAGGCGGAGACTTTTATTGGATTTTGAGGTGTTAGCTTTGCATTCAAAGACAGATGGAATTGTAAGAAAAAGGCTGGGTTTTAGCGAAAGAAATGGAGAAGCCTGGCGTATTTCTCTAGGGAGAAGTCTGCCATTTTACTGGAAGATCCAGTTATGACATTTTGAATAAACATTGCAAGGACAAATTAAAGCTGCAAGGAGTGTTGAAAAGTCTCTCACACCCAGAGCCACCTTCATCCGGTGACCTTAGAAAAACAGTGAACGTTGGGCAATATGCATTTAAAGTGGTAAATATAAGAGGAATTTGCCCTGTTTCCACCACAGGAACTTTACCCAGGAACTAGGGACTTTGGGGCTGTACTCAGTTCGTTTCCACCGCAGGAACCGGGATCTAAATAAAGTTCCAGGTAGAAATTTGCCCCTCAGAAAGTCCCTGCTTGCTTTTCAAAGCACTAGCACTTTTTCAAAGGTCTGGAACTTTTGGAGGTCAGACTTGGGCGCTGAACATGCTGATTGATTAAGTTCACGCAGCATTGTATTTCAACCACTATTTATTTGCATAAGTTATTACTGTTATATAGTTTTAAGAGTATTTCAGGTGAGAATGTAGTTCTCAACTCAAACTCAAATTTGTGGTTTATTTGTAAAGACAACGCCTATTTGAAAGTGTGCTTCGCCGATTTCGGAGATGTAAGCTCCAGGCGATCACTGGGTGCTCAGTGCTCATGTATCCCACCGAGAGCACCTCACCTCGGCTAGTCCTTCTGACATTTACTGCTGTCTCTGTAGTGGTTAAACATGAGATATCATTTGTTTTGGGTAAATCTTACAGGTAATCTTTGGTGTCTTAAATCTATTATTTGTTCAAGGTCATATCATTTTGGCTGGCTTTATATATTTATATATACATTTATATATATTTATTATATATTAATAACTTAATTAAAATGAACATGAAAACAGGCAGTGATGTTTGATATACTTTCATATATTTTCATTGAAAAATGTTCCCTGAACTACAATTATGTGGCTATTAATATGTTTAAACGACAATGAAAAGAGGCAGTGGTGTTTGATATCATTTCATTTTATTGTAATGCGTGTGCACATTACCTGAACTACATTTTTTCTGTTATTAATATGTTTAAATGAAAGAGGCATTGGTTTTAATACTGTAAATACAGTGAGGAAAATTGCAGTAGCCAAGGCGAGCTGACTGACGCTGTTCCATTTGCAGAATTACCAGACTTGCGTCCTCCCATTGCCAGTAGTTCACACTTGCAAAGTCCAAACTACCAAGGACGCAAGTCCAGAAGTCACACGCCGTCCTACATCACTAGACTATTTGCCTAATCTTCACGGTACTTTAGACCGTGATGGAAACGCAGACAGCAACAGGTCTGGGGAAAAGAGTTCTTGGAAAACAAGTTCCTGGGACAAATTGCTCCTGATAATTTGGTGGAAAAGTGGCTAAAGTCATTTATATGTCCCAAACTTCCTGCTGCCAGTTGGTGATGCTATGACTATAACTGAATATTGGCCTTTAGATGTGTTCAGGCCAGAAGACTTATCAAACTAAAAATTTAGAGCAGATTGTTTTAGTTGGTGTAAAACTTGACATTTCCTTTTGCCAGCAGGTGATGCTATGATTATAACTGAATATTGGTCTTTAGATATCTTCAGGCAAAAACTCTTACCAAACATGTGAAATTTGGTGCAGATTGGACATTGTATTGACTGGACATTGAGTTACAACAACTTCCTTTTCCATGGCAAAACATTGAAATTTGTCAGGCCGCCACGAACACGCCCTTTAACGAAAACTTAAGATTTTTGCAATTTAACATTGCAAAGGCCTTTAGAGTAGACTGACCAAATATAATGTTGATATCATTAAATCTCTAGGAAGTGTTCGTTACATTGTAAAACATACCACTTCCTGTTCCCAGCAGGTGGTGCAATGAATATAATTAAGTATGGGCATGGGCATGTGTTCAGGAGGAGTTTGTTAAAAAAAAACACCTGAAAATGGCAGAAAACGACAGAATTTGCAGAGAAAATTCCAAATAACGGACTTTCTATTGGGTTTCGGATTTTGCTTCAAGAGCATTTTTTGTAGGTTTTGGTGTTACATTTGTCTACCAAATTTCGTACATGTACAGTGCTCGAGGGGCACTTTGTTGAATGTGCATAGGTGACTCTATCGAGCCATTTTGCCACACCCACTTCTGAAACCTAAATCAGACTTAATTTTCACCACTTTTGGCCTGTGTTTCAAAGTTTGGAGCATGTTTAGGCAGTCAAAAATGCTATTCATTTTGGAGAAGAAGAAGAAGAAGAAACTGAGCAATTTCAAAAGGGTCCTTGCATTGCAGTGCTTGAGCCCTAAAAAAAAAAAAACAAAAAAAACAAAGAAACATATGCACTGAGTTGTTCAAAAGAAGATGCATAAAATACATTTCAAAACTAGACTGGGTAAAATTTTATTTCATGCTGACTTTACGCTTCAGAAAGCATCATAAAAGTGTCCATAAGTCTTCTGAAGACCTGTTAGCTTTGTGTGAGAAACAGACTAAGTCCTAAAGCTCATTAGCATATGTGCATATTCAAACTTCAGCATTACAGAAATGGCCTTTGTGTTATCCAGGTAACCAGAATGTTCCTTGTTTGATGTCTGCTAGCAGTGAGCCTGTATTGTGACTTTGAACAAAGCATTTAACCCCAAGTTACTCCATGTGGATCGGTTCTGTAATAAGTTTATGGTGCTGTTCTATGAAGCATCACATAAAGGACCACTGGCCCCAGAATATCGATCACAAGTGTGATATTACTTTTATACAGCAGTTCTATAAAGAAGAAGTTAATATCGAGTGACATTTCCAACACAATACGGCCGGGTCTTTTTGCTTTGCCAACAAAATGGTTTACAATGTTGTGAGCTATAGAATTGTAATTCTAGATGAGAAAAGTGATATAGTGAAACGATTGAGCGCACAGACAACGACGCTCGGCCTATTAAATTACTGGACTAGAACTAACGGTTTTATAATAAGACCATGTTGACAGCGCTGAGCTAGAAACTGCTTTCTGAAGCCCAACAGCTGTTATTTAACATTATCAAGTGACTTTTTTTTGTTTGGATCATGTGAACTTGTTTCTCGATCATGTCTCTCCAGTTATTTGTTTGCACTGTTTTTGGTTTGGCATTCAGCGGGGCAGCAGTAATCCTGAATTCATCACTCCTGTCAGACCTCTATCACACGGACCACCAGCAGTTGTGAAATGTTTGCATACCTTCAGCTTGACAGGAAGAGAATGCCTTTCATTTCCTTTCAAACCGACGTATCTCAGATACCCCACTCTAGATACACACACACACCCCTAACTATAAAACTTATAAAATTTACCTTCAATTCAACAGCAAATACTGTCATCAGCATTCACAGAGCAGAAGATCAATATTGAACAGAATATGCTTTTGTGGCCCTCGGTTGGGCTGTTACGCCGTTATTGCTTTTTCATTGTGGTGATATTGCTTTTTGTTGTTGTGATATGGTTTTTATTAGTTGTGGGATACAAAGAGTTTCTTTTTCCCAGTGTCAGAGTAAATGAGTAATGTGCTGTGTTCAACCCGTGCTTTCAGCAGGAACCTCAGCCCTTTTTAAAAGGAAAACATCACCCAAACATGGAAAAACACCATTTATTCTCATTTACTTGTGTTATTATATTTGTCCGTTTATTTATTTTTGTATTTTTACCATTGAAAACCCAATGTGTAAAAAGTTTTTTAAGAATTAGATTCTATCTGCATGTTTACTGAATGGGGCCAGTCGAAAGTATGTAGTTTTTGGGATATCAAGCTCAAAAAGGATAAAAAGAACCATAGTTACACCATACATGAATTGTATATTCTGGTTATTTAGGTGTGCAACGGATCGCGGTTGATCCGTGCGGATCACGACCCATGGTTCGGAACGCACGTGACCCGCGGATGAACTCGCTTTTAAAATTTGTAGATTACAGTGTTACGTGGTCACGCGTCTATAATTTCTCCTCCGCTAAAACGCGGACGGGATCGCGGAGTCCATTCATGAAAACCGATTTACTCTATAGCAGGGGATGCCGCAGAATTCGTCAATTTTTGGATTAATATATCAAAAGTAGGTCTCTCACTTAATTCGAATCGCGATATGGACTAGTGTCTGTGAATATTAAAACGCAAAAAGACGGTTTAACTATGAATCCTCCATGTTCCGCTGGGCTCTGTATGAATGAATGGCGGAGACGCGGCTTTGTTTACTACACAAATAGTGAAGCACAGATGACGCTCGCGGTTATTTTCGGCCTCTGGGTCTCATTATATGATGACATAAACGCATAAACTTAATCTCCAGAGCTGCTGTAAGAGTCACTAAATGTCAATTTTACCGGTTCATTTGAGGAAATTAGCATCATATCATAGTGTATACACACAAAAACTAACCGGCAACCTGTCAAAATAAAAGTAATGTTTAACATGTAACAGAAATGTATTAGTCTTGTATTACTTTTGTACAGTATAATGTAGGTGTTCAAATATTCCTATTTCTATCAAATTCAAATAAAACAATTAAATGCAGAAATTATTATAATAAAAGAAATAACAGAAAAAATGTTTGTGTGGCAGCAAATAAAAGGGTTTAATTTTCATTTCATTAAAAATAAATAAATGTTTAATGCCTGCATTTGATCATCAGAAAAATTAAAACACAAGAATTTCTGAAAGAAAAAAAAATGTCAGTATAAGGTTTGGTCTGTTTTCAGGTCTCAGGTATTTTTGTATTTTAAGTTATTTTTGATTAAAACCAAAAGTTTCTTGCCATACTGTTCTTGTAATAAATGGAAAGCAAATTACATTTGACTCCTCCCCTTTTTTGCTGATCCGAAAAATGGTCCGATCCGTGACTCAAAAACCGTGAGTGATCCGAACCGTGAGTTTTGTAATCCGTTGCACCACTATTGATGATAACCATGATATTTAAAGAATTAAATATTGACATCATGTTTATACTACACATACTGTAAATATAAAAATATATAAAAAATCCAATGCCAGGAACTCTGGTTGACCCTCTAATATACCAGATGGCAATGTTGCAACATCATGCGGGTTGCTGCCCATTATAAAATGGAAAAACTATGAATTCGGTATGAACATCCCAGTCTGCAGGAACTGCTAATCAACAGCGTGTTGTTTTTGTACAGTTTAACAAAAAAAACAAAACAAAGTTACGCCTGGTTCAGACTACATGATTTTAGCGTTTAGATCATTTAGAGCCCTTTGAAGCTGCATTTAAACTACGTTTTGGAAGTTCAAAATCAGGGCACGAATAAAGCCCATTAAATGTAGAAAAATTCTGAAATGTTTTCCTCAAAAAACATAATTTCTTTATGACTGAAGACAGAAAGACCTGAACATCTTGGATGACAAGGGGGTGAGTAAATTATTTGTAAATTGTTGTTTTGGAAGTGGACTTCACCTTTAAGCTCCACCATGTTGAACTTTTGAAGCGGTTGTGAGATCTGGAGTTCATGGGCTCTGTTAGTCTGTGGTTTGACTTGAGAGTTTAGCAGACCGAACAGGAGAGACAAAATCCCTCGAATGCATGGGCTGTCACATTCTTGTCTTTCGGTTGGTTTCCCAGTCTGCTGTAGAAATATGATTTTGTTGGTGAATATGTGCAGATTAAGAAGACTTTGTGGAGACACAGACAGAAAAATCCTGGACTGAAACACCTCAGCTCAGCTCAGTAGACAAATGGAGAACGAGATGAGTGTGGATAGACAGATCAGTGCTGGATCTGTGTGCTTGAGAGAAATAAGTATAGCAGTGAAGGGCTAATGTGTGCTCTCATTATACTGCATTTCACTTCAACTGACCTAAAACATGTACGTGCATACTGCTTGTGCCTGCTAACACCTCTGCTGCTAATTTTATTGCCCTTCCAAATATAAAAGAGGGGAACATTGTGTTTTCAGGTCAGAGCTACTATGTAGAGAATCTTCAGCCGCAATTCCCATTTGTTAGCAAAAGCAATGATGCAAGTTTGTGTTTATATGTCACCTAATTAGAGGAAATATGAGTTGTGCCTTCTGGATGGTTTCTGTAAGAGGTTGCTAGGTTGTTCTGGGATGGTTTTAAAGTAGTAGGCTTTCTGGCCCAGACTGAAGATTTCACAGCAAAGTCTCTATGGTTTTCTGAACTCGATGAACAGTATGAGTCTCTCAGACAATGTAAGTCATTAGATTTTTGTTTCGAAAATAGGCACAACTGTAGGTTTTCATCCTTAAAACACTAAAACATGAATTGAGGCTCATAAGGCATTTAAAATAATGTAAAATAACATCAGTTTGTCAGTAGAGGTCCATTAATGTTTAAAAATTAAGAGTAATTTATGCAACAAGGGTGCATTAAATTGATCAAAAGTGATTGTATTGTCAAAAAAGACTATTTTAAATAAATAAAGTTCTGTTTAACATTTTCATCAAAGAAGCTTGAAAAAAAAGTTTAACACTTTAGTTTATGGACCAATTCTCACTATTAACTACACTCTTAAAAATAAAGGTGCTTTAAAAGGTTCTTCAAGTGATGCCACAGAAGAATCATTTTTGGTTCCACAAAGAACCATTCAGTCAAAGGTTCTTTAAAGAACCATCTCTTTCTTACCTTTTCATAATCGGAAGAAATATCATCACAAAGAACCTGTTGAGAAACAGAAAGGTTCTTCAGATGTTAAAGGTTCTTTATGGAATCATTTGGACAAAAAAGGTTCTTCTATGGCATCGTGAAGCACCGAGTGTAGTTACTTATTTGCATGCATATTACTAGAATATTGGCCATTTATTAGGACTTTTAAAGCACATATTCTGCATGACCATATTCTACATCCGTAATCTTACCCAATACCTAAACTTAAAAACTAGTGAGATATAAACTCACAGTTCACAGTTCAATCTCAGAATCGTGGCTTTATTTCTCGCAATTGCAGTAAAGTCCAAATTGCAAGATATAAACTTACAATTCTGACTTTTTTCTCAGAATTGCGAGTCATTGCCATTCTTACTTTATATTATGCAATTGCTAGTTAAGTCAGAATTAACTCAGTCGAACATATTTTTTTTTAAACTTAAAAACAAACTTCCTATTAATAAGCAAAAAATTAGGAGTTTATTGAGGCAAAAGTCATAGTTAATAGTTTGTTAGTAGTGAGAATTGGACCTTAAAACAAAGTGTGACCAAAAAAAAAAATCACAGTTTCGTCAAAACCATGAAGCAGCACAACTCTTATCAGCATTAAATTAATAATAAACGTTTCAGCAAATCAGCATATTAGAATAATTTCTGAAGGGTCATGTGACACTTAAGACTGGAGTAATGATGCTTAAAATTCAGCTTTAATTTAAAAAATATATTACAATAGAAACAATCATTTTAAGTTGTAAGAATATTTTACAGTATTACTGTTTTACTGTATTTTTAATCAAATAAATGTTGCATTGAAGATATATATATATTTTTTTTTTTGGCAGAAAATTGTTAACCCAAAATTATGAACAGCATAATGCAACTTGTAGATTTGGTTGGTTTTATTTTGTGACCACACTGGAACAAAGAGCGTTTGGATGAGAGGAATAACTTTTTTTTTTTTTAATATATAACTAGTAAGAAAAAGGTTCAGAGTGAATTCCCTAAATATTCTCTGTCAACGCCTACACAGCAAAGTTGAATACTTGGTGGTTCAAACCACTAGTGCCTCTCAGCCTTTGTATTAAAATTGCTTTGAACAATTGTTAATAAATTAAATCCCCTTCCTCATCCATCATCTGTGTTCCTCTCTCATTTTCAGACCACCTCAGGAGAAGACATGCGAGATTTCACCAAAGTCTTAAAAAACAAGTTCCGCTCAAAGAAGTATTTCGCGAAGCACCCTCGCCTGGGATACCTGCCCGTCCAGACGGTCCTAGAAGGAGACAACATGGAAACGTAAGCATCCTGAAAAACAAAAAAAAATGATTGTATGAGTGTTGCAATTGTTTGATTTTGACCGTCCTCAGGCTTTGGCTTCCTGCCGCCTCCAGTCATTATTTTTCTTCGCCCGGAGAGCTTTTACAGCCTTCACGCAATGAGCTTATTCACGTTGCAGGGTTTGAAGCACTATTGAGAAGTGTCAGACTTCCTTTCTGAGTAGAAGAGAAAGTGTCAGGATCTAAAAAGAAGTAAAATGCCAAGGCTAACACGCTGTACTTTTAAAGAGACGCTGAGGTGTCATTATTTGCATTGTTTTAAGTGCTTGTCTTTCAAGCATTTGCTCAACAGAATTTTACTGTGGAGTGCTTTAAGAAATCATTCAGTTTGAATGAAAATGACGGTCGTCTTCCTCAGGTGATGACTGCACATTTTCAGAAAAGTTGACCTTTTGATTTCTACCTAAGTCTGTTGGTTTCCACACGTTCTAACTTTCTGAATTGAATGATACGCCACATTAGCAATCAAGCCTCAGCCTCAGACATCTTGAATATAGCCTGTGTCTGCTCAGAGCTGATGTTCAAATATTATCATGTCGACACGTCTCGCTTCATAGTGCTGATTTTCTGTCTGTACAGAAATGTTGATATATCTTGAAATACATCCTCTGCATAGAGGCCTGTGCTGCTGTGTGAAAGCAGCAGTGAATCGCTTTTCTAATTGATTATCCGCTCTCTACTCAAAAGATTCATGCTGGTTGTGATCTTTGTTCAAAATCCTAGAAGGTTTTGTCTTGCTGTCTGCTGCCGACCTTCTAAAGGTGTCAGATTTGTGAAATTTTGCATGTGAAAAAATTAAAAAGGTCCATTGTCAATAGTGTAGCAACATATGAAGGACAGCTCACACTGAAGTCACTTTCAAACCAAGCAGCTTTCTGTTGGATGACGTGTCAGATTTATGAAATTTGACATTTTTTACCTTTATGTGAAACTCCCGATTGTGTGGATTGAATGACTGGAATTCACCTGCAAAATTTCACCAAGCAGCAATAAAAATGTGAACCTCTTAAGTGATTATTTGAAGGCTATGAACAAAGATATGTCGAACATATCTCATTTAATTGAATGTGACTTTGCTGAGCTAACAAATTCAAGCTCATGGCTTGGATAGTTCAGTAAAATCCTAAATACTCAGTGTAATATGCATAAAAAACAAGCACGTTTGATTTTTTTTTTTTTTTTAAACACACATTAGACTTTTATTTAGACAGATATTTTTCTGTAACTAATGAGTTGCATTTAATTGAGTATGATGTGTTTTCACAGTAAATTGCACATCAAGAATTTTTTGTTCATTTATAACATACACTTACTATGTAAGCCTATTCCCACCACTGAATGAAACAACAAAAGACTGAAACAAAAAAACTCTTCATCTCACAATTCAGACTTTTTTCTCACAATTTTGAGTTTACATCTCAAAAAGTCAGTTTGTATCACAGCAATTCTGAGAAAACACAGTCAGAACTGTGTGATACAAACTCGCAATTCTGACTTTTTCTTTGAATTGTGAGATATAAACTAGCAGTTGTTTGTTATAGTCAGAATTGTGAGACATAAACTCACAGTTCACAGTTTCAAGTTGAACATATCAGTTTTTTTCCTCTTAGATTTGGACTTGATAATTGTTTATATCACAATTCTGAGAAAATTCACAATTGCAAGATAAAAAGTCGTATTTGCAAGAAAGTCAGAACTTTGCAGTTTGCATCCCGTTTTCTCAGTTTATGTCCCGCTATTCTAACTCACAATTACGAATCTGAATTGCGAGTTTGTGTTATGCAATTCTGAGAGAAAAAAAAGTCAGAATTGTGAGACGTACACTCGCAGTTGAACTTTACCCAACTATGATGACTTATGGATCATTCTGTGTCAAATCAACCAAATTCTGGAAACAAGACAGGTATGTTCTATGTAATTTTGTTGACAGAAAACCATAAGATGCATTTCTAGTTTTAACATTATTTGCTTTAGTTATCCCTCTTTAAAGTAAAAAAGATTTTTTTTTTTTTTTCCCCATCCAAAATGTGTACAGTTGTCCAGTTTACTCATGGAGCGTTAAGATCTCTGTATCTCTGGGATTGAACCATTGAGGGCCTTGGTTCTTAAACCAGAGAGGAAGGTTTAAGAATCAGAATCTAAAATAATATTAAGATATCTTTAATACTTCTTGAGTTACAGGCATGCAAACTTCAGGCAAAAAAAACACAAAAAATGCTTTTTTTAGCATTTTTGAACTGTCACTGTTGGCATGTAATAAAACAAAGATTGATGAAGTCAACAGATTTTACTAATAGACCTACCAAACTCTGAGTGAAAGCCAGTTTTATAATGTAATTTTTTTCACCACTGTAAACTGGCTCCAAATCTTAGGTGAAAATTATCATTCTGACAACCTCTAGTAAATATACATCTGTGATATTTAATATTTTGACTTTCATCACTATATATGACCATGGAACACAAAACCAGTCATAAGTGTCAATTTTTCGAAAGCTGAATAAATCAGCTTTCCATCGATGTATGGTTTGTTAGGATAGAACAATATCTGGCCGAGATACAGCTATTTCAGTATATGGAATCTGAGGGTGCAAAAAAAATCAAAATATTGAGAAAATTGCCTTTAAAGTTTTCCAAATTAAGTTCTTTGCAATGCATATTACTAATCAAAAATTAAGTTTTGATATATTTACAGTAGGAAATTTATAAAATATCTTCATGGAACATGATCTTCACTTAATTTCCTAATGATTTTTGGCATAAAAGAAAAATCTATCATTTTGACCCATACAATGCATTTTTGGCTATTGCTACAAATATACCCCAGCGACTTGAGACTTTAAGGTTTTTGTGGTCCAGGGTCACATATATGTTTGTCTTTCTACAGAAAAAAATATTAACAAAACATTTGAGCCGGGGATTTCTGGTTGAGTTGACACGGAAGACCCTTATGTTGCTGATAACATTGGGAATGTGAAAAGGGCCTGTAATCAACACTTCTCTCATTTTGCCTGCCAAATTAACGGATTTTTTCCACTGAATTTGTCGCAATACATTTTCCTCTAAAGACACATGTGATGCTGGGTTAGAATACAAACAAAAGAAGGCATCTTGGATGGCAGCTCGATTATGCAGCCTCCGTGTTGGGAACGTGCCTACTGTATGATGTCTCAAAATGCCGCCCTAGGCAGTTCAGTGTTTCTGGAGCAGAGCCCTAGTGTGGCCAATTCATGAAAATAAAGAGTTACGCAGTTCCCACTTCAGCCTTATCTCCATACTACCGTTGATTAAGGCACTTCTGGTTTTCCAGTGGGACCATTTCGTGAATTTGTGTCAGAAAGAAGCGTCTGCTAAATGACAGAGAACTGCAGATGACCCATTTCTTCAGTTGGTGCTGATTATAAATCCCCACGAGCAGAGCCGAAATGACTGCTCACGCTGAACAGGCTTCCTGTCGTTCCACGTTAGCGTGACATTCAGCCGATCTGAGCGTCGGTGATAGCGGACCACTTTATGTAACGTTTGATTTTCAGGTTTCTGAACAGACGTGCTGCGGTGTGCGCCAGCATGAATAAACTCCATCGCCACCTGTCAGATTTAACAAAGAGTGATGACCGTGGTTGAAATACATTCCAAAAGCAAAATGAAACCACACAGCGTTTGGTTTTCTTGAAATTTTGAAGCGCCAGGGGATATTGACCGGCTTTTATTAGTGAACTGATGTTTGTTGACTCTGTCAACACTAATTTACAGAATCCCTCATTACTTTGAGTCCAGTGCTCTGTACATAGTGATACACCAAACCAACCATTTAATAGCCCAGATAACTGGATCGTTTTGTCTTTGACACTGCTCATATTTCTTCCTCTTTAGCTGAACTGAAAGTCAACATGAACTCATAGACCTCTTTACTTTCTTAATACGTTTTCCTGGTCAAACAAATCATCGGTGCAAATTATTCCTTAAAAAAGAAAACATTAGCTGCCTTCATTTTTCATCAAAATGTAAAAGCAAAAAAAGCTCCTCCTCCTGACCAGGTTGCTAGATATTGTTAAAGTGGCGATGTAATGTTAATAGCAATAGATCTTCTCTTTCATACTGTGATATACATCCAATTTGAAAATGCATCTATGCATCGGTTGTTGATTGGATGTTGAGAAGTGGGCGTGGCACTCAAAAATGAATGACAGCGTGCAGTCCATTGCGGAGGGGTGGGGTTTATTTTAAACAAAAAGATTAGGTCGTCCAGCATACGCCATCAGAGAAAAATCTGTCATTTTACTGGAAGATTGAGTTTTGGGCCAAAAGCATAAAGATATACATGGATGAATCATTCACAGTAAGATCAATAACATGCGTTTAGAAAATAAATGGGGTGAATTTTCATTTCATTGACTTAAACCAACAGCCGAGTAATCGTTTAGGCTAAGCCTTCTCAATTCTCAATTCCTGATGGATAAAAGTTTCACTCTCAAAGTGTCACATTACAAAAGTTAAATGAGCTGCGAAAGCCATTTCATCTTGACTTTTGCTCTTTCAAACAACTTTCAAACATCATTAAAAGAGAAAACTGTCATTTTCTGCCTCTGCTGACTCTCCTACAAAAAGCGAAAAGAGTTTGTAAGTCATTCTCCGTCTCCTGAGGGTCTCATCCTGGACCTCTTGTCTCCACATCATCCCTCGATGCTGTTTCAACTGTGAAAAAGACCAAAATGCCTCATCCTGCAGTGTGACGGTTGGGAATGCCCCTGCTTTCGCAAAAAAGGCAAACATGAACCAGGCTAACCTTGAGTTTCTCATCTTGCAATTATCGTCTTATCTGCTGCATGGTTTGCTTTAAAAGAAAAAGATGACACTTTTCATCGTCTCCAAGAGACACTGAAGTTCACTAGGGTTCTCTGGCAGATTAAACTTGTCCCTGTCGAGTCAGAGCAGAACGTTTGATCTTTTGCGCTTTGCGCTATATGCGATTAACAGCAAGTTTTCACTTGAAAAGACACTGAAATGGAATGAAAATAAGTGAAAGATAAAAGATTGGTTTGCAGATCTGATCCACATAGTTTGGAGGGCAAATGTTGCTCTGTGAAATGCGATTGAGACACAAGCTGCCTTATTAAAGGGATAGTTCCACCCAAAAATGGAAATTCATCATTTACTCACCCTCATGTTGTTCTAAAGCCACATGACCTTTTTTATGTAGTAGTCAAAACTAGGCCTTTAGCAGAATGTTCATGCTGCTCTTTTCCAAACAGTGAAAACATTTACACGACAGCTGTGTTTTAATGCACACTATTGAAAAAGAAAGCAATATTGTTATCATCTCCATGTAAACTACACAAACAAAAATTTTATATGTTTGAATAGTTTTTCTTAATAATGTACCATCACCAACTACTGGCCTGGCATGCATAACAGCGTTTTAAAGGGATAGTTCACACAAAAAATGAAATTTATCATTAATTACTCAACCTCATGTCATTCCAAACCTGTAAGACCTTTGTTCATCTTCGCAACACAAATTAAGATATTTTTGATGAAATCCGAATGAAAACTTTCTAACCCTGCGAAAACAGAACTGCAACTGACACATTCAAGGCCCAGAAAGGTAGTAAGGACATTGTTAAAATAGTCTGTGACATCAGTGGTTCAACGTAATGTTATGAAGCTATGAGAATACTTTTTGTGCGCAAAGAAAACTCAAATAATGACTTTATTTTGCAATTTCGCTCCAGTAATGCCCAGTGTAAGAAAAGGTGAAGATGACGTAGAAGATCTTGATGAAGATGTTTATTGCAGCATAGCAGTAGCAAAGTACATTTTGTACCTTGGGTTCAACAGAGTCGGAATGAAGCCATAACATCTCAAACACAAAACACAAAACATATCTAGCATTGCTAACTTGACAGCGCAGCCGGTACTTTTATCAAAATAAAACACAGTGAACCAAACACCAGCGCACCCTCCTCACTGTGTCACCGTTAGAACGCGACTGAAGTATAAAGTCTATAATTTACATAATAAATAATAGTTTAGCATTTGGATGCATCGCAAATACGGAAATATTATGGAATATTTGGATTAGTGCTAGTAGGATACAAGAGCACAAAGCTCCATTTCGCAGACAGTTGATTGCGCAAGCCTTTAAAGTAACGTTATACTCCTTTGTCAGTGAGAGACACGTTCAGAATCAGCACGTGGTCACTGTCTAGTGGTCTTTGTTTTCAAGTGCGCAACTCCTGGCATTCGCTGTTCTTCTGCCGGCGGTTATCAAACAGAGTTACATTACTGTGGCACCCCCTTCTGGATTGAGGGTAAATTGCCTGTATTCATTGTAAGGCCTCATGCACCGAACCAAGATGCCCGTACTGTGACGGTTCGGTACGAATACAGGTATCGTTACACCCCTTTTTTACAAATTGCATAAGCTGAATAATCAAAGTAGTAGTAATCAAAAATAGTCTAATGATTAATCAGTGAAATAATCGTTGATTAGTTGATTAATTGTTCTAATAATCATTAGATTAATTAGAATAATTATAAAATCAATCGTTTGTTGCAGCCCTATCTGGGTCTTAAATGTGTCAGTTGTGTTGCTGTCTAGGCAGGGTCAAAAAGCTCTCGGATTTTATTAAAAATATCTTCATTTGTGTTCTGAAGATGAATGAAGGTCTTACAGGTTTAGAATGACACAAGGTTGAATAATTAATGACAGAATTTTCAATTTTTTTTTAAGTAGTTTTCACAGATCCATGTGAAAGGGGATGTTTTGACAGTGTTGTCTATATGTAAAAGACACAACAGTTTTTTTTCTTCTGTTTTTAGCACATCGTTGTCGTGTAAATGTACCCTTATTCTTTGAAATGTCTTCTTTTGGTCCACAGAAGTAGTCATTCAGGTTTAGTATGACATGACAGTCAGTAAATAATAATGAAATTTCATGACACTTTGGCAACCATTTGTCACTCTTTCAATGAATCCAGGGTTTCTCAGTGTTCTGCGCTGCCCCCTGCAGTACTGGAGGACTGTGTCAGCCAGAACACCTCCAAATCCTTATGTGTGGATCTGTCCTCGGCATTGTGAGATCTCTGACCCTAAAAGAAATCTGTTCCTCCCTCCCCTCCCCCCACTCCCCCCCTTTCCCCCTCGTGTTTGTTTTTCTCCCTCTTGCAGTCCGGTCACTCTCATCAGCATGTGTCCGGAGCAGTATGAGTGAGTATCAACAGTCAACCATCAGTCCTCCTCATCTTCCTCAGCACAGCATGCCGCTCACATCAGTGCACGCACAGAATGGCAGATCCACTTGCACGCCACATCCCCCTCCACCCCCCCCCTTTTGTTTTTTTATTTTTTGTCTAACCTTTTTTCTCAATTAGTCATCCCAATAACACTTGGCCTTCGCTGTAGATCATCAGACGCATTTAATGTTTAAAATCATGTTTGTCGTTGATTGTTTTTGGAGTGTGCTTTTCTTCATGTGTGTGTTTATGTTTTCAGGCTTTCTCCGTCACCACAACTCTCTCATGACGACACACACTCACGGATAGGGCAGTACGCCAGCAGGTATGTCACACTGCCAACATTACAGTACACAAACCACACTGATGTCTTGCTGCGTTCATGTGATTTAAGAATTAGCATAATTGCAGACATCTGACTAGTGAAAACTAGGGCTGTCAATCACGTAAATGTCAAAGGATTTATCAAATTAATTGCATGTATCTGTATTTGCTAAGAAAAAATATGATTACACTTTATTTTAAGGTGACGTTGGTACAGTGTAATTACACTCTTAAAAAGGTTCCACAGCAGGTTGATAACCTAGAAGAACCCTTTTTCATTTTTTCTTAGGGTGAACAACATTTTAATAATCTAAAGAATCTTTTGTGCAGTAGAAAGATTCCATGGATGTTGAAGGTTTTTAAAGGAGAAGTCCACTTCCAGAACAACAATTTACAAAAAATTGACTCACCCCCTTGTCATCCAAGTTGTTCATGTCTTTCTGTCTTCAGTCGTAAAGAAATTATGGTTTTTGAGGAAAACATTTCAGGATTTTTCTTCATATAATGGACTTGATTGGTTCCCCGATTTTGAACTTCCAAAATGTAGTTTAAATGCAGCTTTAATGGGCTCAAAATGATCCCAGCCGAGGAAGAAGGGTCTTATCTAGCGAAATGATCGGTCATTTTTTCAGAAAATAAACATTTGTATACTTTTTAAGCACAAAAGCTTGTGTAGCACAAGTTCTGGGATGCGCGTTCACAATGCTACGAATTAGTGATGGGTTCTTGAACGATTCTTTCATTTTGAATGAATCTTTAATGTGACTCGGGAAGAACGAGTCGTCTCGGGGAGTGATCCGTTCAGTCGCGCATGCGCAACACCCTATTAGGTTCTGTACTAGAATTAGTTCACCTGTTTCGAGTCCTTGGGTTTTTCGATCCGTTCATTCATCTTATGGGGCTGTCACGTGATGAACGAACGACTCGAACCCGAAGACTCCAGGGATGAACTAATCAATTCTTTTTCCGGCTCACACTGCATTGGTTAAGCTTATGGGGCTGTCACGTGATGAACAAACGACTCAAACCTGAAAACTTGTCAGATATAAGGTGAGGTGAGCTAATCATAGACTAAAGACCCAGGTAAACAATGAATTAATCTTTTCTGTTTCTTATAGCATTATAGTTTTGTCTTGTTTGTAGTGTGATCAACGTTTGTGTAAGCAGTAGATGTGTTAGGGAAGTAACACGTAACATTTTAGTTATGGTTGCTAAAATGAATAAAATGACTCGAAAAAAGATTCGTTCATTTTGCTGAACGAGACTCAAAGATCCGAGTCGGTAAAATGATCCGATCTTCCCATCACTACTACGAATCACGTCTAAGTTCATCGTCTGTGTACTCCGCCTAAAAAAGGTAGAGTATGTCGAAAAACATCTTATTTTCTCCTACAACTTCGTCCGACATCGTTGTACCTTTTTGTTTGTAAACAGCGTTTACAAACTTACTTGCACTTTCTTAGTCTTTGCGTGTTCGCTTTTGTAAACACTGGGTCTGTAGTTCCGCGTGACCTTTTGATGTGATTCAGTAGTACGTAGCGTCGTAAACACGCATTCCAGAACCTGTGCTACACAAGCTTTTGTGCTTAAAAAGTATACAAATATTTATATAAGACCCTACTTCCTCGGTTTAGAGCCCTTTGAAGCTGCATTTAAACTACATTTTGGAAGTTCAGCATCAGGGCACCAATCAAGTCCATTTTATGAGGAAAAATCCTGAAATGTTTTCCTCAAAAACCATGATTTCTTTACGACTGAAGACAAAGACATGAACATCTTGGATGACAAGGGGGTGAGTAAATTATCTGTGAATTGTTGTTCTGGAAGTGGAGTTCTCTTTTAATGGAACCATTGATGCCTATAAAGAATCTTTATTAGAATTAGTAATTACAGTAATTCAGAGATGATTTACATGATGTAACCGTAGCATAAGATCAGCTGTCATAATGCATGACCGCAGAACCACAACTGAAAGCGGTGACAGATGAGCAGTACAAACGCACACATGCTCCGTTAGACCTCTGACTCTCTGCCAAAGCCAATTTAATCTTCCACCACATACTGTATATTAGGCGCGTATCAATTCCATTTACACCTGCTTGATGAAAAAAATACATACTACGCATGCACAAATGCACTAACTGCCTCCAGCGCTGACCTTCTAGTTGTAAAGACTCGAAAATGGATTTTCGGCGTCAGCTAGATTCGCTCAATGTCACTATCACACACACAGGCGGTTATTAAAGGATTGTGAATATAGACTACGACTGAAGCCTCTATCCCATTATAGGAACTCTATGAGACTGTAATCCATCGGGACGAGTCTTCAGTCCTTAGAGTGTGTGTGTGAGAAAGTAAAGCTCCTTACGCTTGCGCTCTCTAGGATGCATAGTTATTCAGTATTGAGCTTCGATTGGTGGTGTTCAAGCCACTTGGCCACACTAGAACTTGTACTTTGATTTTACATTTTTATAGTTTTATATTCTCATTCATCACCCAACACATGAATAAACATGCTCAATCATGGTGGAGCCTCGGAGGTACACAAATCCATAAGTTGCATCCTTTTAATGCTAATAAACAGTGTAATATTGTCATATTGATCTCACACTGCTCTGGATCTCTGTTCGTTCAGGTTGGCACAGATGGAGCGCTCCAATGGCTCTCTGCCCACCGACAGCAGCTCGGCCACCGGAAGCATGTGAGTCTACAAACTCTTTCCTGTCCTTACTAAAAATGTAAGGGTTTTTTCATTTAGAGACCATGCTTGAACTAAAATACAAATGGACAAATCTGAATGTTGAAAATGGTTCACAAGCTTGATGTTTAAAGGTGCAACAGCTGTTGCGCGCTCATACTGAATAGTACATAAGGCAATATGTGGTTGCTAAGGTATTCCAAGTGGTTGCTAGGGTCAGTTCTGAGCAGGTTTGAATTGTGTGAATTTAGTGATTGTCTCTTGAGGTCTGACTGACCAGTAATGAGTCTTATTTCTGCCATGTTTCTTATTTGCTTTGGCGCCGGTGGAGTCTGAATCAGATCCTTCAGTCCTGACAGAGAGAGAATCAAATAGACAGACAGAGATAGAGTGTAATAGGGAAAGATGAGTATCAAATGGACTCTTATTCAAACCACTGAAGTGAGAGAGAACAGCGGAGGAGGTGTTTACACTAAAAATGATTTAAAGGATACAAGTCAAGTTTTATTGAACTAAAATAGCTTTGTATGTGTAGTCTCTCCTAGCCTTTGACTTAAACAAGCTGAATTTGCAACTGTACCTTTAGGTCTTTGGTAACACTTTATTTTAAGGACCAGTTCTCACTATTAACTAGTTGCTTATTAGCATGCATATTAATTAGGGATGCACGATATATCATATGCAATATCCATGTGCATTTTGTCATTAAAGCCGGTTCTGTAGTCAGCAGTAAATCTCCATCACTTGCCTGTTTTCAGATAGAGCAGCGTCAATGCACAGAGCTGTAGTTCACCGACAAGCTACGCAAAACCACACAGACAATATCATCGATATTATACATCGATGTTATTGAATCACACTGCGATAATCGGTGAACTACGGCTGTATAGTAACGTAAATGCTGCTAAATCTGATACCAAATTTACTAACATGTTTTTACTTCAAACTCACTATAATAATAATGTAATGTAGTTGTACAGTAGTAACAACTACTAATTTTTTTTATTATACAATGATATTTTATTATATGATATGATTAATATCATGTTTTTAAATATGATGGTTTCATTTGAAACATGGTGAGTATCTCTAAGATGGACACCTAACATAATATGTGACCCTGGACCACAAAACCAGTCATAAGGGTCAATTTTTCAAAATTGAGATTTATGCATCACATGACAGCTGAATAAATAAGCTTTCCACTGATGTTTGGTTTGTTAGGATAGGATAATATTTGACCGACATACAACTATTAGAATATATATGGAATCTGAGGGTGCAAAAAAATCTAAATGTTGAGAAACTTGCCTTTAAAGTTGTCCAAATGAAGTTCTTAATAATGTATATTACTAATCAGAAATTAAGTTTTGATATATCTACAGTAGGAATTTTACTAAATATCTACATGGAACATGGTCCTTACTTAATTTCCTAATGATTTTTGGCATAAAAGAAAAATCAATAATTTTGACCCATACAATGTATTTTTGGCTATTGTCACTAATATACCCCAGCGACTTAATACTGGTTTTGTAATCCACGGCCACATATATGATATTTACCATCTGAATCTAACAATGTCATATCAACAAATGGAAAAGTCAGCCTTCTATTAATTAACATGTTTATATTGTGCCTTTTAGCCCCAACAGCAGGAAGGGTGCTTTTACCCCAAATGCCATACTTTTACATATTCTTTCGCTATTTAAAAACTGCTGTTTTAATTATCTTAAACAAACTGAAAATCATTATAAATGACCTTTGTCTCGAGATATATTGAATGATTTTAGTGATTCTTATTTGCTACTTAAATCTAAAACATTTTTAAAAAACATCAAATATTAGATCAAGTAAGCACAGAATCGTCTTTGCGCTGCTGCCTGTGATCGCGTCAAGGATCAGACAAATTTGCACGTGTATGTTAAAAAGCGGATGTTTTGGAAAGTGCTATGCCATGTTTTTCTGCTACTAGTGGTTTAAATAGAAAATAATATCAAAGGCGCCTTTTACCCCATTGAACCTTATTATTTAAACCTATTACTATTAACATTTTAAATAACATTTATTTATTTTATCTCACAATTCTGACTTTTTTCTTGCAAATGCAAGTTTATATCTCCTATTTCGGAAGTTTTATCTCGATTTAACTCAACAATAGTGAGTTTGTCAATTCTCGGGGGAAAAAAGCCAGAGCCGAGGGGAAAAGAGAGAATGACGAGTTGTTTTTCCTTATCAGAATTGTGAGATATAATCTCGGAATTGCAAGAAAAAAGTCTGAATTTTGAAATATAAACTCAAATTGACCTTTTTTTTTATTCTTTTATTCCATGGCTCCATAGACTGCTACTTGAAAACCGTCATCTTCTGCCACTAGATAGGCTCCGCCCACAAAAAACATAATTTTACAAACACTGAAATGGTCTACAGTGGACTTCAGTGGGGATCAACTGGTTGAAGGTCCTTCAATGACAGTGACAATTTATTTATATAGCAGAAATAATTATAATAACTTCCGCTGACGAATGTGCTTTCCAGCAAGTCATCAAAACAAAAAGTTATAAAATCATACAAATATCCCATCAACCATACGCTTTAAAGAATAGACAGGTCTTTAGTCTTGACTTAAAAATACTGAGAAGAAGCTTGTCTAATGGAAAGTGGCCAAGACGTTCCAAAGCCTGGAGGCAACAACACAAAAAGCACGATCTCCCCTACATTTAGGCCTCGACTTAGGATTAAACAATAGATCCTGGCTGGAAGACCGAAGGGATCTGGTGGGCTGATACTGTGAGTCAGTAATTCACAGAGATAAGTGGGGGCCAAACCTTTTAAAGACTTGTAAACAATAACCAAAATTTTAACATCCACTCTAAAATGGACATGCAGCCAGTTTAGTGAGCAAAAAATAGGAGTAATGTGTTCCCTCTTTTTAACCCCACTCAAAAGTCGAGCTGCAATATTTTGAACAAGCTGCAAATGGGATAAAGCTGTCTGGCTAAACCCGAAATAAAGTGAGTTGCAGTAGTCCAGCCTAGATGAAATAAAAGCGTGAATTACTTTTTCAAAATCTTTAAACAAAGGGAGAAGAGGCTTTAGAAAGCAAACACAGCTGAAAAAAGCAAGCTTTGACAACTGAATTTATTTGACGGTCAAACTTTAGGCCATCATCAAAAACAAAACCCAGGTTTTTTACCCATGGTTTCAAGCACAATGACATCCCAGCCGAATCCAGTTTTAGGAATTTGAAAACTCTGATGGAGTAAAAATAATAAGTTCAGTTTTCTTTTCATTGTAAATTTAAATATTTGATAAAAACCAAGCGTTTACATCTGCCAAACATGCCACAAGAGACTCAAGACCCACAGAATTGGCTCTACAAAAGAGGCTCTACACGATCCCAGCCAAGGAATAAGGGTCTAGCAAAACGATCGGTCATTTTCATGCGTGACGTAAGCGAAAGAACTAACCCAGTGTTTACAAAACGAATGTGCAAAGAAAGTCAAACGTCTAAAGTCAAAACAGGTAAAGCAACGTTGTTGGGCGATTTTAAAATTGGGGAAGAAAATGAGATGGAGTTTTTCGTCCTACCATACCTTCTTAAACCAGAGTACTGAAGAATGAAGAACTAACCACATGTAACCTTTCCAGCATGATTACATAATGGGTGAGGTCGAGCGAGATGAGCATTTGTGGTTTAGTAGTATATAAATGTCTTTTTTTTTTGTTTTTAGAAAATGACTGCTCGTTTCACTAGATAAGATCCTTATTCCTTGTCTGGGATTGTGTAGAGCCCTTTGAAGGTGCATTAAAACTGCAGTTTGGACCTTCAGCCTGTTGGCCACCATTGAAGTCCACTATATGGGGAAAAATCCTGAAATGTTTTCCTCAAACCCCTTAATTTCTTTTCAACTGAAGAAAGACAGACATAAACATCTTGGATGACATGGGAGTGAGTAAATTATCAGGAAGTTTTTATTCTTGAAGTGAACTTATCCTTTAACAACTACCTTACTGTTAACAAGCAGCAAATTATGAGTTTATTGAGGCAGAAGTGGTACTTGATTCATAGTGAGAATTGGTCTTTTAAGACAACTTTTATATGTAAATGACCTCTATTCCTGTTTCTGAATCTGAGTTGGTAGTCTACATGAAATGTGATGATATGATAAAGACTGGGTACAATCATATAAAGACAGCATGTTTTGTACAGCATTGTTTCTGCTGGATGTACATGAAGTGTGATTCACACACAGATGACTCATATTGTTTTAATGAATCAGTCGAAGTCTAAAGAAATTATTACTTGTCAGTTTGAATCAGTGTAACAGATCACTCATTAACCCTTCAGATTGAAACATCATCTGACTGACTCAGACAATGTGTAAAGACAGACATTCACATTAATAGAAAAACAATAATGATCTCAAAAATATTTTGTTTGTTAAAAGATATGCTTTCTGAATGAGTCATTTTGCTGTTTAGTCTTAATATATGCTCTTGGTGGACGGAGGGGGAGTTTTGAGTTGAATGAGTAAATATTTGAGTACGGCTTGAACTCTGTTTCACAAAAGATACAAAAAAAGTCTGTTTTCCGTCATCTGAGCCCTTTAAGGTTTGAAGCAGCGAGGGACTCAAACTCTGACGTTTCATTTCTCTGCTGATGAAAGAAATGAAAGGATTGAATAGAAAGAGATGGACGGAGGAATGAGACATGCTGCGGATCTTTATCAGAGAAATGAACCTCCAGTAGCAGATACAAACACACACACAGTCATTCAGTTTCTAATACTGTATGTACGGACGGGTTCGTGCTGCCTGTGACATCCCAAACTCTTCATATGACTGCTGGAAAGGAAGCTGCTTATGAGCAGGGACAGAGGTTGCATACGTAGGATGCTTCACATCTAGTTTACACAAAAGCCCTGCAGCTCTGCACCGAGTGAATGACAACACACACATGCTGTCAGCTTCTGTGAACACAACTAAAGAGCACCTAGTCTCACAAAGCAAATAGACATATTCAGAAATACACACACATTTGGTCATGCCATGGACTAATAGTTTATATATAAAACTAGTTATAATAACTACAGACCAAATAAAGCTAAAAACATTAATACTTCTAGGAATCCTTTGGTAACACTTTAGTATAGGGACCAATTCACACTGTTAGCTAGCTGCTTATTAGCATGCATATTACTAGCATATTAGCTGTTTATTAGTACTTATAAAGCACCTGTTCTGCACGACCATGTTCTACATCCCTAATCCTACACAATATCTGTACTTAACAACTACCTTAATATCTAGTAACAAGCAGCAAATTAGGAATTTCTTGAGGTCCTAGTTAGTGTCGTAGGTAATGGTTTGTTAATAGCGAGAAACTGACATTTAAAATAAATTGTGAGCAATCATTTTACTAGGAATCATGTAGAATATGGTCATGCAGAATAGGTGCTTTATAAGTACTAATAAACAGCTAATGTTATGAATAGGCATTGAATTGAGTTATAAATAGTTGCTAAAAGCAACTAGTTAATAGTGAGAATTGTTCTCTGTACTAAAGTGTTACCGTTTTAAGTTTTAGTGATTTTATGTGCTTTTGTCATCATTATTCATTTTCTTTGAATATTTATATTTAGCTTTATTTTAGTTATGCCGTTAGTTATAACTCAGACTATTATTAGATTAAATAATTTGTGTTTTAAAATATTAAAGTTTTTAAAGATTAATCTTGTGTTAGATGACTGCAAACTTAGTGTAGTGTTAAAAGTAGCATAGAAAGCTGCACTGAATTTTTTTTATATTTAAGATTTTTTTCAATTTCAGTAATTTTATGTGCATTTGGAATTTTTTTTAGCTTTTGTTTATTTTTTAGATTTACCTGTACATTTTTTAAAATTGTTTTTGCTATTTAGCTTTCTTTCTATTTTACTTTCTATTGTTGTAATTTTAGCATTTAAAATTATTATATTCACTGCCAAGGCGACATTTAAATGTTTTATTTTTTATTTTTTATTATTTTATTTTTTATTGTTGTCATTTTAGTACTTAAACTTATTTTATTCACTGCTAAGGTCATGTGTATGTGTATGTGTGTATATATATATATATATATATATATATATAAAATATTTTATTACATTTTATATTTAGCTTTATTTTTATTTTACTTTAAGTACTTTATTTTATGTTCTATTGTTGTCATTTTAGTACTTAA
Organism: Labeo catla; assembly: GCA_012976165.1. Classification (NCBI taxonomy): domain Eukaryota; kingdom Metazoa; phylum Chordata; class Actinopteri; order Cypriniformes; family Cyprinidae; genus Labeo; species Labeo catla. Next base: position 239,293 of record VONZ01000705.1, on the reverse strand, counting down.
ACTTACTTTATTCACTGCCAAGGCAACATTTAAATGTTCCATAAAATATTTTTAATAAATAAATGTTATTTTAATTAAGCTTTTTTTTTTTCAGTTAACGAAAACAATTTTAATAGTACAACACAATAACAGCACTTTGCTAGAGATGCACAGATTTTGAAAAAAAAAAAACTCAAAACACTATTATTAGATTAAATAATTTCAAAGCTTTTAAAGAATAAACTTGTGGTGTTAGATGACTACAAACTGTGTAGTGTAAAAAGTAGTGTAGAAATCTACACTGAATTTGTTTTATATTTTCGCAAAGTTTCAGTGATTTTGTTACATGCATTGGTCATTTCATTATCTTTTGTTTATTTTTATTAAATTTTCCATTTTTAAAACATTTATTTAGCTTAATTTTTTTTATTTTCTATTGTTGTTTATTATACGTTTTTTTTAGTTAATGAAAACAATTTTAATAGTACAACACAATAACAGCACTTTGCTAGAGATGCACAGATATTTCAAAAGACTATTGTTAGATTAAATAATTTGTGTTTTAAAAGAGTGTTTAAACTTGTGTGTTAGATGACTGCAAATTTAATGTAAATGTAAAATGATGCATCAATGTTTTTATACCGGAAAATGAATTTTTTTTTTGTTTGGTACGGACATCAGTACTTTTGACAGCCCTAATATCCAATACTGACCACTGCAAGTAAACACTACATTTTAAAATATCCACTAAAAAGCATTTTTTAAATCCACTACATTTAAAAATCTCCAATATATGGTACTAATATATACATGCATTCATTGTACCCTCAAATATGTTCCTTAAGAAACATTTTAAGAAACATTTAGTCAGATTTAGCTCAAAATGTAGCCAAGAAAACCAACCCACACACACACAAAGTCATTTAATGAGAGCGATTATTGTTCAGAGCCGATGAGGGACGTTCTGACTTCTAATGAGCAATTGTCCTCTTCTTGCTCAAACACTACCTGGAGATTTGGGCTGTTGGAGAGCGTTTACCGTGGAGAGTGTGCGTGTGTGTGCGTGTGTGTGCGTGTGTGTGTGAGCATCTGTGTGGTTTCACACTGTTGCATCAGTATGACAGCATGACGTTAATGAAGATTGTCAGATGATGGTCAGTTTTACCAGGACAGAAGCCATTTGACACAAGTATGTGTGCCGCTGTGTTTCTGTTTGCTGAGGGTTTGTAAAGTGGGGTTAAAATAATCTTATTAACGTCCCTCATAAATCTAATTACTTCTTGCTGTCTCTTTCTCTTGCCCGTCTCTCTTTCTGTGTCTTTCTTGGGCTCGCTCTAAGTAGACGGAACTAATTCCATTCCTCCTGCTGTCCCGCTAACACCTTGTTTATCTCTGTACCTAATGCATTAGCACACTCTTCAGCATCATATATTTGCTTGCGCGTGTGCGTTTGAGATGTAGAGAGAGAATTTAGTGTGTTTTCTTACAGTGTTTGTGATGGATTGGTGTGTAATGGCATTATCTCTTGGGTTTAATTGAGTGCAGGAGGGAAGATTTCCCACTCAAAAATGTCATTAAAATCCACTTGCTCTGTTTTGCCTCATTTCTATTCTGTAGCTGTTCTAGAGAGCTGTTTGACAGGTAGTTATCAAGGCAAGACAGAGGGAATGGGATCTGGGCTGCATTCAAGCTATATTTTGTCCGGAGCATTGAACTGAACATTGCACTGTGTTGCCAAAGTCTTTCTTTATTTTTTAGTAGAGAGTGATAGGATGATAGGAGGAGGTATGGGTAAGGTCCAACCTCAAACCTGTATGTTCCACATGAGCACCAATGCTCAACATGTCTTAAGCATTTCCCCACCTGCTGCAGATTAAAAAAAAAATAATAATAAAAAAGTTATATTTTCAGCCTTTCCTGCTCTTCTCATATCACACATGTAGAAATCTAAATTGAATTTGTTTTATATTTTCAGATTTTAAGTTTCGGTAGTTTTGTTATCGGCGTTTGTCATTTTTATTAGCTTTTGTTTATTTTTATAATTAATTTTAGTTTTTTTATTTGTTTGTTTTGCTGTTTAGCTTTATTTTTATTTTACTTTCCATTGTTGTAATTTTAGTACTGAAACTTAATTTATTCACTGCCAAGGCAACATTTCTAAAATTCTATTTTTAAAATTTATTTTTATGTTTAATTTTACTTTTTTATTTATTTATTTTGGTATTTTGCTTTATTTTAATTAATCTTCTGTTGTAATTTTACTTAAAATTATTTAATTCATTGTCAAGGCAATATTTCTGAAATTTTATTTACTTTACTTATTTATTTATTTTCATTATAAATGTTAATTTTGTTAATTTTTTAAATGTTAATATTTTAACATTTAATTTCATATATATTTTTTTTTTATTTATTTTGCTGTTTAGCTTTATTTTATTTTACATGTAGAAATCTAAATTGAATTTGTTTTATATTTTCAGATTTTGAGTTTCAGTAGTTTTGTTATGGGCGTCTGTCATTTTTATTAGCTTTTGTTTATTTTTATAATTAATTTAAAAGAAAAATATGTTTATTTTGCTGTTTAGCTTTATTTTTATTTTACTTTCCATTGTTGAAATTTTAGTACTTAAACTTATTTTATTCACTGCCAAGGCAACGTTTAAAAAAGATATGTATTTTATTTATTTTTTTATGTTTTTTTTTTATTTAATTGTACATTTTTTTTAATTTGTTTATTTTGCTATTTATCTACAACCTTTTTTAAAATGTATTTATTTATTTGTTTGTTTGTTTTTATTTAGTTTTACACTTGTAATTTATTTTGCTATTTAGCTTTATTTTTGTTTTACTTGCCATTGTTGTAAATTTAGTACTTCAACATATTTTTTCACTGCCAAGGCAACATTTCTAAAATTGTTTTTTTAAGTAAATGCTTCATAAAATATTTACATTTTATTTTAAATCAGCTTTATTTCAATTAATGAAAACAAATTTAATAGTACAACACCACTGTTTGCTAGAGACACACAGATATTATTTTCACGTTAATAAACTATTAAATAGACCACTTTAAAATGTAGCAAGTAAATGAATAAATACAAGTGAAAAAACATTGAGGATATCTAACTTGGTGCCTGAAAACCATTTATTTTTGCGCACTGAAACCAAGTAAGTTTTTATTTTTAGATATTTACATTTTGTCCCACAAACAAATTCAAAACTTGTCCTGTGGAAATGCAGACCATCCCAGTTTATTTTGTGTCAGGAAGACAGAAAGTTACAGGTCAATGGGAAATGATTGGAGAATGTTGCTAGCCAGATCTGAACCTTTACCTCCCACATGAGCACCAAGGTTCAACACCTCCAGCACATGTATGCTAACTGCCCATGGCTTTTTGGGGAAGAAAGTTTGATTTGTTTTGTCCAAAAGTACAGTGGAGCCTAACATGAAGGACTGATGGGACTTGATTGGGGCACGTCGCATGCCAGATTCAAACCTGCATCTCTTATGTTTTCACCACTGCTTGATGCGTGGCAAATATGACTCCGACCAGAGCTGTAACAAATGCATTTCAATGTGTCTGGGTTGGTCTGGCTCAGAGTTTTCTTTCTCATTCAGTATCGTCGTCGTCTTTGTATTGTTTGTATGCATGCGCGCTCATGTTAGCATTCTCATTTCCCGTTCCTATTGGCTCAGGGGTTTAGAGCTTATGAACTCTGTTTACACTCCCGCTGATCAATGCAGCCCATGCAGAATCACAGGCACAAGCAGGACGTCTCCTTTACCCCTCTCGTCTCGGCTCAGCCCCGGGGCGAAATACAGCAGCTGCCTGATGTGAAATCTCATCTGCACCGAGAGAAGGGGAGCGTGCGATCGCTTTGTCTCCAATTTGTGCCTCTCTTTCCGTTCTCTGCCGGGTCCTGTGGGAGATGTAGGCAGTGATGTGGTTTTCTGTCAGCGTCTTGTTCTTCAGACTGCTTTCCGCTCTGATTGAACGCTTTCCAGATCTGTCTGTCCTCGTTCCGGGGTAATAGTACAAATACAGAGCTTCTTCCCTTCCTTCAAACCTGAGTTGCTGTTTTGGGCTTTCTGAGGAGAGCGCTCTCCTCTTGGGCATGTCCGTCCGGACAGCTGAATGTGTTTCAAACATAACTTTCGGCTGAACTTTTCTCTGTAGCTGCGTTAAATTTCACTGCTCTCTAAATACTGAGCAGTTCGCTTCATTTGCCAAAGTTTGTTCATTGGAGTCATGCAGATTAGAGAGTTCAAGTGTGATGACCCAATATTTTCATGGAATTATAAGATAAATTATAATATTTTGATACATATGAATTCATATAGTCCGTTCAAGTGTACTTTATATAGAATATACACTATGTGTTGACAAAAGTGTGCTTAAAATGACTAAAAAGTAAAATCTTAATCATAAAATCTTCGAAATATCTTTAGAATAGGGAGCATATATTCATTACTAATTAAGATCTTTCCCTCAATAAACTCCAAGTTTGCTGCTTATTAATTAAGGTAGTTAAGTTTAGGTATGAGGTCAGATTAAGGGATCTAAAATTTGATCATGCAGAATAAGGCATTGTGCTTTATAAGTACTAATAAATGGCTAGTATGCTAGTAATATACTTCCTAATGGATCTTAAAATAAAGTGTTACCAAAATATCTAGTTTAACGTGTCAAGTTCTTATTGTTTGGATTCATGTTGGTTTCATATGGTTTTGAAAACACTTTATCATTTTCATTTAATTAGTCGACATTTAATGACTTTGATTTAATGATGCCATGTGGTGTAACCATCTGATAACATTTTCCTAACAAATATGATTCTTATTTTTCAAAACGATTTTTAAACATGTTGATCATTTTTTTACACAAATATCATGAAAGATTAATTCTTAAATATTAATAATTTTACATGTTACAACTGAACTTTTTTCTTATAAAACATCCAAATTATATGATATTTTAATAGAATTATTGACTTACTGACTTGAGATGCACAGTCATGAGGAACTGAAGGTCAAATGTATTTCATATATAGTATAAAAACTTTCACCGCTTATTTCTAATAATAATAATAATAATAAAATAATAAGAATTTAAGAAATAATATTAAACTATTTTGCCAAGCTACTCAATTTGATTTCAAGAATTTCATCCTTTCATTGATTTATTTCTCATCATCAGAACATTTATTTTATTTATTTATTTATTTACTTAATTACTTACTTACTTACTTACTACCACCAATCCAGTTTAATTAGGAAATTAAAAACATGCTCATCATAGAAGACGTGTATTAAAGTCATAGTTTGTATAATTTGTAATTATGTATTTTTGAGTGAATTAGTAAGTTTAGACCAACAGATATTAACGTCACTGACCCTTACATTTAAATTCATTATACTCTAAACTTAATCAATAAATATTTAAATGACTGTTGAGAAATGTAAAATTTCAATTAATGTGAATTATTGCAAAGTTTCCACAGGCCCTTAAAAAGTCTTTAAATGGTACAAGAAAGTCTTAATTATGATTTCAAGAGGTCTTTAATTTGGGGACAGAAAGACCAAGAATTGTGTTATGGCTTAATGTGACAAAAGGCTATGATTTATTAAATATAAGTACTGCATGTTTTAAAGTCACGCACTGCACTGCTTTGTGTACTGCACTTGCTGGGAAAACCACTATATTTCTGCTGTTCCAAAAGCGCCACCTGCTGGCAGAGAATGGATTAGCATTTTCAATAAGCTGCTGGTTTTGTTAAGACCAATGCGAAAATCCACCAATAACTTTACGTAGCAAACACGCAGATGTAAATGTGAACTTGTGGATCGACAAGAAGATAAAAATCTGAACAATTAAGACATCACTTTTGACATCCTGCATCTGAACTGTAAATCATGCTTTTTACAGTCATTTTATAGTTAGACATTGCCTTACCTCACTCGTGACAGGGCTTGACAGTAAGGACTGTGCGATGGCCTGGGGCCAGCATGAACGATGCTCGGGCCAGTTGACAGAACTGTCGCTTGCCCGATCGGCCCAGTGCACATCGTATGAGTGTGTGATATATTGTCTACGATAATATTGTAACTGTTGTTTCAGCGATCTGACGTTATCGAGTATGTCTCTCACTTTAGGAAATGCAAACAAAAGCATACCCACTGAGTGCACGCATACGCTATTTAATGAAGTAGTAGGTTAAACTACTGCGTGTGCACATTTAAAGTGGATGCTTTCACTGCGTGATTTAGTTGATTAAAACGCATTTAGAATACCGTCAAAATGTACAATCAGGGCAAAAAAGCCCCAGTATAGCTTTTATATTTATATGTAAATTGCATAATTAACCAAAATCACATAAAGAGAACTGTTTTTATTGAAATAACAGCCTACTGCTGGTTTTAATTTCACATTTAAAGTGTCTTTTCATTTTTCATAAGTTCTGAAATTAATATGTTATGTTAATTAATATTTTATGTTTGAAAACATCACAACTTTTTTTTGCATTTGTAATTGCTCTTGACTGAATAACTTTAATAAGGGTTAAATCCATATTTATATAGCAAACACGATGTAGTGTGTTCACTTGCCTAACAATATTTTAAATTTAAATGAGTTTTAAATAAATGTTAAAAAGATTTACAAAAACAGAGGGGTTAAAAAAACAAGTAGGTGTTTTTCAGTTTCAACATTTTTCAAATAAGAACATATATAAAAGGAAAATCCATATGCTTTGCAAACATGTATGTAGTTGCATGCATATTACACCCCGCTATGTATAGTCAGTTAGCTACCATTATGTATTATTCCTAAGAGTGAACTTATTTTTTAGATCCGCTGTTCATATGTGGGTGGGTCTGATTTGAGCCATTTAGATGTGATGCATTTTAGGGCTGCAGAAAATAATATTTGAAGTAGATAATTCAATCTCCTTTCCCTCTTGCCCTCAGGTATCACACCTAAAATAGCCACAGCTGGATCAAAAGGAGTATCAGTATAAAATATGTCTCCAGATACTTACAGATATCCTCCCAGAAATGTTGTATCATTGGGCAGGAGCAAAAGACATGAGAGTGGTGTCCCAAAAGATCTCCACACTCTCTCAAGCATCTGCTAGATGATTATATTTGCATCTTTGCTACAATTTGCAGAGTGCAGAAGTATCTTAGTTAGTTTATGGACCCCGGAGCATGTATCTATCCAGTCCTTTTGGTCCCCAACTGGGCCAGTAGAAAAAATCCTTAGCGTTGAGCCCTGCATGGTATTACTTTTATTTTTGCAGGTCTTTAAATTTCTTAAATTTGAGTTTAAAAATCCTGCATTAACATACCCTGTATTAACATTCTTAACATTCTTTCTTCAAATGGTCTTTTAAATTCCACAAAGGCTGGCATGTAAACAGTGTGATTTCACTGATTGTGGACAGGTTATGTAGTAGCAGTCGGTTACGTGATTTTAAATTTTGGCTGGTCAGTCAGTGGAAACACATGTCTGCCGTGAGAGAGCTTCACAGATCTCAGCTCCAGCAGTATTACAGTAGTAAAGAGGTATTTGAGCTGTGAAATGTATCAGCTCAGTCCTGTGTGAGAGCTGGACAGGTGGAGTGATAACAAGGAGACGTGAAGTGAATCCAGGTCTGTCACACTCACCCTATGGCTATTCTGCTAATGGACCTGCTGGGAGCAGCGCTCCCTTTGGCAGCTTTTATTGACTTAAATTAGTCTCTTTTATTGTTCAGTTTTTCTCCAAGTTTTTGTCTGAAAAAGCCCTTTGTTAAAAATAAGAAAGTGGCATCGGAAAGCCTTGAAGAAGCAAAATTAGGACAAAAGATTCATCGAGTGGAAGTGGAAAATTGGAAAGCTGAAACAAAATGAAAGTCGAGGAACATCGTTAAAAGAGAGACAATTGTTTTATAAGGAAAGAGGAACTTTGAAGTAACAAAAAGTGAACAAGTAAAAGTAGCTTAAAGTCTTTTGAGTGTATCTGTGAAGAGTATGACTCCATAAAAGTTAATTTACGGTGTGTTTTAAGGAAAGTATCACCTATTCAGGATTCAGGAACTCCACCCTGATTTACATTTACATGGAGAAGTCTTAAAGGAACACTCCACTTTTAGAGTTAAACAGTTGAGTTTTACCATTTTCAAATCCGTTCAGCCGATCTCTGGTCTGGTGGTAGCACTTTTAGCATAGCTTAGCATAGATTATTGAATCTGATTAGACCGTTAGCATCTTGCTCAAACATGATCAAGGAGTTTCGTTATTTTTATAACTTGACTCTTCTGTAGTTACATCGTGTACCAAGACTGACGGAAAATGAAAAGTTGCGATTTTCTAGGCTGATATGGCTAGGAACTATACTCTCATTTCGGTGTAATAATCAAGGAACTTTGCTGCCATACCATGGGTGCAGCAGGCGCAATGATATTACGCAGCACCTGAAAATAGGCTGACTTCCGTCAACATAACTAACCTGCGTCAGAATGAGAGTATAGTTCCTAGCCATATCGGCCTAGAAAATCGCAACTTTTCATTTTCCGTCGGTCTTAGTACATGATGTAACTACAGAAGAGTCAAGTTTTAAATAGGGAAAATATTGAAACTCTTTGGTCATTTTTGAGCGAGATGCTAACGGTCTAATCGAATTCAATGATCTGTGCTAAGCTATGCTAAAAGTGCTACCGCCAGACCCGGAGATCGGCTGAATGGATTCGAAAGCGGTAAAACTCAACTGTTTAACTCCAGGGGAGTTGGAAGATGAGCCTGTTTTCAAAAAAAGTGGAGTGTTCCTTTAAAGGTACGGTAACATTTGGGCAGCTGGTTTAATTCTGTGAGTCAGTGGGAGGGTGGAAAATGAACTTGAGATGCTTCAGAAGTGCAGAATTTGTCTCTTTAAGAGTTTGGCCCATCATGCACACATCATTAAAGTCCTCAGAGCTGGTTTTATACTGTTGTGGACGCGTTCGGGCGAGCTCAGCAGGTGTCCTTCACAGAACAAGTGTATGATAATTACAGAGCTAATAAGCCGTTGCCTGGCCTTCCTCCTCAGAGGGAGGTCTGTGTCTCAAATCTGCTCTGATGCTACACTAGAGATCAAACACCGAAACTCTTTCTCCTTTATTATTGCCATATGCCGTCTAATATTTACTCTGAACAAGGTCATCCGCACAGTCACTCATGGGGAAATACCAAGGAAACTTGTGCAAATCACATTAAACACCCAAAGGATCAAAAGAAAAAGATTGCATAAATACTTTACAATTAAAATACTATTTTTATTTTTGGGGCTTTTTATGCATTTTTGTAGATAGGACGGGAGGAGAGAGGGGAGCATGATCGGCGAAGGACCTCAAGACGGGAATCGAACTCGGGTTGCGCTGTATGACGACACGCCGACTTGAATTTAGTTTTTAATTGTCATTTTTAATTTTTTTCTATATGGTATTTTTTGAAGTGAAATATTGTGCATGACAGATTTCACATGATTCACCCACACACATTTTGAAGACATCTGAAATATGATAGTGGGTGTGCGGGTGTTTATCTGAAGCTGTGAAACCTTGAGTGCCGAGTAGTCAAACGCAATTTCAGGCATTTGTGTATGTTTGTTATTTTCAAATAAACATGCCTGACTGTTACGATAAAGAAACCAAAGAAACCTGAAAGCGAGGCAGACGGGTTTGCCGAACGTGAAAGAGAGCGAAATGAAAGAGGGATGAAGGGAAGGAGACGGGAGTCGACAGGGGAGTTTCTCCTGTGATGGTGTTTTAGATTGAATGTGACGGCTGGGACACAGACGCTAGACTGATGCTGCTGGAGACAGACATGACACCTGCACTCATTTCTGTCTGTCTTCGGCCTCCTCTTTCATCTCTCTACACTTCTCTATCTCTGGCCGTCTATTCACCAGCACTTCAGTTTTCTCATACAAACAACTTACTCTCAAATGCCCTTCTCTCTTTTTACAATATTTGCTGGGCAGCACTGCACGGATATTCCTCAGACATTTTATTTCTAGATAAACGTCCACAGATGCAGTTATGCCCTTAAATTCAAGATATTGGTGCAAAGAACGCCCTTTTTTTTGTCTCATATTATTGTATATATCACATATCACACGGGCAGCAAGAGCAATATGACACAAGCGCTGGTTTTGTCCTGATCTGTCACAAGCTTAAATGCAGTTTTATACAGCAGTTCAGTAAATAAGTTATATTGATATTGTGTTGTATTTTAAACACAATATTATGTATGTGCTCAGGTTTGCAGAGAACATATTACCTTTGAAGCCATAGCAGAATTGTTGCATGTCTCAGAGCAACACAGCGGTGTTTAGTTTCTGAATAAATCTGCGTTTTGAACGAATCGTGTGAATCAGTGACTCAAAAGCCCATTCATAAAGAGCCATTTCTGAATGAATCCATTTGAATGAACTGAATGAATGAATGACTCATAAAACAATTTACCATCACCTGCTGGCAGATTTAGTTTAGAGTATCATTTCATTAAAAATAATAATAATAATAAAATAATAATAATAAAAATAAAAACATTTAAGGGATAGTTCACCAAAATAATCATTTACTTATCATTTACTTCCATTTTTTTTTGATCATGAACAAATACACAAACTAAAATAAGAAATGTTTATTTTGCATGAAGAATAATAAAAACTATGATGGCATTGTAGTTTGTTTATTGGTACTTTCTTATGCATACATTATGTATATCTATACATGCACACATAACTATTTCATGACCATTTTCATGTGATTCACAAATTTATTAAACAATATTTATTTTTATCATGAACAAATACATAGAGTAAAATAAAAAAAAAATGAATGGTATTTTCTTATGTATATATTATATGTATATAAACACCTACACATTCCCATGTCATAAATGTTTTCAAGTGATTCACATTTATTAAACAATATTTATTTTATCAGAAAGACTAAAATAAGAAATGTATATTTTGCATAAAGAAAATTAAGCCGTTTTTTTTTTTCATTTAAAGTATGTTTTATTAGTTTGACTGTTTTATTCTTAAAATATTTTATAATTATATAATTATAAAATATGATAGTTTTTATTAATTTACATTTTTATTGTTTTATTTATTTATTTGTTTATTTATTTATTTATTTTATTTTTAATTATTGTTTAGCATAAATTACATTGTACTTAATGTTTTTGACAAATTGTACCCTACTCTTCATTAAGATTAAAACATCTTTTTGGATCAATGATTAAAAAATGTCTTTTTTTTTAATGCAAAAGGAACCAGACATTTCATAATGTTTGTCGTGTAACTTATTAAACAATATAAATTTATATAATCCCACCAAAACATAGTTCAACATTTAAGACATAAATTTCGGTCACACTTTATTTTAAGCTCCAATTCTCACTGTTAATAAACCATTACCAATAAACTCCTATTTTGCTGCTTATTAATAGTAAGGTAGTTGTTAAGTTCAGGTATTGGGTAGGATTAGGGATGTAGAATATGGTCATGCACAATAAATGCTTTATAAGTACTAATTAACAGCCAATATGTTAATAATAGGGATACTAATAAGCAACTAGTTAATAGTAAGAATTGTTCCCTATACTAAAGTGTTACCTAAATTTCATATAAATATCAGTGTTTTTTTTCTTCTAAAAGTCAACTTATTAAAAGTAAAAATAACAAGCCACAAGTTTAAAGTAACTGCAAAATGGCTATGAAAAAATAAATCTAATTAGAAAACTCAAAGAAAATCTTAGCAGATGACACTTTAATATTTTTATGTAATGCAATATAATTCTAATGTGTCCAGCCTGTTTTTGACCCTTGTGTCAGTGTATCATCTCAGCCAAAGCTTTATCACTCTTCTTCTGCCGCTGCCATGCAAGCGCTCCGCTTTTCTTCAGGAAATGCAAATGTACTTGTGTTTGTTGTGTCCCAGCCGAGCTGCAGAGTGTCTGGCTGCTTTATTCAGCATCTGCTGGTGTTGGCAGGTTGTTAGCAGAGACCCTGTGATGCAGTGCCCATGTAATCTCTCTGATTAGTCTTTGTGTGTGTGCATCCAGATGAGTGCTGGATTCAGACACCAGGGAGCGCGTGAACACACACCTGAGACTCATTGTGCGCACAGCTGTTTGGACAGCACACATCCAAAACCTTCTCTCCTATTTTCACAGTCAGACTCGCTTTCACCTGTCGGCTTTCAAATCTCAGCGCTCGGATCCCGCGGTGGCGTAAAAGAACATCTTAATTATGCTTCTGTCTGTTACGGTTTACATGCTGTGACGGCAGCACATCCGCAAGCCTTGCTGTGACTATTGCTCATGCTTGGAATTTGGGGTTTGTTCATATTCGTAACTCGAAGTATTAAACTTTGGTTCATAACTTGTACCGTTCACGCTGCAGATGTCAATTATACCTCATTTTGTTGAGGAGAGATGTGCTGTTACTTTGGTGTCGATTTAACACATTTTCCTGAATACCTGCACAATTGCAAATGTGATATTGATTTTATACAAGAGTTCAATAAATGTTTTAGGCACAATATTGTCTTACTTTGCTCAGTTTCACAAATTAAAGTGGTTCCAAACAAAGAGACGTAGCGGGAATGTTGTGCCTATCTTTAGGCGTTTTGTAAAATGAACGATTCGAGTAAGTCAATGATTCAGTGACTGATTCATAAAGACATTTTATCTAAACACATGCACATACCCATTTCATGACCTTTTTCATTCGATTCACAAATTTATTAAACAATATTTATTTTTATCATGAACAAATACATAGACTAAAATAAGAAATTTTTATTTTGCATAAAGAAAAAACAATGGCATTGTAATTTGTTTGTTTGGTGTTTTCTTATGTGTATATTACATCTATCTAAACACACACATATCCATTTCATGAGCATTTTTACATGATTCACAAATTACTTTTTTTTGTAACAGGAACAAATACATAAACTAAAATAGGAGTTTATTTTGCATAAAGAAAATTAAGCCATTTTTTTAAAGTTTGTTTTATTAGTTTGTCTTTTTTTTATTTATTTATTTTTTTTTATATTTTATTATTTTACATTTAGATTTTTATTGTTTTAAAGGTTTTTTTATTACTATTGTTTACCATCAGTTACATTGTACTTAATGTTTTTGACAAATTGTACCCTAATGTACACTTGGATTAAAACATATTTTAGGATCAATACATTTAAAAAGATAAAAAATTAATTTAAAAAGATTAAAAAATATATATATTTTCTTTAATGCAAAATGACCCAGACATTTCATGATAGTTTTCATGTAGTTTATTAAACATGTAAACTTACATAGTGTAATGAAAACGTATTTAAACATTTAAGACATCAATACTTTTTTTTTTTAAATAAAAATCACAATTCAATAAATGTTTTAGGCACAATATTGTCTGTTTTGCTTATTTTTGCAAACAAAAATAGTTCCAAAGTCACATAGCAGACATGTTGTGCCTATCTGAGGCATTTCATAAATGAATGGTTTTTAGCGAATCGAGTGAGTCAATGATTCAGTGTCTCATTCATAAAGACAGTCACTCGTTTCATTTTTAAATGAATCAGTGATTTGGATGAATCAGTTGAATGAATAACTGAATATTCACTCATTAAAACAGTGACTTGCCAGCACATTAGTGTTTTTTGTTTTATTTCAATATTCAGTTTAAGCTATTCATTTACATTTAAAACCAATTAATCTTACAGTATTATTTATGAGATTCTTATTGTAGTATAAAACCATTCATGCCACCTCTGAACAGTTTGTGTAAATATACCTAAATTCTGTTTTAAATCAAAATATGTCTTTCTTAAGCTACTTTTTATATTGTCTATTTAATACTTTTCTTATGTTACACAAATGCAATTTTGTTATATTGCTGGTTGATAAAGTGGGCAAGAAAAATCGTACATCTAGGGATCGGAAACAACTTATTGTCGCAAAATGTAAAAATCTAATGTTAACTAATTATTTTTCTCTCGTTTTGCAGGGACGAGGAACACGCTTTAATCCTGCAATACTGTCAGACTTTGGGAGGGGAGGGGTCATCCTTTAGCCAGCCCCAAACCCCCGCCCACATCAGCAGGAGCCCCGCCCACAACACTCACAGCCCCTCCTTCCTGCTCCAGAGCCCCGCCCAGATCCTTCAGGCTGTGGAGAGGGAGGAGCGAGGAGAGCTGGAGAGAATCATAGCGCGACTGGAGGAAGAGCAGCGGTAGGTTACAGATACTTTGAAGACACCTTGAAATCAAAACTGACCATTTTTTATTTTTATTCTTATTAACACATCACATGTTTATTATAAACATTATATCTGTGCACAATAATCTCTTCCTTTCAGCAGCAATTGGCAAACAGTGATCCACTGATCCAGTCAATTTCTGTTGGACAAAGTCAAGTCCTTTAAAGAAGTTTCACGCAGAATTACAGACAATATTACAATAGATAAAGAAAAGATGATTATAGCTTTAGATTCATGCCAGCTTTAAGACTATCAACCCAAATTATCTGTTAAAACGGCAGAGTTTCTGCATTGATTTTTGTGAAATTTGATGTACAACATCTTCATTTGACGAATGTTTAATTAGAAGTTACAAACCACTGTTTTAAACAAAACTAATGAGCAAGTGGAGACTTGTCTATAAAGTCTAGCTGTGATCTTAAGCTGATCGATCTGCTGTAAAGTCCCATTCAAGGAAAGTCAGTTCACTCAGCAGCAATATTTGCAACGCCTCTGGGCAACTATTTCAGTTAAGCGAGACCAACTCTAATCTTCTTGAATGGGGAAACACTGAAATTTCAAAAATGGCCTAAAAAACTGACCAGATTTGCATTGCAATAATATATTTCAATCTGACATGAACTTTCCCATATATTTTTCCCATATATTTCCTAAATATTTTTACACTTACAGTGTCCTCCACTAATATTGGCACCCTTGGTAAATATGAGCAAAGACGGCTATGAAAATAAATCTGCTTTGTTTATCTTTATGATCTTACATTCAAAAAATTCACAAAATGCTAACCTTTCATTGAAGTAAAACAATTAAAAGTGGGGGGAAACTTACGTTATGAAATAAATGTTTTTCTGTAGTTCATGTTGACCACAATTATTGGCACCCAATTATTGCAATGTCCTTTATTCAAGATAACAGCTCTGTGTTTTCTTCTTTAATGCCTAAAGAGTTTGGAGAACAACTGACAAGAGATCAGAGACCATTCCTTCATACAGAAACTCTTCAGATCCTTTAGTTTCCCAGCTCCATGCTGGTGCTTCTTCTCTTCAGTTCACCTCACGCATTTTCACCTCACGCATTTTCTAATAAATGCCAATATTAGTGGAGGGCACTGTAAATAGCATTTACATGCAATAAATGAGAAGCTAAATGAAAATTCAGTCAGTTTTTAATGCAGTGCAATGGAAATGAGATTTGAATACCATTAAAAAAAATCTGTTCTTTTTATGTCATGCAAATGTTTGTGTCAGTCTAAACAGATGCATAAACAGCCGTTCATTCAAATGAAAATGTTTATCGCACCCAGTATTCGTCTTGGTGTGAATGAAGTCCCAGAACACTTATTTTATGGGAACCTAAAAGCAGACTTTGACAATTGGCATTTGGCTGTTTTGTTTAAAAGGCGGCACTAGAGCTGCCACATTGTACATTCCAATTTCTCCCATTCATACAATTAATAATGGTTTTATTTCTAATTTAATTAATGTTACAGTTAAAATAATTCATTAGAAAAGCTTCACCGTAATTGGTCAGGTTATGATTTGCATCTGTTTAGTTTGTGTTTGGCAGTGGGCTGTTCTGTAGCTTTCTAACAATAGGCTGAATTTGGCTGCAGGTCCCTTTGGGTTCACTTTCCTTCATTGCTTTTCAAAGCCAGAACATAAAAGAACCGGCCCAGCATCCAACAGTCATAACTCAAACTCGCAGTAAACAAAAAGCCCAAAAGCCAATGTTATATATGGCATATAAACATTCTCTCTGTCTCGCGGTCAGGGCCCTGCAGAGGGAGTACGAACAGTTGCGCCAGCAGCACGGTCAGCCCGGCGTGGGGGCCGCAGCTGTTAGCGGGGCTCCAGAGGAAGCTGACCTGTTAGCTGAAGCTAAGCTCCTGCGACAGCACAAAGGACGGCTGGAAGCCCGCATGCAGATACTGGAGGACCATAACAAACAGCTGGAATCGCAGCTTTACAGACTACGCCAGCTGCTGCATCAGGTATCACACTTGCTAGTGAAATGCCTACCTTGACAGCATTATATATGGGAGGCAAAATTCTGCCTTCTAAAAGGTGAAATGCGCAACATGACTTTTGCCCCCATTTTGAGTCGGGAGAAGTAGACACTCAGTCAGAGCCAGGCTGCAGAATTTGGCAAGCCAGGTTGACAGATTTATGCAGAAAAAAAAATGCAACAAGGCAAGTTTGTTGTGTTTGGGATGCCTCTAAAGGAAGTGTGTGCTCCTAAGTCATTTAGTGTATGACGCAAGGTTTTCCTGTGTAACCATTTACAAAGTTCAGATTTTAAAAGTTTTGTGGTGTATTCTAGCCTTGAGATTTTTAGGCAGATAAAAATGGCAAGGTGGTATATTGATTTATATTTATTAAAGTGTTAGGTAATTCGGTCATTATTTATTATGACCCTCATGACCTTTGTTCATCTGTAGAACATAAATTAAGATATTTTAGGTAAATTCGGAGAGCTTCTGACCCTGTATGGACAGCAACACGACTGCCATGTTCAAGAGCCAGAAAGGTAGTAAGGACATCGTTAAAATAGTCCATGTGACATCAGTGGTTCAACCGTAATGTTATGAAACTGCAATAATACTTTTTGTGTGCAAATAAAACAAAAAAAATGACTTAATTTACAATTTCGTCTTTCATGTCAGTCTTCGATGTGCGTTCACGCATGCATGTGGTGCTGCTGATGCATGAGCTGACATTCTTAAGCTTTAGCTTTTTACTTCTTGTTTAGGTTTCGAAATTTAATTTAAGTTAATTTGTGAAAATCTTCTTGATGGAAAAAAAAAAGGTAAGAATCAAACTTTTGTTGGTCAAAGACCTTGCATTGCTATCATACAAGTGTTTTTTGCTAGTTTCAGTTATCATGTTAATGTTATTTAAATGTGACCCTGGACCACAAAACCAGTCATAAGTAGCATGGGTATATTTGTAGCAATAGCCAAAAATACATTGTATGGGTCAAAATTATTCATTTATCTTTTGACAAAAATCATTAGGATATTATGTGAGGATCATGTTCCATGAAGATATTTTGTAAATTTTCTTTTAAAATTTTTCTACCATAAATATATCAAAACTTTATTTTTAATTAGTAATATGCATTGCTAACAACTTTAAGAGTCCGCTGAAGTGCTTTGAAACACGCAGGATTATTCCATGTGATGTAATTTCAACTGAAACAGAAAGATTGGGTGGGACATATCCAGCAGCCCCATCACAATCACTGATCCATATTGGTGGAAGTTAGAGACTGTAAAATTTGAATGCTTATATGTGCTAAATATGAATTTTGTCATTGTGGAGAACATTATCTTACAGATAACCTTGAGGCTAACATATATATGCTAAAAGCCAAAAAACTTCAATTTTGATTTCATGGGGACTTTAAAGGTGCTGTACATGATACATGATGTTATCGTGCTAATTTATTTAATTATTTACATACTTGGTTTTATTGCCCGAAACCAGCTCCAGCATAAGGCTAAAAGCACTCGAATGTTTTTAATATGACTTAATTTGTATTTAACATGACATTAAGTAAGTTAATAATTATATAATGCTTGCATTTCCTTAGTTATTCAAAAAGCAGCTACAGAAAACGAGTGAAGGACAGTAACATTATCAAAAAACATCATTACTGATTATCTTAGCCTAGTGCAAGTTTATGCATTTTAAAAACCACTTGCATTATAAGTGAAGCTATGTACACTGTATGATGAATAAATTACCATGTCTGCAGCATGTTAGGGCTCCAACACGGCCACCGGAGCAGATCGCAGTCACTCTTGTCAGTGCTTGTGTTTATACCCATCGCTCCACGGCTTGTTGAAGCGTCCCAGAAGCTGCTCTCCACGCTGCATCGCTAAAGTTAGGCTAAACTCCCACCTCATCCCTGCAATTCATCGACTGGCCGCTAGAGACTGGCTCCAAAAGGGAGTCAATCCCATAGACTCCCCATGTTAAAATGCCCAACTTCACAGCAGACAAAAATGGTACAAAAAGTGGTTTTGGTCTATATAGCTAATTGTGCCCTTCATGTCAACTGTGAGGGGGTGAATTTTTCTATAACTCATCTGTTTAAATTACATTATGCCTTAAAGTTCTGCATAATTTAGGGTGTGGCCACATGAGTGACAGGTGGATTGCCGCTGCTATCACCACTGTTGCACTAGGTGGGCGTGGTTTCGGCAACCAGCCCCACCCATGTCCTGCCTCTTTGCCCATTTTCGATTATCCGGGAGTGACGTGCAGTGATGCTATTCCAAGATGGCGACAGCCGACTCCCGCCCACTAAGAGCTTCAAAAATGCTCTTTAGAAACCTACGGGTGACGTCACGGACACTACGTCCATGTTTTTTACACTCTATGGCTGTGTTGTGACATCACAACACCCAGAAAACAACACTGTGGTCCAAACGAGCAGTTCGTTGTAGTTCTTGAAAAGGGATTTTAAAAAAAAAAATAACAAAATATCTCGCTTTGTAGTGGACTTTGAGATTTGTAACTTTGTAGATCTTTTTTTATGCCCAAACATACACACCACACACTGACTAAAATTAAAAGTGAAAAAGCATAATAGGACCCCTTTAATAATGAAAGGATTACACTGTACACTTTAACCTCGCGCACAAGCAGATCCGTTTCCTCTCTGGAGAAGCGTTCAGTCTTTGCTCATGCAAATTCTGCTATTTAAATAGCGAATCCACCAAGGGAATGGGAGATGAGACTCTGATTGGTTTATGCCATGTTCCATCCAAAACACACCCATGACTCGTTCAAATAGATACAACCCTTTTGGACCATGCGCCTGGCACACTGACCGGTTTTTCGTTAGAGTAGCAAAAGTGGATTGCTACCTGCACCATGCACTTAGATTGTCAAAATAGGGCCCCTTATTTTCTGTACTAATCCAAAACCCATTTGAAAAATCCTGTTTTTGTTGTGTGAACCAGAGTGATGCTAATTTTCAGGTTGGCCAACAAACATATGTTACCCCTGCAGCACTGTATTCTCGTGTAGCCCTTTGATTATTGCAACTACAGCCAAGCATCTTATTCTGGCCAAGAACTGTCCTCTTAGGCAATGCCGTTTTTTTAATATGCATCAGCCTGTCCCTGAACCGTCCCTGGAGTGTGAAGCTGAGACTAACATTCACCTGTCTCAGCTTCAGTTCCAGCTCTATCTCACTGTATAAACTGCTATTGTTCCATCCGTCAATAGGCTTCATGGTCTAACGGGCAATGCCAGCGAGTCCAACAGCCGCCAATAGCGCCGTGAATCAAATGCAAGCGTTCAATGAGCCCTGATTTAGAGTAACAGTAATTTATTGGGCCTCCTGAGGGCCTGACTCACCGCAGCGGGCCTCCTTGGTTTAGCCAGATGGTCTTTTCAAAGGCTCTTAGCTAAATAAACACAATATAACTCCATATCCGAGAAGGCAAACAAGACTGCCATTCCAGCTTGACATTTCTGGCCACCTTGCTTTCACCTACAGGAAGACCGTAAGCAGTAATGACCTCTTGCACGTGCCAAATAAATCTCTGTGTGCATTTCTTACTGTGAGGAAGTACTAATAGCATGTTGTTTGCCCTCTTTCTCTTTCTAGCCTGAGTTAAACGGCACGTCCTCTTCCGGCTCACTTCATCAGGATACAGCAGGACAGGCCGAGCTCCCAGGTATAGATACGCACGCATACAAGCTGGGTGATTATACTGAGGGCTCTGATTGACTTCTTTCCGTAATAATCTGTTGAGTGTATTCTGTGTCCTCAGATGAGTTTCTCCATCAGTGTGCTAACAGTAACTCTGATCTGGCTGAGGTTGTGGAACAGATTAACCACAGTTTTCCTGCATGCTCTCGTAAGTCTAACGCTCTGCATTTCCCGCTCTCAATCTATCTCTCAGCATGCCAGCTAATACTCGGCTGTCTTCTTTTTGACCTCCTTCCTTCCTTTATTTCCCAGTGTGCAGTGAAGTCTTTGGCTGCATCCCAGTAGAGCGCGACAGGCGGGGTCTGGAAGTGAAATCCCATTCAGTTTTGCTTCATAGAGAAACCGCTATTGAATGAAAAGAGAAATTTCAGCCAAGTAGTTTAAATGCTAAATTTCCTGTGAGATATTACACTACCTGTAATCCTGAAGAGAGATCCACCAATCAGAATTCACTGTTAAAATGGAAATGGGAATTGCTAAACAGTAACCATGCAATTTCCCTACAGCATAATAAATAACATAATTAAATCTTGTATATTTGCATATTTTGGAATACTGTACAATAAATGTAAATTATTTAGACTCAGTAACTTTATATTGGTCGCATATAATATTTATATACTATTGTAGTATTTATGAATATTTTGAATTAGCTTTTTATATTTTCAGGTTTTATTTTTTAGTAACACTTTACAATAAGGTTCACCTTTTATCCAAAGCAACTTACAAAAGAGCACAATAGAAGCAATCAAAATCAACAAAAGGGCAATAACATGTAAGTGCTATGACAAGTCTCAGTTAGCCTATTTTAGTACTTCAACTAAAACATTTCAATTAGCTGCCAAATTTAGATTTTCGTCTAATATTTGTTTTATTTCAGCTTCATTCCAGTCAATTTTGAAAATGTTTTGAGTAGTTTTAGTTAACATTAACACAGGTTGCATGTTGCAGATTTAATTATGTGAGTCGCAATACTTCGTGAGCTTTACTTCGATGCATTTTGGGAAAAAAACAACTTCTACCAGCCTAAGGTAGTTCACTAGTCTTGTTTAAACTAGTGTAGTTTGTCTCTCAGTCTGACAAGCTAACCACTGCTCAAAACCCCTTAAAAACATCCAACCAGACCCATCTGACCTGCCAGAATTGTAGACCAGCTCACTACCTTAGGCTGAATTTGTCTTGGTAAATGCATATGAACATGCTAAAAGTGTGTACTTCACCAGTGCATACTTTTAAGTACACTTACAAGTAAGCTAGAACTGGAACATACTAACATGGCATCGGTGCGCTGTTTGCATCTTTGCATTAGCTGCAATCATTTTTACCTCACATTTAAGTGTCATGAAACCCTCCATTTCAGCACATCAGTTCTGAACAAAGTGAAAAGAGTGGGAGTGGAGGGGAGGAAAGAACACAACAGTTGTGTCTGATCCATGCTATTTTATTTTGTATGAATGCCATCAAAGGTTCTCATAAATGCATGCTGCCATTCATAATTGCACTCAACAAAATACCCTGTATTATGCAAGTTCACTGTGCATTACACAAAAACACACAGCTCATTTTATTTCTGTCATTTAACGCACTAATAAATGCAAGTCATGTCATTTGCATCAAAAAAAGTGAATGTGCATTTGCATTTTTAATGACTTCCTTGATGTTGACTCTGTGAAGGTGTTTTGATGATGTTTGCGTCCATGTCAGATTATCTCAGTCCACCGCTTAATGAATGTCGAAACTCTCACACGATAACTGCTCGTTGCACTCAAACATTTCAAAGCTTCCGGTTGATTGAAAGCCTGTCGCTCCATCAGCATCACGAGGGAGGACGCACACTCGAGGCTTTCAAGTGTTTTTGTAAGGTATCAACTCGCTGAAGTGCCTGCTGAGCGTTTGAAGCGCTCGTCTCAGGACAATGTGACGTGATGTCATGAATAATTATGAAACGGCGCCTTCGCATAGGATAAATCCATGCAGTAACATGAAAAATTATCAGGTGCAATGTGCAAGAGTGTGACATTTTTAAACCAGAAAATAGCTTATAACGTCTTCCATCACATATATCTCATCTGTTTTATTGTTTCATTACCCACATTCTTTTTGCGGTACAAGTCGAAAGAGACTCAAGTATGAAATTAACACCTGCCACCATCCAAATGCAGGTATTTTTTTGTGCAGTGACGGGTAATTTCATCTCATCTACCAGCCACTGTGACAGGCGACTTGTAAGACATCTCAAATTGACAGCTGACAAACAATGTGTTATGCAGAAGCAGTCATGCGTGCTTGAAAATTGCATCCAATTATGTGATGCGTTGCACTGTATTACAGACCAGCCTTACTATTTAGGATGGACAGTATGCAAATTGGTTCGTACCTTCTGTCCTATTCATACTTTCTTTAATTTATCAATGTATACACAGAACAGTTTTTTAATTCTTTAAGATAATTGCTAACGCCAATCAAATCCTATAAATGTCTCTCAGATGGCAGCATTGTACTATTTTCATTAATTGAAATGGAGTTTCTTCTCGTAAATGATTGCTGCACGACTTTTTTTTGCTCGGTTTTAGACAAAAATCCATTCCAATCTGGTTGCCTCTTCCTTGCGTTTAAACCTCGGTTCACCGCCATCCCAGACTCCCTCAGCTCAGACTGCAGCGGCCTCATCTTACGACTGTCAGTCTGCCAAATCCAGCACTCTTTTGCCTTTGAGAACACCCCCATTCCTGCAGTCTAAGAGCTTTGATTGTGAATTATGTTTGTAATCGCTGTTGTTTGAAAGAAAGTCGCACAGTGAAGCCTTTAGAGACTCCGTTTTATGGTACTGCTCAACTTAAACGAGTGTTTTTTTTATTACCTAGAAGCTACTGATAAGACTTTATTCTTATTGTTGAACTTAATTTTGAATTCCGCCCAGACTTTGCCTGGCATTGTTAGCTAGAATCTCTGTAAAATATTGATCTTGGCACATTGTCGTTTCGCTGTATTGGGCCCTGGTGTGCGGTGAGATTTGGTCTGGGAGAAAATATGGGGCCATTTCCATGTTCTTTGTTTGATGGGTGAGTTTTAATGAAGGACAGAGGCACAGGTGATATGAGTGTTGGGAGCCGTCTCACTCTTGTTTGCTGTCTTCTCCCTGTAGAGTTCATTAAAGCACTTCGCTCAGTGTTCAGAAGAGCAATCCCATGAGTCTTGAGCTTGAACGCTCTAAATTAAAAGTTTGGCCGTTGTGGAGAGTCTGCATGTTGTTCTTGTCAGGACTGTCTTGGTTAGGAAAGCTGTTATTTTGTCCTAATTGTGTCTCTCTTTTTGTCTTTCCCTTCTGGGTCCTGTAGCGTCAAGTGTGTCCTCAAGACCGAAGGTAAGTCTCACCACATGAAAACAGTAAAAATACTCCACAGTAATTCATACTGACCACAAAGTGAAAAGAAAAGTCTGTGACACCATTTAACCAACAGTCCCATTACAAATGGGACATTTTTGTTCCCTGCTCTGTTAGTTTGCTTGCACCAGCTCAGATGGAAACATTATCAATCATGCGTCTGTTAACGAGATATTAATTTTTAACTGGTGTTTGTTTTTATGAGTCATCATTGAATGTAAACATCTTAGTGATGACTTTGTATGAGAAGATCCATCACAGCCAGTAGATTGGCATCTCCATATGTCATGTTTCTCTGATGATTTATTGACTGTTTTATTTGAAAAAGTTGGGTTTGAAGCATTTGCATAGTCAAAGGCATAGGGAATTGAGAATCAGGTCTTACACTCAGATGCCATAGAACCATTTTGGGTTCCCTGAAGAAGCTTTAAGTGAACAGTTCTAAAAAGAACCATTATTTTTAGTGTGAAGATTATTTCATAATCTAAAGAAGCTTTTTTCATCTATATAAAGCCTTTTGTCAAATAGGCAATGTTAAAGAATCTTAGAACCATTGATTCCAATATAGAATCTGCAGAGTTTTTCAAATTTAAGGCTTTTCAAGACCTTTTATAAGAGTGGCACAAGTAAAAATGAATCCTTTATGAGTGGGGTAGGGTATGACAATAACAATAAACCGTAAAATGACTGTAAAAAGCATGATTTATAGTTCCGATACCAGTTTTCAAAAAACTAAAAGATTTATAAAATGATAAACGTCTCAGTTTAGTTTAGTTTAGTTTAGTTTAGTGTTTTACAGGGGCAATGCATATTAATAAACATGACTGTAAATGTGCCAGAATTAGCCAAACAGGCTATTTTTCATCTGTAGACCCATGACAGAATGTTAAAAAGTCACCCTAAAAACAAAAACAGAGCATCTTACACATATACATATCTACTAAGAAAAGGGAGTAAGAAGTAAAATACTGAAAAAATAAAAATACATGAATAAAAATCACTACTAAACAAATGTAAGTAGTTATCTGAACAAAATTTAACCTTTAAAACCTTTTTAAGTAAAGGAATGAGTCAAAAGTATCAATTATTATATTACTTTAAACAATTGTTGTCAATCAGTTATAATATTTAACAGCATATTTTCTCAGAATTTTACAACTGCACGTTAGCTGCATAAAATATGGGTGGATTTTCACATTGGTCTGAACAAAAACAGCAGACTGATTGAAAATGTAAATTCATTCTCTGCCAGTAGGTGGTGCTTTTGAAACGGCAGAATGACTGTACTCAAAGCAGTGCAACACCTGACTTTGAAACATGCAACACTTATAATCAATGAAATTATAACCTTTTAAAGTTTAATTGTCATGCCTTTCTGGTCGCAATTCTGGTCTTTCCGCCCCCCCATCCTGGACCACAAAACCAGTCATAAGGGTAAATTTCTGTTAATTGAGATTATACATCATCTGAAAGCCAAATAAATAAGCTTTCCATTGACGTGTGGTTTGTAGAACAATATTTGGCCGAGATACAACTATTTGAAAATCTGGAATCTCAGGGTGCAAAAGAATCAAAATATTGAGAAAAACACCTTTAAAGTTGTCCAATCAAAAAATGCAATTTTGATATATTTACGGTAGGAAATCTACAAAATATCTTAATGGAACATGATCTTTACTTAATATCCTAATGATTTTTGGCATAAAGAAAAATCAATAATTTTGACCTATACAATGTATTTTTAGCTATTGCTGCAAATATACCTGTGCTACTTAAGTCTGGTTTTGTGGTCCAGGGTCACTTTTAAGACCTCCTGAAAACATAATTAAAGTGTCTTGTACTTTTTAAGGACCTGCAGAAACCCTGTTTTAAGAGTGTACTCAGGAAATCTTTAAAAAAAAACTAGAAGTTTGGTTTCTTTCAACCGTTCTAAAATGCAATGAAATTAAGACTCCCAAAATAGCCAACAATGTATGACATTTGAAAATGAAATTATTCACTTACTGAATTAGTAGTTACACACTCAAGGCATTACTTTAATTATGCCTAAATTAAAATGAACTGTTACTGTGTTTTGCAACCCAGTGAAATCCAAATTGTGACTGTGCAAAGCCATAGAGTGCTGCAGGAAACCAATTAGCTTTTTTTGAACTTCTGCTCAAGCCATCTTAAAGTCAGTGGGTTTTTTGAATAGTTTTTTGGTTAAAGGTCTAAAATATGGTCTGTGGCTAACAAAATCAAGATGTTTTCACGTTGTGGCTAAATGAGACTACAGAGGTTGTCGGGGACATTTAACGTCATCATAAACTCATCTACTGACAAGTCTGCTTTTACAGTCTTGGTGTGTTTATACTTGCACTCTTGCAAACTATCATATCTTGCACTTTCCATCTCGTAGATTTTAAATAAGGTGTTTTCGGAAGCTTGATGATGTTAAAGTCGTATTCATGTTGTGGTTTGTTTCATAGCCTACGTTTAGCTTTTTAACTTCTGGTAATTGTTTTTTGGCTTCAAAATTCATACAATTTGAGGATTTTGTTGAGGGAACCAGGGTGGTGCCAACTTCCCAGTTAGCCTTTAAAAATACATAATTTCAGAACTGGTCAGAATTGTTGATTTCTATACTTTTTTTTTATGTATTATAGTTTATGTATTATAGACACTTATGCAATGTGTGAATGTTTGTGTCCAGGTGATGTGAAGGTTTTCAGCAGAACATCTTTTAGCAATCCTGCGGGCATGAAGAGCAGTCTCTAACTCGACATGACAAGAAGATTCCCATTCCAGAGATGCAGATTCCCGGCTGTTCCCTAGACAGAGGCGTTTGTCCTCGAACCCAAAGACTCTGGAACAAGACCACACAGTTCATTCAATGGCTATTACTACTGCGTCTGTCTGTACTATGCAACTGTACATTTGATCAACACGTAGATTGTACGTGAGGTGTATCTGCCCATTGTTTTAATACTCGGATGATTATTTAGGGTTATGGGGGCCATTTATCGTGTAACCTGTATGCTTTTATTTCTATGTTCACCAAGGAACCACTCTGCTATCTCACACGCAGCTCACATCAGTCGCTGTTGAAGTCGGCACGTTGTCTTTCTGCAGACGTGGTTATTAGTTTAGTGGGAAAACGTCGTGAACATCAGTGGATATGAAGACGAATCGGTCTCGTGATGCTAAACTGTTAACGCATGTTGCCCCCAGCGTTGTTCTGTTCAAGTTTTAGCCTGTTTTGACAGTGTTTGCCGTGAACTCTCCCTTTAAAGCATCGTTTCGACAGTTTGTGCCGCCGGCAACGGCGCATCCGAACCCTCACTGCATTTCTAGAGCGCACGCACAGATGATGTACAACACAAATGTTCGAATGCGTCGTAAACACCCTTTTGTGCCTATAAAGCATCCATTCCAGGAGAGACGAGTGGCCGAGAGATGCCGTATTTCTCAAAATCATGTAGAAAGATTATATTATAAAAAGACAAATGTAGGAAACATGGATTTTTAGGACGTTTGGCCCAAGATGATTTATCTTTGTGTAGTATAGTTTTATAAATAAATGTTTGAAAAAAAAATAAAATTAGAGAAAGCCATGATTGCCTTGCTACCTCAGACATTATCAATCATTCACTGGTGTGACTGTCGATTGATTTCACGCTCCGTTTCCAAAAACAAAACTAAAGAAATCGCCCCAACGGTCATTCCGTAAAGTTGCACTTGCTACGCGAGTAACTACATTGTGCTTTTCCCTTGTTTTCCCAGCAGTTCTTTGATTTTTCTACATGGTGTATTCGTGGTGTGCTGCCTTCAGTGAAGTGTTAGATTTTAACATTACCGTAACACCTGCGAAACCTAGTGAAGTCACCGTCACCGATGCTGTGCTGTTCTGACCCGAGATAGATCGATAAGACCGAACACACTACATGTAATGAGGTTCCATATGTTTTATTCAAAATAAAGTTTTTATAATGAGTGTTTTCTTGTGCTTTTTATCAGTGTTTGTCTTGTATTGTCTTATTACACTAAAAGGAGAAAGTTACATTGAAGTAGAGTTTTAATCAATGTCGTTCTTTCCTTGGAAAACTCTGCTGTGAAAGTCACTCATCAAACTCCAAAAATGACCAGAATCAACTGTAAATTATTATATAAGTAGTATGAGATCTGTGTGTTACTTTAAGATCCTTGAATGAAAGAGTGACATATTTTATTCAAGTTAATTAATATAGTAAACTCTATGAATATTGCAAGAAAATATGAGCTAAAGGTTTGAGTGTAACACTTAAGTATAGGGACCAATTTCACTATTAACTTGTTGCGTTTTAGCATGCCTATTATTAACATGCTCACTGTTTATTAGTACTTATAAAGCACATATTCTGCCTGACAATATTCTACATTTCTAATCGTACCCAATACCTGAACTTAACAACTACCTTACAAACTATTAATAAGCAGCATAGGAGTTTGAGGCAAGTCATAGTGAATGGTGTTTTTTAAAGAGATGTTTTTGGCATTTTTATTACCATATTACCATAGGACTGGTCAGAATTGTTGGCAGAGATTGCGGTGGGATCGGGAGAGCACCTCAAGATGGGAATCGAACCCGGGACACCCGTAGTGTAACAGCACTGTGTGTGAAGGAAATTAACTTTATTTGTAAAGTGCTATACACAATACAAATCGTTGCAAAGCAGCGTTACAGAAAATCAAAGTTTCTACAATATATATATAGTAGTACCTTACTAGTGGTGACTGTCAAATTGATAGAGATGGTAGAGATGTATGGTAAAAGTCAGTTAATGATGTAATTAAACAGACAATGAACACTATTAACTAATGAATTATGTTGCAATCAAACTTATAGCAAAATTCGGTAGTGCTGTATATTTTTTTCTGGGATGGCTTTGTCTGAGGTCCTTTGAGGGGTTGGAATCATCTTTTCTTAGGTGTTCCGGATCCAGACTGAAGCTTGTGTAATTCCCGTGGCAGAAACAGAAAAACAAATCGTGACATAATTAGCGTAGCTGCTGTTCCAACCAAGCAAAATTATTTGTGCAACCCCAGCTAAAGAATAATAATGTGCATCTGATCAGATATAACTGCAGTACAAGATTATGAGATGCACTATTTGAATGCTTGGCTAAGATGTGTCTTTAATCTAGATTTAAACAGAGAGAGTGTGTCTGAACTCCGAACATTATCAGGAAGGCT
The DNA here is from genome assembly GCA_012976165.1 of Labeo catla. NCBI lineage: Eukaryota > Metazoa > Chordata > Actinopteri > Cypriniformes > Cyprinidae > Labeo > Labeo catla. The sequence continues at coordinate 210,694 of VONZ01000705.1, read as the reverse complement.
GTTCCAGAGTTTGGGAGTCAAATTCGGAAAAGCTCTACCTCCTTTTGTGGATTTTGCTCTCCAAGGTACTACCAAAGCTTCAGGGTTTTGCGACCTTAGAGAGCGTGATGGATTGTAACGTGGTAGAAGACAAGTTAGGTACGCAGGAGCTAAACCATTAATGGCCTTATAGGTAAAAAGTAATATTTTGTAGCTGATGCAGAATCTAACAGGTAGCCAGTGCAGAGACTTTAAAATTGGGGTAATATGATCATATTTTCTTGATCTGGTAAGGACTCTAGCAGCTGCATTTTGCATCTGTAGCTTGTTTATTGAAGATGCAGGACAACCACCTATAGTGCATTACAATAGTCCAGTCTAGAGCTCATAAATGCATGAACTAGCTTTTCTGCATCACAAACAGGTAACATGTTTGTAGCTTGGCAGTTTCTAGCTGTTTTTGTAACATGAGAAGTTTGATTTTCAGAAGATAAGTTGCTTTCTAACATAACACCCAGATTTTTGACTGTAGAGGAAACCAACTTAAAGCCTGCCCTTGAATACCTGCATAGTTTTGTAGTCGATCTATGATCTTTTGTGTCAAACCCGGCACTAAGATCAAGTAAAACTAGCAATGAGATGCAGCCTTGGTCTGACGCAAGAGGCAAGTCATTAGTGATTTTAACAAGTGCAGTTTCTGTGCTGTGATGGGGCCTGAATCCTGACTGAAATTCTTCATAGATCTTTTTCTTTTGCAAGAAAGGAGCACAATTGAGCAGACACAACTTTTTCTAAAATTTTAGACATAAATGAAAGATTAGAAATGGGTGTGTAATTTGCCAGTTCGCTAGGGTCTAGTTGTGGTTTCCTAATAAGAGGGTTAATAACCGCCAGCTTGAATGGTTTTGGGATGTGACCTAAAGATAATGACAAGTTAATAATATCAAGAAGCGGTTCTTCTTCTTCAGGTAACAGTGCTTTTAGTAATTTAGTGAGTACAGGATCTAATAGGCATGTTGTTGGTTTAGACACAGTGATAAGTTCATTTAGCCTGTTCTATAGCACTGCAGTTTTTCTTTTGGTGTGGTGAAAGAAGTTGACGTATTAGATGCTGTAGAATCTACATTTGTTATTGTATTTCTGATGTTATCTATTTTATCAGTGAAGAAATTCATAAAGTCATTGCTTTTAAACTGTAAGGGAATGTTTAGATCGGGTGATGTCTTTTTATTTGTTAATCTTAACCACTGTGCTAAATAAGAACCTTGAATGGTTTTGCTTATTTTCTATGAGTTTGTGGAGATGCTCAACCTTGGCAGCTTTAAAGCCTGTCTATATCTGGACGTACTGTTTTTCCATGCAATTCTAAAAACTTCCAAGTTAGTTTTTCTCCATTTGTGCTCAAGATTACGAGTTTCTTTCTTGAGAGAATGGGTATTACTGTTGTACCATGGCACAGTACGTTTTTCTCTAACCTTTTTCAATTTATGAAGGCAACTGGCGCAGACAGTTAATGGTTTGTTAATAGCAAGAACTGGACCATAAAATTAAGTATGACCAGTTTTAGCAACAGTATTTGTGTTAGAGCACACTATTCAGAAACAATTCAGAGAAATCATTTTTGTAATGAGGATCAAACAGTGAAACTGAATAAATAAAGCAGTAACCCTTTTTAACTCTGACTTTATTACAGTACAATATTTAATACAACTTCAAATAAAATTTTCATACTGAAAACAGTTTATGCTTGTCAAAGCATTTTTCTACATGTCAGGCAAATGTGTTTTATGTCAAGAATATTAGCCATGAATTATTAAAGGAAACATCTTTCTTCTTAAAATGGCTGCTGTAGGGTAAATGTCAGTGGCTCTACTAATAGTACCAGCACGATTTGCCTCCAAAGGCAGGGAATACTATTACGCTGCTGAATTGAAAAGCTTGAGGGCAGGAGTGTCAGGGCCACATTTGTTTCTAAAAATCAGAGCGAGCGCTTGCGAACACAAGCCCACCATTTAAAGAAAATGAAAAAATTACCTTTTTTTTTCCTACAAACGTATAGACCAAACAAGCTTCCACAGACTCAAACGAGCAATATTTCAGATTCCACTATAACCTTGTTTGCGATGTAAATGTAAAAAGTGGCACAGTTTTCCCATCTTGACTAGATTTATATTAGTCTGCCGGCTGCTGTGGCACCTCATATTAACCTGCTCCATCACAAGCTTCAGCCTGCCTCAGATGAGCCTCAGCTGAACGAAACGGGAAGATTTTCACGATGCTTCATTTTCTTTCACAGCACAATTCTCTGGTGAGTGATTTTACTGAAAAGAAAGTCTAATATCCATATATTGTTGAAGCGTGTCTGCTTACAAAATTCAACATTAATGCAAAATTGACTATTTACTTTAACACATTCCTGGTCTTATTGTGCAAGATTCATCAGTTCACATCATTCCAAATGATATTAAAAAAGTTTTAGTAATCTTTGATCAAAATCTAATAACTTGCTTAAGAAACAACATAACTTTTCTGCTGACACAAGTGCCTTTTTAACCACTTTCCTCTCAACACCTGATCCTCCTAGGATGAAAAATATGGAATAGCCTCATTCACTTATGTCACTTCATGTGTATCCTCACTCATAACTGCTCTGGAAGACTTCTTCGACTTCTTCCTCAACCCGTGCCTATTTGCAGGGCATTAAGCCGTCCAGACGTCATGGAGTATATACACCAGTGAGACATTACGTTATGACCACCCCCAGCCTAGAGCAACAAACGTGACTGGGAACCAAATGGTGCCTCAGGTCCATTTCACAAAGCAGCATACACTCCCCTCAAAAAGTTTTGGCATTCTTTTATTTTTGCTGTAGACTGAAAACATTTGGGTTTGACATCAAAAGATGAATGTGAGACAACAGATCAACATTTCAACGTTTCTTTCCAGGTATTTACATCTGGATCTCTAACACAACTTAGAAGATAGCATCTTTTGTTTGAACCCACCCAATGCTCATGTGTACCGTGGCCGAGAGAGCTCAATGCGCTGCAACTTAAGAAAACACATGCAAACAGAAAAAAACGACAACAAATTAAGAAAACATCTTCATCAGTTTGACAACACAGGCGCTGCAAATCCTCGCAACGCAAACACAAACACAGAAACGTGCTGCAAACACAAACGCGCTGCAAATAGCACGGACCACTACGGAAATTTTTCAGGGGGAAAAATTTTTTTCCGTAAAAAAAAAAAAATTTTACGGAAATTTTTCAAATTGACGAACCAAGCTGGGACCTGATTATTATTATTTATTTTTTATTCAGTTTCATCATCGAACAAAAAAACAAGGCAACATTGCACATTTCAAATTGCAAATTCAACTCCAAAATAAATAAATAAATAACAGCAGAAAGAGAAAACACACAAAATGAACACAAACATACCAAAAGAAAAACTAAAAAGAAAAAAAAAAAGTTAAATACATTTGAAAAGCTTTAAAATTTGTTTTGTTTTAATGAGCTTATTTTGAGATCTCATATTAGAGAGGGTTTCAAGGTAAATTTTAAGATCAGTGTTACAAAATGTAATATATAATGGTTTCTTCTGAATTACTTTTGACTTGTGAATATGAAACTTTAAGATAATTAAGAGATTTATAATATAAACCTGTTTATCAGAAAAAGAGGCGTTTTGAAAACAAAGTAAAATATCTAAAATAAGGAAAATCTAAAATAAGGGGTTTGCTTAATTTCTTTGTTATGTCTATTTTAAAGTCAGTCCAAAATGAAATAGCATAAGGGCAATAGAAAAATAAATGTTCAATATCTGGACCTGATTATTTGTTTGGTGGCTTTTGGTCAGAGAGGTGTTGTCTGTGAACTAAAAGGTGAGTTTTTTGTTTAACATCCTGATCATATGATTCATTGGTCTTTTGGATATTATTAGACTAATCTGACGAATTACACTTAACTGTGAAACGTTATTAACTTAATTGCAAATAAATATATAAATAAATGAATATGTGCAAATAAATATAACGTTCAAAGTTCATGAAAAAAAAACTGCAATGCTTCATTAATGGGTAAAATCAGGTCAAAATTCAGGTCCCAGCTGGGTTCGTCCCTTTTTGAGGTCCCCCTGAAACATTTCTGTTGTGGTCCGTGCTATTTGCAGCGCGTTTCTGTGTTTGGTTGTGTTGTGAGAATTTGCAGCGCTTTCCATATTTGTGTTTGCGTTGCGAGGATTTGCAGCGCCTGTGTTGTCAAACTGATGAAGATGTTTTCTTAATTTGTTGTCGTTTTTTTCTGTTTGCATGTGTTCTCTTAAGCTGCAGCGCGTTGAGCTCTCTCGGCCACCGTACATGTGACCAAAAGTATTGGAACATGTGACTGACAGGTGTGTATTGTTGCCCTGATTTGTCCTATTACATTGATTATTCAAACAATGCATAGCACTGAATATCAGTGCTCAGTTTCAGATTTGGGTTTTGCCTGTACAGATTGCATTTATAGTTAGACGTGTAACCTACATGAAAACCAGAGAGCTGTCTATGGGTGAAAAAGAGTGAGTCTAATTCCTTTATTTTTGCTGTTCCAATACTTTTGGAGGGGAGTGTATATACCACCCAAGGAGTGGCTTTCGGGTCAGTAGAGGCGGAATGGGAAAAGCTGACAATTTATTGGAGTTTGATAAAGGACAAATTGTGACGGCATGCTGCCTCGGAACTTTAAGTTTGGAAACTCTTGTTTCTCGCGTGCCGCACTAGTGAGTATGCATCAAAAGTGGTGCGCGGATTGCCAAACGACAAATCATCATCCAGCCATGTGTTGACCGCAGCTCATTGATGCCAGAGGGGAGTGGAGCCTGTCGCACATTGTTCACAGCAAGTGGTCCACAGAGCGACAAATCACCAGCAGCTCCAACAGTGGTGGCCAGGGCAATGTGTGCACGTTCATCACAGTCTTCTGCATATGGGCCTGTGTAGCTGACCGCCCAGCCAGGTCCCCATGCTAACTGCACACCTTTGCCAACAATGCATGAAATGGGTCCAAGATCATTGAGATGGAACTGTGGGTGACTGGAAGAAAGTAGCCTGGTCTGACGAATTAAGATTCCTGGTGCATCACGTTGACGGCCGAGTGTGAATACGCCAATTAACAGCAGAGGCTATGGCACCTAGATGCACTGTTGGGTGGACACAGGCCAGTTTTGCTGTGGGCGATGTTTTCTTGGGACACTTTAGGCCCCATTATCCCAATTGCACAATCACTGACAGCTGTCATGTATCTGAACGTTGTGGACCAAGTGCTTCTCTGTCGGTGATGGCCATTGCCAACAGGATAATGCGCCACGCCACACTGACAGAATCGTCAAGGAGTGGTTCAAGGAACATGATGGTGAATTTCTGTTAATGCCTTGGCCTCCAAATTCACCTGACATGAACCTCTACCCCACAATGTACAGGAACTGGACAGGATATACCCCAGAATACCTATTGCCACCTCATAGAATCAGTCCTTTACTGTGTGGCCACTGTTTTGTGGGCTAAAGGAGGTCCTACAGGTTATTAGATATGTGTCCATAATGTAATGGCTCAGTGGTGTATGTCCTTTAAGTGGAATCAGAAATATTGTAAAAAATAATTCTGGGAACATAAATGACAGTGCAATGCCTTATTTATGAGTGGGAAACTGAATTCTGGATGACACAAAAGTTGCAGAGTTCTAATGTCAATTTGAGTCAATTTGAATCAAACACTGACTTTATTAGGTACAGCAGCTGGACCCCCTTTTGCCTTCAAAACTGCCTTAATTTTTTCTTGCATAAATTTAATAATGTGCTTTCAGAGATTTTGGTGTGTATTGACATGATAGTATCACCATGTTGGTGCACATTTGTTGGTCGCACATCCATTATGTGCATCTCACATTTCACCACATCCTAAAGGTGCTCTGTTAGGAAACTCATTGCCATGTTCACAAGATGAGAGTGTGTTTATAAAGAGATGAACATTGTCAGCAACAATACTCAGGTAGGTTGTGGTTTTATACAATGCTCAGTTGGTACGATGAGTCCTAAAGTGTGCCAAGAAAATATCCCTCACACAAATTCTTACTCTACCACCTGAGCCAAACATTTTTTGTCCAATTTTAGTGAGCATGTGTGAATTGTAGCATCAGTTTTTTATTCTTAGATGACAGGAGTGGCAGTGGCAGTGGTATGTTCTGCTGCTGTAGCTCATCTGCTTCAAGGTTTGACATGTTGTGCATTCAGAAATGCTCTTCTGCAATGACTTAATACACTTCAATCACATTTTACTGAGGCACAAGCCCCAGTACTGATGAAAAGTTAGAAGCACCCATGGAATGATGGCAAATGGACATCACAAGAAGGTTTAATGCCATCTTGTGTGCACGTTCATCACAGGCTTCTGCGTATGGGCCTGTGTAGCCAACCACCCAGCCGGGTCCCCATGCTAACTGCACAACCAGGAACGCATGAAATGCTCCAGGGATCATTGAGATTGGACTGTGGATGATTAGAAGAAAGTAGCCTAGTCTGACAAATCAAGATTCCTGGTGCATCACGTCAATGACCGAGTGCGGACACACTGATTACCAACAGAGGCTATAACACCTGGATGCACTGTCAGACAGAGCTGTTGGCGACATTTTCTTGGGACATTTTAGGCCGCATTATCCCAATAGCACGATCCCTGACGGCTGTCAGGTATCTCAACATTGTTGTGGACCAAGTGCTTTCATTCATGACAACTGTGTTCCTTGTTGGTGATGGCCATTAGCAACAGGATAATGTGGCACGCCACACTGCTAGAATTGTCAAGGAGTGGTTCGAGGGACTTGAAGGTGAATTTCTGTTAATGCCTTGGCCTCCAAAATCAACTGACATGAACCCAATTGAAAAGTGGGTAGCAACTGGAGAACCTGCTGTTGAAATTGTACCAGATATCCTAGGAGACCTATTGCCACTTCGTCAAATCAATCAGTGTGGCTGCTGTTTTTTGGCCTACAAGTTATTAGATAGGTGTCCATAATGTAATGGTTCATTGGTGTATGTCCTTCAAGCAGAGTCAAAAATATTGTAAAAATGAATTGGAAAGTACAAAGCCTTATTTATGAGTGGGAGACTTTGAATTCTAAATTATTCAATTATACGCAAGTTCCAGCGTTCTGACATTGTACGTTGATTTGTACAAACACTGACCTACAATATAGACATCATACACTTACTAGCCACTTTACACCAGTTGGACACCCTTTTGTTTCAGAACTGACTTGTTTTTTTCTTGCATAGATTTAAAAAGATGCTGGAAACATTCCTTTTGGTCCATATTGACATGATTGCATCACCCTTTTGCTGCAATTTGTTGGTCGCACATCCATGATGTGCATCTCACGTTGCACCACATAATGAAGGTGCTCTGTTGGTGAACCCATTGTCATATTCACAAAATGAGACAGCATGTTCATAAAGGGATGGATAGCCTGCTCAGGTAGGCTATGGTTTTTAAACAATGCTCAGTTGGAGCCCAAAGTGTAAAGTGGAAAATATACCTCACACCATTACACCACCACCAGCAGCCTGAACCACTGATGTAAGACAGGATGGATCCATGCTCTCATGTTGTTTACGCCAAATTCTGACCCTACCACCTGAATATTGCAGCAGAAATCAAGACTCATCAGACCAGGCAACCTTTTTCCAAACACTTTTTGTCCAATTTTGGTGAGCCTGTGTGAATCAGAGCATCAGTTTCCTGTTTTTAGATGACAGGAGTGGCAGTGGTGTGTTCTTCTGATGCTGTAGCCCATCCGCTTCAAGGTTCGACATGTTGTGCATTCAGAGATGCTCTTCTGCAGTTTTGCTAGTGACCAATCAATTCAATCACTTTTTACTGAGGCACAAGTCTCAGTACTGATGAAAAGTTAGAAACACCCCTGGAATGAAGGTGAATGAACATCACAAGAAAGTTTAATGCCATCTTGTGTGCACGTTCATCGGTGCCTTCTGTGCATAGCTGACCACCCAGCCAGGTCCCCATGCCAACTGCACACCTTCAGGGACAATGCATGTGTAACCCAGATAGTTAATCTAATATTCTAATAAGTCTCTAATATTTATATAAAATAGTTAATTCATACTACTGAAAAACTAAAGGACTAAAAAAAAGAAAAAAAAAACTCTAAGTGACATTTGTTTACATTGTTATAAATAATTAAAAGAAACTGAGTTTCCCGAACTGATTACTGATTGGTGAGGTGAAAGGTTAGCTCCGCCCTTGCTGGAAAAGTTCCGGAAGAGCGCGTGCAGGAAGAGAATAGAAGAAATACGAAAAAGTTGTGAACGATGCGAGAGCGAGAGCAAACAGTTAAATGATTTAGCGATGGATTATTAACAGATTAAGAAATAACTTTGCAAGATATTATTTCTTATAAATTCATGCTTTGAGAGAGACGCGACTAGAAACATCACTGAAAAAAAGACGCAGCGAGAAGCTGGTGAAATCGAGTTTAATCTGTATTTCTTCGGAGGAATATTTTATTTACTTTTCCCTTTTTGATACGTTTCTTCTTGGTGAGTACACAATTGGTTACAAGGAGTGTATTCAACTAAATTGAATGTAAATACTACTATGGGAGGTTGTAAAGTTAACGAGGATTGTAAGAGAGTAATGTAAAAATGTCTGAAATGCTTTATTTGTACTTTAATATGCTCTGTGAGTGTGTATAGTTACGTTTTAAGTTGTTGAAGAATGTTATATTTGAGAAGACGTAATATTTTTTCGTGTAAAATGTGGACCGTGTGTTGCTAGCTTTGCTAACAATGGGTTTAGACTGCAGTGTGTTAATTATGCACATGGCGACTAGCATGTATGTGTTGCGTATATGCAAAAAATTGAAACAGACATTTTAGTTATTTGAAATGGTTTATTTGAACAAGTCACTAATGATTGTTTTTGGCTTTGTTTTTGCAAGGCCAGGTTTTTTCTCCGTTTTGTTTTCCTCTCTCTTAGAATGTTTAAAAAACTGCTGCTGTGATTCTGAATCTTGTCCGGGCCGTGGATTCCTGTTCCTGGTTTGGACTGGCGAGCCACCCAAATATTTTGTACCTGGAAACAGAATAAAAAGTCATTTTTTTTTCAATTGGGTAGGACAGAATTGCACACATTCACATTTTAAGTTCACCTGGACTTCCCTGGATACAAAAGTTTTTTTCCTCACGGACTGAACTGCTTCTCCCATTGATGAACATTACTGTTCCTGAACAATTGGAATTAAGACTCTGATTGAAGGCTGTTTTTCTGAACTTGAAACTGAGAGACTGATACTGGAACTGAGAACTAAGGGTGAATTTCAGAGATTGATGTGAGCTTTGGAAACTGATTTTGATACACTGAACTTTGTTTGAACTCTGATATCTTTTTTTTTTTTTTGGTATTGTTTTGAACTGTTGTTGGTTATTGTTACTTATTTGGGTTTTGTTTGTTTTCTAATATTTTAATCTCAAAAGATTACACTTCATTCAAAGACACAAAACAGAACAATATACTTACCTTTTCCTTGATCTCTGCATTTCAGTAGTTCTTGTAGTTATTATATTTTGCTGTCTTTTGCTCTAGTGAGTCGACCCTTGTCTTCTGACTTCTGGTCCAGGTAATCCCATGTAGTTGCTGCTGTATCGCAGTTGTGGTCACACCATAATTTAGAAATCGTGAACCAAACGCTTCCTAGTTCGCGCTACACATGAAATGGGCCCAAGATCATTGAGATGGAACTGTGGATGATTGGAAGAAAGTGGCCTGGTCTAACAAATCAAAATTCCTGGTAATCAGTGTGGTCGAGTGCAGACACACTGATTACCAACAGAGGCTACGGCACCTGGATGCACTGTCGGATGGAGCTGTGGGTGAAGTTTTTTTTTTGGAATACTTTAGGCTGCATTATCCCAATAGCACAATCCCTGACAGCTGTCAGGTATCTGAATGTTGTTGTGGACCAAGTACTTTCATTCATGATAACTGTGTTTCTTGTTGGTGATGGCCATTACCAACAAGATAATGTGCCACGCCACTCTGCCAAAATCATCAAGGAGACGTTCGAGGAACATGATGGTGAATTACTGTTAATGCCTTGGCCTCCGAATTCAACTGACATGAACCCATTCAAAAAGCGGGTTCATGCTACATCACCTCTATCCCGCAATATACAGGAACTGGAGAACCTGCTGTTGAAATAATTGTACCAGATGCCCCTAGAGACCTATTGCCATTTCGTCAAATCAATCAGTGTGGCTGCTGTTTTTTGGCCTACAAGCTATAAGATAGGTGTCCATAACATAATGACTCATTAGTGTATGTCCTTCAAGTGGAGTCAAAAATATTGTAAAAATGAATTGGAAAGTGCAAAGCCTTATTTATGAGTGGGAGACTTTGAATTCTAGAAGATATGCAAATTCCAGAGTTCTGATATTGGAAGGAGCACGTTGATTTGAAACATTGTACAAACACTGACCTACAATACAGACATCATACACTTACTAGCCACTTTACACCAGTTAGACTCCCTTTTGCTTTCAGAACTGCCTTAATTCTTTGTTGCATAGATTTAAAAAGATGCTGGAAACACTCCTCAGAGATTTTGGTCCATATTGACATGATTGCATCACCCTGTTGCTGGTCTCACATTCCACCACAAAATGAAAGTACTCTGTTGGTGAACCCATTGTCACATTCGCAAAATGAGACATTATGTTCATAAAGGGATGGATAGCCTGCTTAGGTAGGCTATGGTTTTTAAACAATGCTCAGTTGGGGCTCAATGTGTGCCAGGAAAATATCCCTCACACCATTACACCACCACCAGCAGCCTGAACCACTGATGTAAGACAGGATGGATCCATTCTGACTCTACCACCTGAATATTGCAGCAGAAATCGAGACTCATCAGACCAGACAACCTTTTTCCTAACATTTTCTGTCCAATTTAAGTGAGCCTGTGGGAATTGTAGCATCAGCTTCCTGTTCTTAGATGACAGGAGTGGCAGTGGTATTTTCGGATTCAAGGTGCAACATGTTGTGCATTCAGAGATGCTCTTCTGCACTTTTGCTAGTGATCAATCACTTCAATCACTTTTTACTGAGGCACAAGCCTCAGTACTAATGAAAAGTTAGAAACACCCCTGGAATGATGGTGAATAAACATCACAGGAAGTTTAAGTTCTGGAGTGCCTTTTTTTTCCTTCTGTTTCTGAGGATTTCTGAGGGTGTGCTTGCATTATACTGTAAGCAAAGAGAGAGGAAATGAGCTAGAACTAAGAGAGAACGAGAGACGGAGAGGGAAACTAATTAGTGGCAAAGCCTGTTTCCTCCCCTCCTCTGTACGCTCCAGAAGTTCCCGGAGAAATTAGAGACATTACTCTGGTGCTACTCTTCAGTAAATCATGCCTGTCTCTGTGTACGGGGTTTGATGTTATCATTAGTTGTTGGAAGTGGGAAGCAGATTCATCTTGGTCATCTCGGGTGCTGTCAGAAAGCGGCCGTCTGACCTCAGCAGTGCTGCTGCCCATCTATTAGTTTCACCGCTGGGCGACTTTACAGCTTCATTTTTCTTCTGACATTATAAGCAACTCTCAGAGCCTGGAGTTTGTTGGCAAAACTCAAAGTTTGATCTACAATTTGACATGTTTATTAAGACAAGATTTCTTAGTGTTGCATGCTATTACATCATCTTTATGTACCTAAAACATTAAATGGACTAATGATAAATGTTACTGTAAACCACTTCAAGGAACAATTTAGTAAAAAAAAAAAAAATTTTCATCTACTCAACCTCAGGTTGCTCTAAAAAAGAAAATCATTAATAAAGTCAAAGCAGAATGAACCACTTTGTTTCTGAGCACACACAGTAGTAATGTTCCCGAATGAATCAAGGCTTTTGAACAAATCAGATGAGTGAAAGATTCAATGACTTACTCATAAATACAGTTGCTTAATTTAATTCTGAATGAATCATCCTGAATATAAAATCTATCTTCTTCCAATTTGAATAAATTCACAGGTTCTGATTTCTAAATGTTTGTTATCTTCCATCTCTACATCAAGCTTTTTCAACATTGAGCTTTTTCATGATCTTTACACTTTTTACACACCAGAAGCGTGTTCGACGTGGATGTGCAAGCAGTTGCCGTGGTATTGAATAATACATGCTTGTAAAAGCTAGTGAACATATCGTGTATCTTAATGTAGGCTAAATCACTAAATATTGACAATGCACAAACATAATATTTTTACACACATTATATTTTCCGAACTTCAAATGATTGACCACTCAGCGGAACCAGCTGATAGCCACTTCTTTGATATCCATTTCCTTTGATTCAAATTGTTTTTACAACTTGACACTCACATAAACCAATCACAGTTTAAAGCAAAAAAATGCATGCTTTTATATTTTCATTTTAGATAAAATCAATTCAGTTTAGAATCAAATCTACAATTAAATCTATGCATATATAGAATAGAAATTCTATTCAAAAACGAGATTTCAAAAGATTCAAAATCTGCCTTTTGCAATTGTGAGTTTATATCTTGCAATTGTGACTTTTTTTCTCAGAACTGTGATATATAAAGTTGTAAAGTCCAATTTTGAGGGGGAAAAAGACTGATATGTTCACAGTTTATATCTCACAATTCTGACTTGATAACTTGCAACTGTATTATAAAGTCAGAATTGTGAGATATAAACTCGTAATTCTGAGAAAAAGTCACAGTTGCAAGATTTAAACACAATTCTAAGAAAAATAGTTTATATCACAATTTTGACTCAGAATTGCGAGTTTATATTGTACAATTCTGACTTTATGACTTGCAACTGGGAATTAATATCACACAGTTCTGACCTCATTTATCAGAAATGTGAGTTTATATCACAGTTCTGACTTTATACCTTTCATTTGCAAGTCAAAATTGTGAATTTGTATTATGAAATTCTTTTTTTTTCCAGAATTGCAAGTTTGTTTCTCAGAATTGCGAGTTTGTCTTGCAATTCTGACTTTATAACTTGCAGTTTCAAGTTTATATCATGCAAGTTCTTGCAAAGACTTCACTGAACAGAAATGTGTTTATATCACACATTTCTGCATTTGCAAGTTTGTATCTCAATTCTTAGAAAAAAGTCAGATTAGCGAGTTTATATCTCACAATTCTGAGGAAAAAAAGGTCTGAATTGTTATTATCATGCAATTCCAAGAATTTTTTTATTAAGTGGCGGAAACAGGCTTTCATATATTAGAGACGCCCTGAAAGGGGTCAATTAATAACCTAGTGAAACATATTCATGTAATGTTATCTTTGTTATATTTCGTCTGAAACAACATTGTGAACTTTTAAGATATAAACAGCACAAAAGCAACACAGATATGCTTGGCCATTAACTGTTAAATGCATCATTATGCCAAAATCTTTCCACATGAAAGACCCACAACTGGCAGATCACCATGCTACTAGCTTTCTGTCTAATATGGTAAGAAAATTTGTTTCAGTGGTGTAAATTTAATTAATCAAAATGTGGAGTGTGTGCATGAGGATGTGAACTGTGACAGGCTGGTTTACAGTGACAGAATACACATAGCTATACAGCAATTTTATGACGGATTAGTATGTCCCAAAGCTTGTCTACTTTTTTGCTATGGTACATACTTACTTTTCCTAACGAAAAGAGCACATGCTTTTAGGGCATAGTACCGGGTGCCCAAACTCAGTCCTGGAGGGCCGGTGTCCTGCAGAGTTTAGTTCCAAACCCAATTAGACACACCCAAACCAGCTCATCAAGCTCTTACTAGGTATACTAGAAACTTACTGTCAGGTGTGTTAGGGTTAAACTCTGCAGGACACCAACCCTCCAGGATCAATTTTGGGCTCCCCTGGCATAGTACAGTGGGTACAGAAAGTATTCAGACCCCCTTAAATTTTTCACTCTTTGTTATATTGCAGCCATTTGCTAAAATCATTTTCATTCATTTTTTTTTTTTCCTTATTAATGTTCACACAGCACCCCATATTGACAGAAAAACACAGAATTGTTGACATTTTTGCAGATTTATTAAAAAAGAAAAACTGAAATATCACATGGTCCTAAGTATTCAGACCCTTTGCTCAGTATTTAGTAGAAGCACCCTTTTGATCTAATACAGCCATGAGTCTTTTTGGGAAAGATGCAACAAGTTTTTCACACCTGGATTTGGGGATCCTCTGCCATTCCTCCTTGCAGATCCTCTCCAGTTCTGTCAGGTTGGATGGTAAACGTTGGTGGACAGCCATTTTTAGGTCTCTCCAGAGATGCTCAATTGGGTTCTGGCTGGGCCATTCAAGAACAGTCACGGAGTTGTTGTGAAGCCACTCCTTCGTTATTTTAGCTGTGTGCTTAGGGTCATTGTCTTGTTGGAAGGTAAACCTTCGGCCCAGTCTGAGGTCCTGAGCACTCTGGAGAAGGTTTTCGTCCAGGATATCCCTGTACTTGGCCGCATTCATCTTTCCCTCGATTGCAACCAGTCGTCCTGTCCCTGCAGCTGAAAAACACCCCCACAGCATGATGCTGCCACCACCATGCTTCACTGTTGGGACTGTATTGGACAGGTGATGAGCAGTGCCTGGTTTTCTCCACACATACCGCTTAGAATTAAGGCCAAAAAGTTCTATCTTGGTCTCATCAGACCAGAGAATCTTATTTCTCACCATCTTGGAGTCCTTCAGGTGTTTTTTTTAAGCAAACTCCATGCAGGCTTTCATGTGTCTTGCACTGAGGAGAGGCTTCCGTCGGGCCACTCTGCCATAAAGCCCCAGCTGGTGGAGGGCTGCAGTGATGGTTGACTTTCTACAACTTTCTCCCTTCTCCCGACTGCATCTCTGGAGCTCAGCCACAGTGATCTTTGGGTTCTTCTTTATCTCTCTCACCAAGGCTCTTCTCCCCCGATAGCTCAGTTTGGCCGGACGGCCAGCTCTAGGAAGGGTTCTGGTCACAAACGTCTTCCATTTAAGGATTATGGAGGCCACTGTGCTCTTAGGAACCTTAAGTGCAGCAGAAATTTTTTTTGTAACCTTGGCCAGATCTGTGCCTTGCCACAATTCTGTCTCTGAGCTCTTCAGGCAGTTCCTTTGACCTCATGATTCTCATTTGCTCTGACATGCACTGTGAGCTGTAAGGTCTTATATAGACAGGTGTGTGGCTTTCCTAATCAAGTCCAATCAGTATAATCAAACACAGCTGGACTCAAATGAAGGTGTAGAACCATCTCAAGGATGATCAGAAGAAATGGACAGCACCTGAGTTAAATATATGAGTGTCACAGCAAAGGGTCTGAATACTTAGGACCATGTGATATTTCAGTTTTTCTTTTTTAATAAATCTGCAAAATGTCAACAATTCTGCGTTTTTCTGTCAGTATGGGGTGCTGTGTGTACGTTAATGAGGAAAAAAAATGAACTTAAATGATTTTAGCAAATGGCTACAATATAACAAAGAGTGAAAAATTTAAAGGGGTCTGAATACTTTCCCTACCCACTGTATATAGAGTATGGGAATGTGAAGTCAGCAACGCACGGCATTCTGGGACTTACGGACACTGCAGTCTAGACTGGGTAATAGTGGAGGTAGATGTTAAAATTTATATTGTACATTTAAAAACACATTAGACTGGAGAACGCTTGCTGTGACATGAACTACTGATCTACTGTCATGACCGGAGTGGAGAACGGATCTAAAATGAAGCACAATTTTATGCTTTTCAGCTTGATACAACACAATGGTGAAAGCAGCTCAATGAAAATAAACAACTTCAAAATCTGGCTTTGTCATTTGTATTTATTTATTACAGATTCTCAATTTCTGATCCACTTGAATTTGTTAGTGCTCACGCTATGAAAAACACATTTGGAAATGTAATTTAATCTGTGATATGACTCGTTGCGATCACTGTCTTTGTTCATAAAGCAACTCATCTGATTTACTGTTCAGCAGCTCTTTGTATGAAATGGTGTGTTTGTTTAATTTAAGTCAGTAAAAAAATTGTACTTCATCCCTTAATGAAATTAGGACGATATGATATATGATTAAATACACCAGTGTTTCTCAATTCCAGTCCTCACGTACTGTCGCTCTGCATATATTACATGGCTTTCTTATTTAACCTGATTCATAACCAGCTAGTTCAAAGAGAGCTCCATGACTGAACTTTGTTGTGATTAACATGGTCCCTACACCATGTTCATTGCTCCCTACTCCCTGAGCAGTGGTAATCAGTTGAAGTTTACTCTACTTGGGAATATTCATTGATGGATTTGAAAAGCGTGACATAATATACATCTGTAAATAAATGCAATTTAAATTCATGTCATGCACACTTTAATGTTCGTTTGATGGAACGTATACGAACTGTAATCAGGGCGGAATATTTCAAGTTCGCAGGGCACTTACTTTTGAACAGAACAGACGTCTGAGATACACACTAAATGTGCAGAGCGTTGATTCACTTACACGATCAACTGGCTGCGATTAAGCTATGGTGTGTTTATTTTATCTGGTAGATATATCAGTGCCACCTAGTTATTAAAAACGGCAAAAGAGAAATTAATTCGGTCCTGTGTGTGGTACAATAGTAGGCGGCTGTATGATTTCTGTGAGTGTGTATGTGTCGTGTTCTGGCCACACGACTGAGTGCTCGAATGAACACAATGGATTCCAATATTAGTACAATTATTCTAAGCAAGTGCAAGCAGCTCTTAAAAATATTAACGCAAATACAGTCATTTTTTCCTCTAGTGATTTGTATTTGTTATGCTATTTAGTGTGTCCTATAACTACCCAATGTGCAGTGATGTAGATTCCCATGCTCTATAGTAAGAAGGTCATTTACAACATAGCATCAGTGTTTCCTGAACAAATTGACTAAATGATTCAATGACTCCTACTGCTGCCACCTGCTGTCATATTAATGTAACCTGTCACAAAAAAATCCTTGCCACTAATTCCAGGCACACACTGGGTGATTTTAGCCCTGTTTTTCAATCATTGACAGTTTTATTGAAATTGCCAACAAATGCCTGAAAGTTGAAACGCAGTCGGTGCTTGTTCATATATATGAAAATCATGCGGTGTGTGTTATCAAAGACGATGTCTGTTGGTAACTCATAGTCCTGCAATGTAAAATGTGTTTTGACTGAAAATGACATCAGCGACATCCTGCAGCCAATGAGAGAGCACAATACAGGGCAAGGGAAAGTTCTGGGGGAGGAGTCACAGATCTACAACAAAACATCTGCATGTATGGCTTCTGCTTTTTTCTGTTGTTGTTGTTGTTGTTTTTTACTGCATATCAGCATACAGAAAATTTGTATGACAAGGCTACAACAAAAGAAATCCAGTCTCGTGCACGAAATCCTGCCTCATGTGATTTTATGTTATTTTTATCATATTATGGCATTTTCTGTAGGTACTGTCAATAAATTACATACAGCATATTTAATACACAGACTGGGTCTATCTGGAACCTTTTATACCACAAAAACTCATTAATATTTGATAATAGACTTTTTTAGGATGCACTGCTGAATCATCTGCAACAAGAAACATTAATTTAAAAAAACAGATAGGGTTAATTATCTTTCCATTAAGTTTTTAAATAGAAATAATCAGAGCACAATCTCTGTTAATATAAAATGCTCTGGTCCAGTAGTCAGGAATAATCATTACTATTCACTCATACTCACAGCATTTATTAAACCCCTGTTATTGGTGAACAGATCATCGATCTAACATCACGTTGTGTGTTGTTGCGTAGGTCCTGATTGATTTCAGCGGTGCTGTTGTATTTGTGCGTGTGGGCAGCATTGGCAGTGAGCCTGCATGCTGCGCTCTCATATCTGAGCTCGCTGCTCTTTAATAATGCATATACAGCACTCATTTAAAACTAGCATGACCCATCTCCACCCAGGCCCCTTGACAATCTCACACATACTCTCTCGGTTTCGGAAACCGGAGGGCACAGGGGAGCATTTGCTACTGAGGATGAAATGTAGATCGTGATTGAAATGTGGCACAGCGGGTCACTAAAGTGTCCAGTGAGTGACCCCTCAGCTCTTTAATATTCAATAACTCTAATCGGTGTCTCTGTTTAACATAAACGAACTACAGGCTACAGAGATACGCTTACTGTAGTGTAGCCCACCAGAAAATAAAGCACAATGGCTAGTAATGCTGCTGACTATTATAAAAAGCTGAATGCTGAAACCATTTAAAGGAAATTTCGGTAGGAAACTGCAATCATTTTAAAGGTGACCTATTATGCCCCTAATTTACAAGATATAAAATATCTTACGAGATAAGTCTCTGATGTCTCTGATGAGTGTGTATGTGACAATTTAGTTCAAAATACCCAACAGGTATTTTTTTTGTAGCTTGTTAAAATTGACACTTTGAGGGTATGAGCTAAAACACAACATTTTTGTATTTGTCCCTTTAAATGCAAATGAGCTGGTGATGCCGGCCCACTTTTCAGAAGAGGGCGGAGCTTCAAGAGCTTGCAAAAACAAAACAGGCCAATCTCAGGCACTGAAAATGTCAGAAACTCCCATCAGCAGTGTTCAGCATTATATGTTCAAAACAGAATCGGTTTAAAAGTCAGTCATCTGATTGTACTGTGCATAATACTTTTTTTCATGAATTACACTGTGTGATAAAAATAATGACATCACTGGTCTCATGGTGTCATGGCGTGCTATCACAAACTTTTTAAGTCCCACTTGTTATTATAAGCTTGACAAATTCAAGCGGTTGACTTCACATTGCTTTCATATGCAATTCTTAACTACCACAGTACTATTAACATTCATTCTGGTAGCATGTGAAGGCAGCATCAGTGAATGGTAGCTTTAGCAACATTAGCCTCACAGAGTGACAAGAAGTGCTTTCAGAAAGGCAATTTGGAAAACAAACGTGTGATATTTACTTTGTCTGGAGTTGACGTCCGCGCATGAAGTGTTGGTATTGATCCTTAAACATATAGGGGACTTTACCCTTTTTTTCTAGGACATTTCCTTTGAATATTAAATTTAACCACAGTGTCCTCAGCAGCTCAGATGGAGGGAATCAATGGAGATTCCTATGTTCATTGGTGCATCCCAAAGCATGACACTTATAATGACATTGTATGTCTCCAGCAGTTACAGAAAGAAAACAGTAATGGCGGACTGCTGCTTCTCACTCAAGGCTGTGTCTATGCTAATAAGGCAGAGATCGTCATAAATGCTCAGGATTTCTCCCTACAATGACGTCAATATAAGGAGAAATCTCAAATCGTGAGAGAGTGTTAATTAGTGGGTGGATTTTTACCATTAGGCTGTTTGTTTTCACACACTGCCGCCACACAACTGTGTTCAAACACCTTATAAAAGTGATTTTTGCATAAAAGGTCCCCTTTAAAATTCTTCCCCATGATAAAGGAGTGAAGCAATTTTCAAATGACTGAGTTTTAGAAGGTGGTATACACTAGTCAACATTCAAAGTGGATCAAACCTTTAATCAAA
Source organism: Labeo catla (assembly GCA_012976165.1). NCBI lineage: Eukaryota > Metazoa > Chordata > Actinopteri > Cypriniformes > Cyprinidae > Labeo > Labeo catla. The sequence goes on along the minus strand of VONZ01000705.1, from coordinate 191,118 downwards.
GTTGTCTTAAAACCAAAACAATACACGTTCTTGTCTTAGGACAACTTTGATTAACTTTTTTGATCCACTTCAAATGTTGACTACTGTATACCTTAAAAGTTAATTTTCTTACCTGTCCAACAAATGTAAAGCAGTTTGGGTTTTTTCCCGTCATCAAATGTTTCCACCTTGTATGACGTACCAATGCTTATGCTCGTTTTTGTTCATCTATAGGTCTTCCGGATTCAGACATTGTTTTTTTCTGCTTTGGCCATTCAGGTACTGATCTCCGCTTGTAAAACACGATAATAAGTGTTTTATTGTCTAATTTTCGCTCTTCGTGTCAACAAACAATACTAGGCTGCTAGCGTGTCTACAGTAATGTATATGACATTATTTAAACTGCAAAGGTAAAATAAATGTAAATTATTATGACAGATGTGAATGGGGAGGATAATTTATATGTGTATCACACATTTATTTAGTTGATAAAACACTTCTGCAAAGGATACACCTGTGTATGCTCGCTCAGGACTCGATCCTCACCTCCTCGCGGTGTAATTAGAGAATTGAGATGTCCTAGTAAGAGCTTGATGGCTGAGCTCGATCGGTTTCCGGGTCATAGGATGGAGGATGGAGGAGCAAGGAAACGAGGAGGGATATTGAGAAGCACCCCAAGTGTCATTGTTCGGATCATTGTTTACTTTGTAATGTTGCAAACCTTTATGAGAGATGTCATGTCAGTGCTCAGGGACAACATGTGCTGTTTGAAGCTGTGCTCCTACATCGTTAGCAAGTTTGGATAAATCTTTTTTTTTTTTTTGAAAATCAAAAACATGTACAAACTAAACAGGCTACCAAAATAGGAAATCAAAATACACAGTTGCAAGTGCATAAGGCAGACACAACTATAAAGTATATACACCATATGAAAGTAATTAAATTTGAATTACAAAAGCAAGATAAAATGTATTACAATAGGCAAAATATATAATAATAAATAAGTGAATAAATAAGGATAAGTAATAATAAGGATAAAATAATAATAATAAAAAACATTTACATACCTTTGCAAAAGGGGTTATAAATTATTATGAGTCACTAAACTCACTGAAAAAAATAGCTAATGTAATAGCCTTATTATTTGAAATTGTACATAGGGATGAAGCAATGATTCTAAGCTCATTTATGAAATGTGCTTATGAAATAAATCTACACTTATGCATAAGAAATTGACCACAACACATAAGGTAGAACTTTGAATGGATACAGTTGAAGAAAATGTGCTCAGTGGATTCAATATCACTTTTCACAAAATTGAGAAGAGTTTTCCTCATTATTAAACTTTGATCGAAGGAATTCTTTTGATGGATATATATCATTCATTATTTTAAAATGAAGCTCTTTTACTTTTGGGAAGATTGGAAAAGAAAAGTAACTCAATTCGATGTCGATTTGGGTAAAGTCTATTAATGAAAACACTTCTTGTGAACAAGTTGGTACATTTTTTATCTCTAACAGAATAAGGTCCCAAATACAGAGATGGAAGAGAGAATGTCACAGAATAGTGAGAAAGAATTCCTTTGGGCAATAATACCATACTTTTAGGAATGACATTTACAACTGTATAAAACTCACATGACATACAAATACCACAGTTAAATGGGTAAATGAATTTATCAAAGACAGAAATTCAACAAACAAACACACACTGTTAGACTTAAATTTGTGTACGTAACATGAGTCGATCTGTGGAATGTGTGGTGAATGTTTCGTCCGACGAAGTCTCTTTTACAGGCTTTTGGCTGCTTTATTTTTTACTAACCACCAGATCGCACTGTTTTCAACACACTCGAAGCTTTGAATCTTTTCCCGAAACAGAGGAAAGTGTTAGTGCTTCACAAGGCTTTATTTGCCCATCACTACCGTCAGATGTTGAATGAATGAGTGTCACGTCCCGCTTGTTTACTTCGAACCAGAAGACACTCCCACTTTTGATGCAAGGCCTCATGGGGTGTAGGAAACTTGTGGATAGAAAACTATTATGAATACACCCTTTTGAAAATTAACCTTGGTTTTCCTACAAATAAGACCAAAAAATCACGGTCATTCTAGTTAAACCATGGTAAAACCAAATTAACCATGGTTTTGCTACACTAACCATAGTTTAACTGGAATTTGTAGTAAAACTCTCATTATACAAATGGCAACCAATACGCAAAAAAATAAAAATAAAATAAAATAAAAATACTACAACTTTTACTGTAATAAAACCATGGTTAACTTTCATCTTAATCCCATGTGAGTGTACGCTATTCACAAAATACTCTTCATTTAGACTCTTCACAAAACATTTATTTCTTAATGTGTAAAATGCTACAGAGCTTTGGCCTTTCTTTTGCCATCTGTGGTTGAAAATAATACAGCATGTTATTAAGGGAGTAGTTCTTTTATGTAAGTGCTTCACCACTGCTCTTGTATCTGATGATTTGAAGAATGCCCTTGGTTGCCATTAATCACAACATAAGAGCGTTCCATCATGCTGCATCAAGACCCACTTATGGTAAGAGGAATATCCAACAAAACATGTGAAAAAATGTGAGCAAATGTGAGCAAAAATGTGAGGTTGTGTTCACACTTGGCAGGTTTGGCTTGATTAAATCAAACTGGTGCGAATGTTCTCTTAGTGCGGTTCATTTCATATTATTGCAATCAGAGATGGGGGTTCATTGCCACTATTGCCTTTTGGCTTGCCTTGTTGGGGACACTTAATGTTTGGCAATATTATTTACTTGTCTGTATGGCTTTCTCAAGGGCTGCTTTATAGATTAATTAAACTTAGACCCCATGTCTCATATTTGTCTCTGTGGTTGGGATCTTGTTTTGACTTAGTCTGTTGCTCCCTTTTTGCAGACTTTCCTCAATTTGAGGATTGTTCGGAGGTCAACAAGGACTACAGTTTAAAACTCTCCTTGTTAAACACTACCTAGCAGACTAGTTCAAATGACATCCCTTACCAAAAAGTAGTATACTTCAAGTTTGTTTTATTACTTCAGTAAATTTCAAGTATATTTTAAGTATACGTCATGTAGTAAGTATACAAATATCAGTGTACTAGTAGTATACTTTTAAATGTATTATTTCAATACTCCATGGGACTGAATTGGTCCACTTTCTAGTATATAAAAGCATACTTACAAGTATGCTTTAAGTATAACAGAAATAAACTTTGAGTGCACAACTAGTTTACATTTATGTTTTCAGTTTGTACTGCAACTAAAAGTGAACTTACAGGTATACTGATAGTTTACTAATTAAATACTTTTTTTATTCATTTTCAGTACGCTTTGAAGTATCAGTAAACTACTAGTTTAATAGTTTTATACTGCAAGTATACTCGTAAGTTTTCTTTAAGTGAACTTTGTATCATACTTTAAGTATACTACTATGTCCCTATAGGTACTATTTTGTAAACATTTTGTTATATGAATATCTGAACCTACAAAACATCAAACATTTTATTCTAGTTTCATGCATTCTTTTTTATAAACACTTAAATGTGGGTAAGCTGCATAAATAAAAAAATAAATAAAAAACAACATGTGTTGTATACTTGTGTTTTGGAAATTCTGTACAGAAGATGTGCAATAGCGCCCCTAGCGTAAAACAATGTAAAAAACACGGATTCTCAGAGCATACATATAGCTCAAATATATTTAGACTTTTTCTAAGTATAAATCAAGTATACTTAAATGTCATTTTAAGTATATTTCTGAGAAGAATATAAAGCACATTTCTTATTTCTTATTTCTTATTTCTTATTTCTTGAGAAGTACATAAAAAGTATACTGAAAGTATCCACAAGTTTCCTATCCCCAATGAGGCCTTGTGTCAAAAGTGGGAGCGTCTTCCGGTTCAAAGTAAACAAGCGGGACGTGACACTCATTCATTCAACAGTTGACAGTGATGGGCAAATGAAGCCTAGTGAAGCACCGAGACTTTCCTCTGACTGTTTCGGGAAAAGATTCAAAGCTTCGAGCGTGTCGAAAACAGTGTGATCTGGTGGTTAGTAAAAAATAAAGCAGCCAGAAGACTAAAGCTCAGTCGGAAGAATCATTCACCACAATTTCCATCGATCGGTCCATGTTATATGCACAAATAAAAGCCTAACCGTGTGTGTGTTTGTTTGTTGAATTTCTGACTCTGATAAATTTATTTACCCATTGAACAGTGCCATTAAATGCCAGTACGAATATCAATATGATGTAATAGAAGAATAATGTACACATATATTAACTGCATATGGCATATATTTCATTTTCCTGAAATAATTTGTATTCTTCATATTACTTGTATGACTAGGTATTTAAAAATGTAATTATTAAATAAGTCCCAATGAAAATGTACTTGCAAAGTAAGATCTGGGGGTCGAACATTAGGACACTCAAAGTAAATCGCGCACATGACTGGACAGAAAGTGAGGCTTCTACGAAAGGGATTTCTACGTTAACAAGCCTCAAATCGAGGCTTCATCTGGCATGCCCTTTAACACAAGCTCTGATGTCTCAGATCAAATGTCATTTCACTAGTTAACAGTCATTCAAGATTTAGCGATCCAAACTTGCTAATGATGGTGAAACACAAATTCAAAAAGCATATGTTGTCCATAAGAATGTAATGGCATCTCTCATAAAGTTGTGCATCTTTACAAAGTAAACAAAGGTCTAAAAAACACTTCCCCCGGAAAAAAAACGTCCCCCGGAAACTTGTGGGTACTTTCCTATGTTTAGTTTAAAAGAAGTGTACTAATAGCACACTTGAATAAACTTCTTTTTCGTAAGGGATGCAACAACAACACTGTTTATTGAAGCAACAAGCTACAGATGCTCTTCTGAACCCACACACACGCCAGACCTTCTGTTTATGGACAGAAATCTGGAGTATCCCATCAAATCCTAGCCGACAGCTCAAAATTTAAAAAACATAATGATTCAGTGTAAAGCAAGAAAGCAGATTTGAACACAGGTTTTTATGTGCTCACCAATAAAAACGTAATGACAGATAAAATGTAGCTTTAATATTTTTAATATGTCATAACCTTTTTTTATAAACACATTAAAGGGTGGTTATATTTACAGCGTGCACCACTGCTTAATTAAAAAATGAATATTTGGATGTGCTACATCCTGAGCTGTTAAAGCAATTACAGTAATTATTAATATTTACGAAGTAGCTATTTTTTATGCTCTTCGGAGCTGAATAAGGCAGAGTGATACTCTCCCCTACTGAATCAGCGTGTGAACTGCATTTTTCCTCAGGTAAATAAAGTGTGTGTTGGTTTGTCACTGATGTAAACGGTGAGAACAGTAGTTCAATAATCTCCAAATGGCCGCTCTGTCCTTCTGCCAGCCTTGTCGATTCTTGACGGTGTTTCTTTCATTAAGGATTTGGCAGTACTGTGCGTCTGAGGCCCCTGAAGGCAAGGGAATGAATATGGGACGGGAGTGTGAAGAGCTTCCTCCGGTGCCTCTGAAACTCCTGAATAGCAGACTGGGGGATGCAGGCCTGGCACTGTGCTGGTCCTGGCAAAGCAACTTTCTTCCTTCATCCCTCATTCTCAGCGCTCTACCCATCCTCTGTTCCTCTTTGATGTGGTGTTTGGCATAGAACGAGGCATGAAGAGCCCAGCTGAGCAACGGATTTATCTGTGATAGGAGAAAATCAAAAAAGAAAAATGAATTACCATCCACCTTGCAGCACTCGTGTGGTGAATGTGGGAGGTGAAATGAAGAGTCATGGGGTTATACATGTGTTTATAGGTTGGAAATGAAAGGTACACAGACAAACAGAGAAGACAGGAGAAGGTGACATCCACAGGATGCTCAGAGGAAATGAAAAGCCTCTTTGATTGAGAGAGACAGCAAGGAGAGCGACAGGCACTTGCTTTTGATCTAGTACCAATCACAGGAACGTACTGTCAGCTCTCCTACAAGTACCTGGCACTGTACACCAACCTCTGATTTGACCTGCATGAAACAAGCACACTTTTTTTGTCAAAGTTTTAGATGTATATCAAAACCAATCAGTTCACTTTAAGAATGAAAATTTCCTGATAATTTACTCACCCCCATGTCATTCAAGATGTTCATTTTCTCCTCCAACTGCAAAATTGTCTGACGTTGTTGTTTTACCTTTTGTTGTAAAGGGCATGAGTTCGTTTGCACATTTGCTTTGTAAACACTGTGTCTTCTGCCTACGTCATGCGTGACCTTTCCAATGTGATTACGTAATGTGTGAGATCAAGCAAGCGCAAGATGAGCATTTGTTATTAAGTGTATATTTTTTGAGATGGGAGTTTTTCAACATACCCTAACTGTTTTAACCCAGATTACATAGAGTACTCATGCGCATCGCACAGCTAGACAAGACGAGCATTTGAGGTTAAAAAGTATATCAATTGTAATGTTTTTTTTTTTTTTTTAGAATATAACCAATCGTTTCCCTAGATAAGACCCTTCTTTCTCGGCTGGGATCGTGTAGAGCCCGCATTGAAACCACAATTTCAACCTTCAACCCGTTGATCCTTATTGAAGTCCATTATATGGAGAAAAATCCTGGAATGTTTTCCTCAAAAACCTTAATTTCTTTTAGACTGAAGAAAAAAGACATGAACATCTTGGATAACATGGAGATGAGTAAATTATCAGGATTTTTTATTCTGAAAGTGAGCTTTTAATCAGGCCTGGACAAACTTGGTCCTGGAGGGGCGGTGCCCCTGCAGAGTTTAGCTCCAACCCTGATTAAACACACCTAAACAAGCTGATCAGTGTCTTCAGGTTTACTAAAAAGCTACAAACAGGTGAGTTTTATCAGGGTTGGAGTTAAACTCTGTAGGGACACTAGCCTTCCAGGCCTGCTTTTAATGGATTAGCTTGACCAAAAATGAAGAAAAATTTTGAATATTGGTTCAATGTTGCCAGGACTGCATAATAAAATAAGCCCATTTGGTATTCAAAACTAGCCCATCACATTCTGGGGAAAATGGGGTTTCGCATCAATACACTAAAAAAACAACCTGTGGCAACAGCACCCTGATAGTACACGTACATCATGGAGGCGTCTATTTTTACATCTGCAAGATGTATTATTTAGAGCGTTTGCTCATCTGCAATACGTCTGTAGGACGTCTCCTATCAGATGTCAAATAGACGTCTATTAGATGTCTATAAGATGTTTATGATTTAGAAAGTATGTAAAACTGACATCTTACAGACGTCTGTCAGATGTTTGTACACAGCAGATGCTCTCCAGATCAAGTGATCTTTAACAGATATCTTGCGGATGTACTGGTGCTTTTTTGGGTATTTACCTGAAAAATCAAAATCAAAATTTTTTCACCCTCTTTTTCTGATTTCTACTGTGCCTTTAAGACTTCTGTATGTAAATGATGTTAGATATGATTGGTTACCCTAGTAAAAAAGTAATAGATTTAAAATGCATTTATTTTATACTAGGTATAGTTTAAGTCCATTACCATATTTACTGACATACCGCGTGAGACTTACTGATAGAAAAATTATAAGAAAAAGTTGTAATTAAACTATTTTGAATACTACTTGTGCACAATGCATATTTCTTAATGTGGAGCCTAAAATATGTTTTAATGTCACTAGTGATGAGGACTGTATGATCTTTAAATAATATCGGTCGTTAAATGCAAAATATTTAAAGTGCACCTAAAGTATACTTGCAATAGTTCCACTTTAGCACAATCAAATATATTTAAGTATATCTTTAGTTGGACTTCAGCACTACTTCTGTACAATTAAAGTGCATTAAGTACAAAATTAGTTGATCCAATTTAGCAGACTTTAAATATACCAGTTTAGTATACTAAAAGTACAACTGCAGGGTATTTTTTGTTAAGCATACATACATACATATGTAAATGTATTTGTAGTATACTAAGAAATAAATGTATTTTAGTATATATATATATATATATATATATATATATTTTTTTTTTTTAACTAGCGAGACTATGCCTGCTGGTGTAGTTCATCCAGTCTGTCATCTATATTCTATGTAAATTGTTATTGTATGTAAATATAAAATCACATTTAGACTAGACTATGTTTATGTATTTGGTAGATGCTTTTATCCAAAGGAACTTACATTGCGTTCAAGCTACATGTTTATATTTTATCAGTTCTTGCTTCCCTGGAAATCAAACTTTGGCATTGCCTTTCAGAAAACCTGTATATAAATACAGGTGATCCTATGGTTTGTGTGCATAACAATGTTGACTACTAAATGAGTCCTTTTCGCAGCTTGGTATTAAAAAAGTTTACTTTCAGAACAAAAATTTACAGATATATACTCTGATACTCTGATTTACAGATAAATATACTCACCCCCTTGTCGTCCAACATGTTCATGCCTTTCTTTCTTCAGTTGTAATTAAAAAAATTATGTTTCTTGAGGAAAACATTTCAGGAATGTTCTCCATATAGTGGACTGATATGGTGCCCGCGAGTTTCAGCTTCCAAAATGTAGTTTAAATGCAGCTTCAAAGGACTCTAAATGATCCCGGACGAGGAAGAAGGGTCTTATCTAGTGAAATGATCGGTCGTTTTCTAAAAACAAATTACAATTTATATAGTTTTTAACCTCAAATGCTTTTAAGGAAAATGGTCTAGATAAATGGTTTGAAATGCTACAGTATGCAGTTTTGTTCTGAATGCTAGGGTGCTCTGGGTGACTGCATACTGCCAAAACAACCACCAAGTGTCTGTGATATTCTGGAAAAGAGATATCATAAGCCTGATTACTTAGAAAAGTAATAAAACGTCAGCACCCTGCGCAAGGAATCATTCGGTATCACAAACTTTGGGTTGAATTACATGCTGAAGTTCCTTGCTTTAGTGTTAATCTATTTCTGCTGTATCTTTTAAGACGGTATAGGCTTGTGATTTATTAAACAGGATTTTTCTCAGATGTAGTTTAGCTCCTCATTATGCTAAGATTCACTAGCTAGTATGAGTCAGCACGTTCTTCAGCTCTTCTGGGTATTTCTGCTTGTCTCTCGTCCTACAGATACGGATGCCAGCAGTATCTGAGTAGATGTCAGATCTCCGCACTGCCAGTATAAATGTGTTTGGCCACTATTGAGGTTGAAAATGACTCAAATCATCCTTCGTGACTGTACAGCACGTACAATTTTATGTTCTACCCAGAAGCAGCTATTATCATCAACCGCAGATCTCGGAGGATATTCTGATAAATGGTTTTGCTGAATATTGCTCCCCGAGGTTAAATATAAAGTGTGATGTTTTATTTGTTTGGAGATATGATTGTCTCATCTACTAAGTAATTTACCTCCAGCCCACTGAGATGTTATTACAGATATTGTAGCCTACATAAAACATGAAACAGCTCGGGGTTTATGGAGTTCTGTCTCAAGAACCAGAGATTATGTTTATATTGTTTAATTAATAAATGCTATTCACTGAGTGTTTTCATTTCTGTTACTTTGCAGTGTTTCCAAAACGTAATTTTAGTGTTTTAAAGCAGTCAAATAATGAGAAATCAGATGTTCTTTCATTGTTTTAATTAACAGGGTTGTACTTTACTACACACATACTGTATCTTCAGTACTAACAATTTCCTTATATTAAGAACTGTTTTAAGAATTGTTAATTATATTAACAATTAAGAACATATATTAAGCGTACGGTTAAGCTCTTATTATGAAATCTTCAAAGTAAATCTCATTACATTAACACACATCCACATCACACCTATTCAGTGTTCAGAAACTTGGCTAGTCCAGTCACAGTGAGAAAATAGGAATGTAATGTAGATATTATTATTCCAAAACAACAGAAAAACCAAAGAAAATATTAAAATTTGGTAAAGTTTGTCAAAACTTGTGTTACTGTGTGTAGCACCTACAGCTCTGCAGATTCTGCTGAAGAGTCAACAAGTGACCAAAGTATATTTTCAACAAAATCCCCAATTCTTTCAGACTAAACAGTGCATTTTGGTAACACTTTAGTTTAGACCATTTCTTACTGTTAACTAGTTGCTTATCAGCATGCATATTGCCAGCATATTGGCTGTTTATTAGTACTTATAAAGCACGTATTAATGCCGTATTCTGCATGACAATATTTTAGATCCCTTAATCCAATCCCATACCTAAACTTACCTACTACTGTACCTTACTTAGTATTAATAAGCAGCAAATTAGGAGTTTAAGGTAAAAGTTGTTGTTAATAGTTAGTTAGTGGTGTGACAAGCTGGCGGTTATTAAGCCTCTTATTAAGAAACCACAACTAAACCCTAGTGAACCGGCAAATTACAGACCCATTTCTTATCCTCTGTTTATGTCTAAAATTTTAGAACAAGTTGTGTCTGCTCAGTTGTGCTCCTTGAAAAAAATGATCAAAAAATGATCTCTATAAAAAAATTTCAGTCAGGTTTCAGGCCCCATCATAGCACAGAAATTTATAGCACAGAAATCGCACTTGTTAAAATCACTAATGACTTGCCAAACCAAGGCTGCATCTCATTACTAGTTTTACTTGATCTTAGTGCTGCGTTCGACATCATGACATACTCATAGATAGACTACAACACTATGCGGGTATTCAAGGGCAGGCTTTTAAGATGGTTTAGATCCTGTCCGATCGCTACCACTTTGTTCATTTAAACAGGGAGTCATCTCGATTATCACCAGTAAAGTATGGAGTGCCACAAGGATCTGTCCTGGGTTCTATGCTATTTTTAATAGATATGTTGCACTTTGGTAATATTATTAGAAAATACGGGATTAATTTCCACTGTTATGCTGATGAGATGAAACTTCTAAATGATCAAAGTTAACAGAGTATGTTAAAAATGTAAAAGATTGAATGACCAATAATTTTCTCCTATTAAATTCAGATAAGACAAAGATATCACTTACTGGACCAAAAAACAGTACATAGAATTCTCTTGGATTACATTTTGCAATTAGACGAATGTACAGTTACTTCCACTACAGTCAAAAATCTGGGTGTTATATTAGACAGCAACTTGTCTTTTGAAAATCATATTTCTCATGTGACAAAAACAGCATTCTTCCATCTAGACTGGACTATTGTAATGCACTACTAGGTGGTTGTCCTGCATCTTCAATAAACAAGCTACAGATAGTCCAAAATGCAGCTGCTAGAGTCCTTACCAGATCAAGAAAATATGATCATATTACCCCAATTTTAAAGTCTCTGCACTGGCTACCTGTTAGATTCTGCATCAGTTACAAAATGTTACTTCTTACCTATAAGGCCCCTAATGGTTTAGCTTCTGTGTACCTAACTAGTCTTCTACCACATTACAATCCATCACGCTTCCTAAGGAGGTAGAGCTTTTTTGGGGGACAGTTGCAGCTGGGTGCAGTCGTGGCCTAATAGTTAGAGAATCGGACTTGTAACCTAAAGGTTGCGGGTTTGAGTCTCAGGTTTGGCACTTATAGGTGGAGGAAGTGAATTACCAGCACTCTCGCCACCCTCAAAACCACAACTGAGGTGAGACCTGCAGAGAACAAATGGTTAAATACACAACATATCATGTCCTCAAACTCTGGAATACCCTTGCTGATAACATTCAGACACACTCTCTCTGTTTAAATCTAGATTAAAGACACATCTTTTTAGCCAACTATTCAAATAGTGCATCTCATAATCTTGTACTGCAGTTATATCTGATCAAATGCAAATTATTATTCTTTAGCTGGGGTTGAACAAATAATTTTTGCTTGGTTGGAACAGCAGCTACGCTAATTATGCCTCTGTTTCTGCCACATGATTGACATCTTGTGGAAACTAGGAATTACACAAGCTTTAGTCTGGATCTAGAACACATAAGAAGAGATGATGTCAACCCCTCAGAGGACTTCAGATGATGCCAACCCTGAAACAACATACAGCACTACCGAATTTTGCTATACGTTTGATTGCATACATTCATTGTCTGTTTGGTTACATCATTAGCTGATTTTTACCATACATATACATATATGTACATCAACTTGACATAGTCACCACTAGAAAATACAGGTGCATCTCAATAAATTAGAATGTCATGGAAAAGTTCATTTATTTCAGTAATTCAACTCAAATTGTGAAACTTGTGTATTAAATAAATTCAGTGCACAGAAGTAAGTAGTTTAAGTCTTTGGTTCTTTTAATTGTGATGATTTTGGCTCACATTTAACAAAAACCCACCAAAATCTCAACAAATTAGAATACTTCATAAGTCCCAAAAAAAAAACAACAACAACATTTTAGTGAATTGTTGGTCTTCTGGAAAGTATGTTCATTTACTGTATATGTACTCAACACTTGGTAGGGGCTCCTTTTGCTTTAATTACTGCCTCAATTCGGCGTGGCATGGAGGTGATCAGTCTGTGGCACTGCTGAGGTGCTATGGAAGCCCAGGTTTCTTTGACAGTGGCCTCCAGCTCATCTGAAGTGGTGGACCAACACCAGCAGATGACATTGAACCCCAAATCATCACAGACTGTGGAAACTTAACACTGGACTTCAAGCAACTTGGGCTATAAGCTTCTCCACCCTTCCTCCAGACTCTAGGACCTTGGTTTTCAAATGAAATACAAAACTTGCTCTCATCTGAATAGAGGACTTTGGACCACTGGGCAACAGACCATTTCTTCTTCTCCTTAGCCCAGGTAAGACGCCTCTGACGTTGTCTGTGGTTCAGGAGTGGCTTAACAAGAGGAATACGACAACTGTAGCCAAATTCCTTGACACGTCTGTGTGTGGTGGCTCTTGATGCCTTGACCCCAGCCTCAGTCCATTCCTTGTAAAGTTCACCCAAATTCTTGAATCGATTTTGCTTGACAAGCCTCTCAAGGCTGCGGTTCTCTCGGTTGGTTGTGCATCTTTTTCTTCCACATTTTTTTCTTCTACTTAACTTTCTGTTAACATGCTTGGATGCAGCACTCTGTGAACAGCCAGCTTCTTTGGCAATGAATGTTTGTGGCTTACCCTCCTTGTGAAAGGTGTCAATGACTGTCTTCTGGACAACTGTCAGATCAGCAGTCTTCCCATGATTGTGTAGCCTAGTTAACCAAACTGAGAGACCATTTTGAAGGCTCAGGAAACCTTTGCAGGTGTTTTGAGTTGATTAGCTGATTGGCATGTCACCATATTCTAGTTTGTTGAGATTGTTAATGTGAGCCAAAATCATCACAATTAAAAGAACCAAAGACTTAAACTACTTCAGTCTGTGTGCATTGAATTTATTTAATACACAAGTTTCACAATTTGAGTTGAATTACTGAAATAAACTTTTCCACAACATTCTAATTTATTGAGATGCGCATGTATATTGTAGGAACTTTAATTTTCTGTGAAGCTGCTTTGCAATGATTTGTATTGTGAAAAGCGCTATACAAATAAACTTGAATTGAACTGAATTGAATTGGTCCCCAAACTAAAATGTGGCCATTATTTTATGTATTATTTTTTTTACTATTGATTGTTATTTAACACCATATTTGTTACTAAAATCTGTCAACATGAGCTTTATACTTATTGAAAGATTGTTAAAGTGCTGCGGCTTAGTAACCCAAGCACAGATTTTAAATTAGCAGAGGGAGAGCATATATAATTGTAGGGCATTTTGATTTCTGCTCATTTATTCGAAAAAGGTTTAACTCTGAATTTCCATTTTAACATTTGACAAGCCATTTCTGTTGAGTTTAGAGTAAAGTGCATAGCACCCACACTGGATAATTGTAACGATAAATGTAAAATTCTGTTCAAACTCAATACATGCACGGTAGAAAGATGCTTTTTGCAGTCAGATGATGTAGTTACAAAATTTTATGAGCAGTGGCTAATAAGGTCATGCTAACTAGCTAAACCTTGACCTTTAGCTTAACTCTGATCCCTGGACTTTATCTCATTTACTTAAAAGTCTTTGTTTTGTGTATAATGATGATGTGACCCCTTTAACGTTTTTGACATCTCATTCAGTGTATATGGAGTCTATTGAAATCAAGTGTATCGTTTAGAGACCATCAGCATTTTTTGTATATCATATTATGAGTGGATTGTGTCTCTCTCATCACCCACACTAATGTGCTTCATTAGCTCTTCCACTCCTGTCATGTTGCTGGCGAAGAGGCTGACGGCTTATATACAGCCAACCTCTCGCCCACTTCTGTTACCCAACAAGTGCCTTTTTGCAGTGTGCAGTGAAAAGCAGAGTAACTCAGCAATAGAAAAGCTTTCATATATCACCCAGAGGTCTACCTGAAGATAAAGTTTGTGTCCAGAGTGTCCTCCCACATTCATATCATACTCACACATACCTTAAATAACCCTTGTGCAAAAGACACTTGATATAAAAATAATACTTAGTGCTCATACTTCATACATATTTCAGTTTATGCTAAATGTTCGATTTTGTACTGACTTTCTGCAATCTCACCATATTTAATGATTTAATGTTAAATTCAAGTTTATTTTCACATGCTTTTTTGACCCACTTTAGTCACGTTTTAGTATAGTGAAGTAAGTAATGTAATGCCGGCTGCACTGACCGGTGGAATCAAATACTCCAGAACACAGCGTACTAAACTATGTTATATAACTGCTGAGAAAATAGTCAACTTTTCAAAAGGTTTACTGTGATTCGTTTTTTTCCTCTGGGTATTTTTAATTAAATCCCCCAGAAATAGGCGATAAACAGACGAGAGGCAAGCGAGATGTTTTTCTAAGTGTAGCTGACTGTTCATTAGAAGAGTCAAACACAGAGACGTGCTGTAAACGCTTATGCCTGTGGGGACACATCTGACTGCCACAACCTCTGTACACGATTTAACAGAATAATGTGTGTGTGTGTGTGTGTGTGAGAGAGAGAGAGAGAGAGAGAGAGAGAGAGAGAGCTGGAGACTGAGGGACGTAGCTCTTTGGTGTGCATTTGAGCACCTGGCTGGACTAATTATTCTTGACGTTCTCTGTGCTAATGAGGAAATATGTTGAAGCCAGAACTGACCTGTCGAAAATGAGAATGAATGAGGACACAAGTGTGTGGCTAGATCACGTTGTACTAACTTAACATTAGGTATCTTTAATTACTGTACATATATATATATATATATATATATATATATGTTCTTTCCTCGAATCTGATTGGCTGAGAGGACTGCAACATTCTAGTGATAACAGAGCTTCGATGTTTGCTCCGATGTTTTTTAAATATGTGAGCTCCAGGGTGTCGGCAGCCATTTAGTGCTCATGAACCTCGGCCAGATCTTCTGGAATTTGCTGCTGGCTCTGATGTCTCTATAGTGGTTAAACAGGAGATATAATTCATTTTGGGGCAATCTAACGGGCAGTCTTTGGTCTCATTAATCTGTTATTTATTATTAGTAACAGAGGCTTGGCTGTTAAACTGTCAAACTGAGATTTGAATCTGTGGCAGAAGGAAGTAGTTCTGCACAAAAGAGGGTTTTTAAAGACACATTTACACACTGGTGGTGTCGAACTGTTGTATAAACAAATTGTCACACTCATAGCAGTGCAATATGGCTGTATATTGGCATGCTGTCATTACTTACGGCCTAATCACAGCCGTCCCAATACACAGCCATATTGTACTACTACTGTCACACCCCTGTGAAGTGTTTATGTTGGTTTCTCCCTCTTGTGCCCATATTTGGTTCTTCCTGCCCTCCTTGTATCCTAATTAGTTAATTCACTTCACCTGTTTGTGTATCATTGGCCACCCTTTATAAGTTGTTTCAGTTCTATGCTTTGTGTCTGGTCTATTGTGCATGTGTTTTACTGTCTTCCTGTAAATTCATTGTGGATTATATTAAAGGCGTTTGGATTTCACCGTTATCTTTGTACGAGTACGTTTATCCAAAATGTGTCGTGACAACTACTCATTGCAATGTATCTATTGTGTTTATGTTAAAGATATAAAACACTTTTGCTGCTGTTGAGATGGGATATTGTACTGGTTTGTTATTTTTTTTTTTTTGTGCAGTACTGACCTGAACAAGATATTTAATATAAAAGACATTTACATGTAATCCACAAGAGAAAATAATAGTTAAATTCATAAAAATTAACCTGTTCAAAGTTTACATACGCATGATTCTTAATACTGTGTTGTTCCCTGAATGATCCACAGCTGTGTTTTTGTTTAGTGATAGTTGTTCATGAGTCCCTTGTTTGTCCTGAACAGTTAAACTGTCTGCTGTTCTTCAGAAAAATCCTTCAGGTCCCACAAATTCTTTGGTTTTTCAGCATTTTTGTGTATTTGAACCCTTTACAACAATGACTGTATGATTTTGAGATCCATCTTTTCACACTGAGGACAACTGAGGGACTCATACGCAACTATTACAGAAGGTTCAAACACTCACTGATGCTGCAGAAGGAAAAACAATGCATTAAGAAAACTTTTGGGCAGAAAAAAAGATATTTATATATATATATTTATATATATATTTTTAATTTAGTACTGTCCTTCAGAAGCTACTTACAAAAGACAAAATAAGTTAAATTTAGCCTATCTACAATTCAAAAGTTTTTACCCCCCAGGATTATTTTTAATATTTACATGTTTAATTATTTGGTAAGTCGTTGTGCAATGATGGGATAAAGTGAGTAAATTGAAAAATAAAGCTCTTCAGGATGATTCAAGATATTTTGCAGTACATTATATTTTTTTACATTCACAGAAAATAAGTCTTATTGTCTTGAAATTCTGCTTTTCAGGTTAACTGATCTTGTTCTACAGATGCATTCCTGTAGCTCAAAAGTAGACACTTGCTAATGGCATAGTCATGGGTTTGATTCCCAGGGAATACTTAAATTGATAAAATACCTTTAATGCTATTTAAGTTTTTTTTTAGATAAAAGCGCCTGCCAAATGCTAATGGAATACCGCTACTTTCCACTTATGTATATATTGAATGTGCTGTGGCCATCTAGTTGGCTAAATGCCACTTAAAATGAGCATCTGCAAGAAGGCCTAAAATCCAGATTTTTAAGAACAAGAGGACAAGAGAAGAGATTTCTAATGGATAAAATCAGAACTAACTTTTATTTGGTTGTTAAATGTTTTAATCGTTGACAGCATCATTTCATTACATGTTTACACCAAAATTCTTATTTATAATTGTAGTGCTGTCAAAATGTTATTCATATTCAAGGAATAACATTTTGACAGCACTACAATTATAAATAATAAGAATTTTGGCATAAACATGTAATGAAATGATGGATTTAACATTTAACAACCAAATAAAAGTTAGTTCTGATTTTATCCATTAGAAATCTCTTGCAAGATGCAAAAGCCTCTAAAAGCCATCTTGGTCAAAAATGAGTGCTCTCCACATGTAGTATATGTTCATCAAGTACTTTCACTTCAGATAAGCTAAATCCCAGCCTCAACCCATTCAGAAGTACCAGTACTTACATAGAAACCTATACACAGTAGCCAGAAAGAAATGGTTATTTTAAAGAAAAATGTCAGATGTGTTTAGAGGCTTTTGTATCTGAACTCTTCATATGTTTAACATAGTTAAATTTATTTGAGCCAGATGCTGCATTTATTATAACAGTTTCAGATGACTGAAAAAGAGCATTAGCAAATCCTGTTTATCAGGTGAATTCATTTATAAATAGAAACAGGTATGAAATATTCTCCGCAAGTGAAAAACTGTTAAGGAAGATGAACGCCTGACTGCTGCAGGTTAGTAGGGAAATATATATTTAAAACCACATTTGGAATGCAGATTCAATATAATTCATGTTAATACAGAGAACATGATTCATTGTTTTAATCAACTGACAGCCCTAAAACATACTAATAATCTGCATTCTCCTTAGTAACTATCGATATGTAAGCACGCAGACTGAACCATAATAATCAGAATGTGAAAGTAGTTGTGCAAGTAGCTTGCTTTAAATTTATATACTGCATCAGCCTGATTTACAGCTAAAACTCTTCTTTCAATCTCACAGTAACATAAACAGGAATTAAAATCACAAGATGTTTTCTTGCTAGCATGTAATTGTGAAGTCCATATCTCTCAATTTCTTACATATAATCTTTGCTCTCCATCTTAGTTGTTTTTCTGTTATGCGCCAAAATAGAGCATCACTAAATATATCAATGCCCTCTTTCCTGTGCACTGTCAAAGTTTAAGTGTCTGCTTTGCCCTGTGTGTGTGTTTGTCCCTGTTAAAACAAACAAACAAACAAACAAAAAAACAGCATATGCTGGTTAGGTAGGTTTTGAAAACTGGTTTTAACTGGTTTATGCTGGTCCTTTGCTGGTTTATGCTGGTCATTTGCTGGTTTATGCTGGTCATTTGCTGGTTTATGCTGGTCCTTAGCTGGTTTATGCTGGTCCCAACTGTTGGTTTATGCTGGTTAGCTGGTTTTATGCTGGTCATTTGCTGGTTTATGCTGGTCATTTGCTGGTTTATGCTGGTCCTTAGCTGGTTTATGCTTATTTGCTGGTTTATGCTGGTCCCAGCTTTTCCTGGCGCTGGTCATTTGCTGGTTTATGCTGGTCATTTGCTGGTTTATGCTGGTCCTTTGCTGGTTTATGCTTATTTGCTGGCTTATGCTGGTCATTTGCTGGTTTATGCTGGTCCTTTGCTGGTTTGCGCTGGTCCTTTGCTGGTTTATGCTGGTCATTTGCTGGTTTATGCTGGTCATTTGTTTATGCTGGTCCTTTGCTGCTGGTCATGGTTTATGCTGGTATGCTGGTCATTTGTTGGTTTACTGGTCATTTGCTGGTTTTTGCTGGTCATTTGTTGGTTTATGCTGGTCCTTTGCTGGTTTATGCTGGTCATTTGCTGGTTTATGCTGGGCCTTAGCTGGTTTATGCTGGTCCTTAGCTGGTTTATGCTGGTCATTTGCTGGTTTGTGCTGGTCCTTTGCTGTAGGGTGACCACCTGGCAATAGGGCTGTTGCAGGACATAGATGTGATTTTGCGGGACACGTGTGAGACTGATGCATTTTCTACTGTTATGCTATATTGATTACATCCGTTGTCATATGTGCTAATCTGTCTTTCTGAGCGTGTACATGCAATCGACAGAAAGTGTGTTTTTTTTAATGAGAGTAAAGAGAATCCACCTGCTAGAAGAGATTTGTGCTTGTGCATTTTGATGTGCCCCGCATTACAATAATGTGCTTTAGACATTTGTCATTAAAACAACGCCATAGAAACTGCCTCAAGCGAACTAATAAGAAGAAAGTCGTGCCTGAAAGCAGCATCGATTTTTTTTAAATGGTTAAAATGAATGGAGAATATCGTGTTTTTCTGTGTGCGCTCGACCATTTCCGTCTGTGGGTCTAGATCACTTGATGTGGTCCGCAAATCCTTTGTGCAGAAACTATGCCACAGAAAGAATGAATAAAAAAGGTATTTTTAAAAAGAAACAAATGGATGTTTTCTTAATATGATCATTAAAAACCAAGAGACTGATGAAAATGCGTATAATTTTATTTATTTTAATACGATGTGCGGGATGAGGAGTGAAAATGGTGTGCGGTACAATGCAAAGCGGGACAGGTGGTCACCCTACTTTGCTGGTTTATGCTGGTCCTTTGCTGGTTTATGCTGGTCATTTGCTGGTTTATGCTGGTCCTTTGCTGGTTTATGCTGGTCCTTTGCTGGTTTATGCTGGTCCTTTGCTGGTTTATGCTGGTCATTTGCTGGTTTATGCTGGTCATTTGCTGGTTTATGCTGGTCCTTTGCTGGTTTATGCTGGTCCTTTGCTGGTCATGTGCTGGTCCAGGACCAGCTTAAACCAGCTAAAGACCGGCAAAGAGCCAGCATAAACCAGCAAATGACCAGCATAAACCAGCTAAGGACCAGCTAAAACCAGCATCCCGGCATCAAAACCTACCTAACCAGCATATGCAGTTTTTTTTTCAACAGGGGTTTCTTTAGTTTTGTTTGTTAGTCAAGCTGCTTCAGATATTAAAGCAATACTTCATCCGAAAATGAGCATTCTGTCATGTTGCTCTAAACCTGAAAGAAAACAAAGTACAGCACCTTGGAGATTCTGCTAAAACTGTTCCACTGAAAGTCATATGAAGGGTGAAGATGAGTACATTTTCATTTTTTTTTTTTTTTTGGATGAACTAACACTTTAAAACTTCGTCCTGATGGTTAAAAACATCCATCTGTCTCCTAATCCCTCTCTTGTGGGCTGTTTGATGATGATGATGATGATGATGATGAGCGCTCAGACATGCTCTGATGTGACATCTCTCTCTCTCTCTCTCGATAAGAGTCTCTCTGATTAATTTAAATCATGAATATTGAGATGAGGGATTGAACGGCTTTGACTGACAGTATCAAAAGCAGCAGTGCTAATCTGCCCTGATTCATGCTCTCATCAGCTGATTAAACTAAAACACAAGCTCTTCACACTCCAGCGAAACGAACACCGTCTGCACTGAGAGTGAGCCATGCGACAAACGCTCCCACTACAATCAACAAAGCTGTTTACAATACGAGCGGGAACTAGTTTAGTTGTATCACTTGTAGTGTAAAGAGCATTGATGATTTCATTTTTTCTGTTTCACCATTGCTTGCTTGTTTGGCTAGATTCTAGTTTTGCATGCTTGCTTGCAATTTTGTTGATAGTGGAAGTACTTGTGTTTTTATATGTATCGGTTTTGCCACATAGTGTAATTTACTTGCAGTGCAAATCTCTCACACGCACGGTAATTTGATCAAATCAACCCTAAGAGGAGAGTGTGAATAGCTGATCAGAGGTAATGAAGCAGGTGTTCAGGATGAGCTGGTCTTGAGGCCGATAAAAAAGGTTAATGTTCTGAAGAATTCAATTTCTCTCCTCTCCTTTTTGCCTCCATCACACTTTCCTGAACAGAGACGATTTAGATGCTTTGTGGCAGATATGACAGCATTAACCTCTGTATCTCCTAATGAGTGATGCAAATATAGACATGATTTGGTCTAGGAGGTTTATGCACTAGAGAATTTAGATGCACACAACCTTCTGTTCTTTCTTCATGCTGCTCTTTTCCATACAGTGAAAGCTGACAATAGGCTACTACTTTTAAAAGCATTACAGTATTGCATTACTCCCTTTCCATAATGCTCTGTATTAGATTTGCATTACTTTTTATGATCTGGACTTCTATTTTTTTGTAAGAGAAAAAGCCCTTTCACACCAAAAATGAAATGAATAAGCCTCAGGCTGACGGAAATGAAAATTCACGTCTGTACAGTAGAGGGCACAACTCAAACCTTTCAAGAGGACGGAGAAGTTCAACACTCAATTAAAAAAAAAGAAAGAAAAACAAATATAATTTTTGCTGTTGAATTGGATCATCGAAGGTCGGCAGCAAATAGGATTAAATACATAAAGGATATATGTGTCATTTAACATTTAGTTATTGCAGGTTTGTGTCATCATAGTTTGCATTTCACTGTTTTTGTTTATTTTGAGGAATACTAAATCTGTTTTTGTGCAAGTGAGTTGAGTAGTTGCATTGTGACATTTAGTCTAGAGCTACAGTAACTCATGCTCATACAGTGTACATGACGCCTCTGCGTTTATTTCCAAAATACAGGGACAGGAGAGCTGTCAGTCAATAAATGGGAAAACTAAGTAACTGGCGTTACTTATTTTCATATTAATTTAAAAAGTAATGCATTACTTCACCAGTTACTTGAAAAAAGTAATCTGATTACATAACGTGCATTACTTGTAATGCATCACCCCAATACTGGTCAAGATGCTAAACTAGACAAAAAAAAGCACCATACATCTCAGTATCAGAAAACTATATGACTTGTGCACCATATTTTATGTTTACTTTGTCTTTTGAAGCCATCTTTGTGAGAAACAGACTGTAAGCAGTGTTTTCACTGCTATAATTTTTTGTTTTGTATTTTGCATTTGAACCCTTTCCAATAATTACTGCATGATTTTGAGATCTGTCTTTTCACACTGAGGACAACTGAGGGACTCATACGCAACTATTACAGAAGGTTCAAACTCTCACTGATGCTCCAGAAGGAAAAATGATGCATTAACTTTTGAATGGAATGAAGATGTGTACATTTTTCTTATATGGCCTAAATATCATATTTTTTTAATTTAGTACTGCCCATCAGAAGCTACAGAAGATACTTACATGTTTCCTAGAAGACAAAATATGGTACATTTACCCTGATCTTGAAATTCAAAAAGTTTTCACCCCCGGCTCTTAATACATTGTGTTTCCTTTTCGAGCATCAGTGAGCGTTTGAACCTTCTGTAGTCCCTCAGTTGTCCTCAGTGTGATCTGGTTCTCAAAATCATACAGTCATTGTAAAAAAAAAGGCAGCTGTGGATCATTCAGGTAACAGCACAATATTAAAAATCAAGTGTATGTAAACTTTTGAACAGGTCATTTTTATAAATTCAGCTATTATTTTCTCTTGTGGATTATATGTAAATGTCTTTTATGTGAAATATCTGTATAATATTGTCAGTACTAAATTAAAAAATAATGCATTTTTCTATGATCCCTCTTATTTTGGTAAAATAATTAACATTTTACAGATTCTGCAGGGTGTATGTAAACTTTTGACCTCAGCTGTATGTGTACTGATTGTTTACATAAGAATAAAAGCCTAAGTTAAATCTGTTCATCATATAAAGCAACTGTGTCTCTTCAGAAAAACACTATTTTTGTTAATGATGCCTTTAGGATCTTTTTAAAGCTGGAAAGGCTTAGTTACACAGACGTTCAATGGAAGGACAGAAATCTCTCAGGTTTTATTAAACATATCATCTTTTGTGTTTCCAAGATGAATGAAAGTCTTAATGGCTGAATGGATGCAACTATGATACACCTGTTTGACTGTTTTGTCTGGGTTTTTAAGCATCTCCATGTGCTGTTTGTCAGGTTTGCACAGTGGGAACAGATGTTTGTCTCCTCTGAGAGCTCATAATGGACACACCGGCAAATTAACGCAACACGGTCTGGTTAGTTGCAATTAGTACTATAACCCTCCTTAAAGGAGAAGTCCACTTCCAGAACAAAAATTGACAGATAATGTACTCACCCCTTGTCATCCAAGATGTTCATGTGTTTCTTTCTTCAGTCGTAAAGAAATTGTTTTTTCAGGGAAACATTTCAGGATTTTTCTCCATATAATGGACTGATATGGTGCCCCGAGTTTGAACTTCCAAAATGCAGATTAAATGCAGCTTCAAACAATCCCAAATGCAGTTGTAAATGATCCCATCTGAGGAAGAAGGGTCTTATCTAGTGAAACGATCAGTTATTTTCATAAATATAATACAATTTATATACTTTTTAATGTCAAACACTCATCTTGTCTCGCTCTGCCTGAACTGTTTTTTTTTCGGTTTACGACAGTCGCTAGATAAGACCCTTCTTCCTCGGCTGGGATTATTTACAACTGCATTTTGGAAGTTCAAACTCGAGTCATATCAGTCTATTATATGGAGAAACATCCTGAAATGTTTCCCTCAAAAAACATAATTTCTTTACGACTGAAGAAAGAAAGACATGAGCATCTTGGATGACAAGGGGGTGAGTACATTATCTGTAAATTATGCTCTGAAAGTGGACTTCTCTTTTAATGATCATTAATCAGTTACGTCAGGTTTCGTGTGTGATTACATGCTGCGTACTGTGATTGAAGAGTGAAAATAAGGATGTGCTCAACCCTAAGAATTACTAAAGGCGATACAGAAATCTAAATTCTTGAGTCATTTACTCATCTTCATGTTCAAAAACGTTCATGAATTTATTTTACAAAAGAAAGTATGATCTTCTCTTTGCCATTCAATGAAAAAGACACAATGTAAAAATAATAAACGTAGTCCATATGACTTGTGAACAACATGTTAAGTCTTCAGAAATCATAAGTGAACTTATTACATTAGTAATATACTTTAAAAGAATATAATTAAGTGTGGGCTGATGTATTTTTTACAGACACTTAATTGGATATAAATTGCAATTAAATGAAAATGCATTATAGTATTCATGTATTATAAATGTGTATTTAATGCAATTAAAAACTGAACTTACTGTACTGCTGAATGTACTAACAAGCATTAATGGTAAACTAAAATATATGTAATTTCTGTTAAAAACGTGTTTGTATATAAATTAATTTGTAATCATACATCAAATAACAGACTACAGTTAACTTATAATAAAGTTATTTACCTGTGCTTTAGTATGTTAAGTGCATCAAAGGTGTGTACTTGATTAAAGCATAACAAAAGATCATTAAAATGATGATTTAAAAAAACTTTTAATTTAACATTAAAGTGCTTGGGTCTTTCATCTTGTAACACTAATCACGACACACTAAGTTTGAATCTGCATGAACACAAATGAATTTTGAGCGCTATGATTGAGGGAAATATTTTCCTTAGTGAAAGCTTGTATGACTTCAGAGGTATTTGAAAATAGCACAAACTACTGTTATGGTGATTTTTGAGCTTGACAGCCACTGGCCACTGTATGTTGTCATTGTAGATAAAGAGCAGTTTTGTTTGTGTTCAGTGAAAGAACAAATAGTCATACAGGACTGGAACAACATGAAGGTGACTAAATAATTCTTTCTTTAAACACAGAAATCTCTAAATAACCAGACCTGTTTTTTCTCCTCCCTTTATTCTTTCTGTTTCACTCTCTCGGTGTGCATCTGCACTGTGTTTCAGAGTGATTGCGGTTCTATGTAATTGCTGTCATTTCTGCGAGTGTGACAGTTATAAAGCTGCTTTTCGCTGTGAAATTGTGTGAATGTAATGATCAGGCTTGAGCAGCACTGCAGATGTGCTTTTATGACTGAATCATCTGAAATCTGTCTGTTTGAGCACTAGAACAGGTATAATTACTGCACGCTGCCACAGCGAGCAAATACAATGAGGTAAAATGCTGCGAACAAAAATATATTTCCATCTTTTTTGCTTTGTCTTTTTAGACAATAATACAATGTAGGATTTTGATAAACTGCCAGCTTATGATTTGCATTTATAATGTATTCCTTTGTTATCCCACACATTATTTTGAAAGCAAAGGATTATGGGTTGTTTTGTTGTTGTTGTTATTGTTAATTTTGCTCTGTGTATTTGATCAGTTGAGCTGAACCCTCACACTACAGCACAACAATCCAATTTACCGTCGTGGAGCTCATCCAAATAAAACGGCCCTCATTGACAATTTATTGCTGTATTCCTTTCTATCCATATCTCCATCTCTTGTATTCACGGAAATGAGTGTTTGTTTAATATTCTTCATGATGCTTCCTCCAGAAACATTAGTTCACTGTCTTTTCGATTTATATATTTTGTTCTCATATCACCTGAGGTCTTTTTAACTGTTCATTTTTTTTTCAGAGCGGATGAAGAAAACATTCTCAAAAGAAGTCAAAACCCTTTCAACAGTTTATTTGGTCCTCTCATTTTTACCAGACATTTATTTAAATGTTGTAACTGGTCAAATATACATGAAGTTAGACAAAAATGCCCACCTTGGCAAGTATTCATGTACATTTTGACGGTTATTGCTTGTGAAAAAAAAAATACATTTTTAAAAAGTCTTTTTATTACAGAAATAAAATACTTTAAAATAATATACTATATTTGTGAAATTAGAGGGGTTTTTGGACATTTATATTTATATTGAATGCAATGGCCCACTTTGACCCAATCTTTATATGTAATTCCATAATTATCTTTGAATTATGATTAAAGTGTACTGCTGAATGTACTGGAAAGCATTTATGGTAAAATAAATACCGCAAAACTATAATATGTCATGTACTTGAATGTATTTGTAATTGCACATGATGAAGTTGCAATTTACAGTTTAATTTAATATACTTTTTTTAAAAAATATATTAAGCTTAAATCTAATATTAAACAACTAACTACAGTTAAAAGTGTGATCAAATACATTACATTTGCCTTAGTATGTTAGTCAACACATTAAAATAAGTGAACTTCGAAGCACAACTGTCCCGCATGGATCTTGTGTTTGTTTTCATTCCTTTTACCTAGTTTCTGTCTCCTAGTTTCTGTCTCCTTGATTGTACCAGTCTGTTCACCTGTGTCTCTTTAATTGTCCTCATTTACCTGTGTAATTAATACTGCATTCCAGACATCTCAGATGTGGGATATTTCCCACCACAAATCCTGAAGTAACGTCTGGATTTAGTAACATTAAAAGTATTTGGAATCATTAAAACATTATACATATCTATTATCATTAGAAGAGCACCGCTGAATAAATTATTTCCGGGTTGATGTGGGAAATATCCTAAATCTGAGCTGTCTGGAATGCAGCATTAGTTCCCTTTTGTCTTAAGTTCAGTTGCTATATATTGTATTTGGTCACCCTATGTGTGTGGATATTTCCTTCATCATTCCTTATGGATTTATTAAAAGAATTAAGATTACCTTTTTCTTTGTGTGCTCTGTCTTCATTCCAGCATGTAAGCGTGACAGAATGACCAGCCAAAAGTTATAGTAAAGTGGCGTGTGTCCTTGCGTTTTGTTAATAATGTTATGGTCAACCCAGAGCCCAGCCTACCACCATCCCGGTACGCAGAGCTACAGTTTGTGCCCACCATGGACGGGAAGCCAAAGTCCAGCGCGTTTGACGAGCCAGCACCTAAAGGCAGCAACTAAGTGGAGGATCACCCCAAAGTCAGAGTCCCATTGGTCTGACCAGGTGTGCAAGCTGGCTGCTAGACCCCCTACGGTGGAAGTTTCAGTGGGGAGTGAGGGTGCCCACTTCACTACCATTAGGGGTGAGCTGAGGTTGCGCTTAGAGAACTTTGATATATATGTGGATATGCCTTGTCTTCTCCCACCATCATCTTCTGTCCATCCCGTTATGACCACAGAGCTCGTGACTGAACTGTCGGTTAATATTGAACTGTCTGTCTGCCTGGAATTAATTGTCTGCTCTGAACCGTCTGTCAGACCTGAAACAACCACGGAGGTCGTTTCTCTGTACATGACCCTCCAAGTGCTGGGAATTGCCATCTGGTGTGAGTGGGCAGAGCACACCGACCCAGAAGCCCCTAATGAAATGGGTCATCTGCCATGACCCATCAGGCCAGCAACTCCGCCGGGCTCCCTCATCCCGCCAGCTCCTTGGTCAGTGGTCAACGATCCACCGCCTCGAAAACTCCACTCCTCCAGCTCCGCCCTGGTTTGTTTTCACACTTCCCATATGTTCCTTTTACCTAGTTTCTGTTTCCCTTGTTTGTGCCATTCTGTTCACCTGTGTCTAGTTAATTATCCTCATTTACCCGTGTACTTTGTGTTCCCCTTTGTGTT
Source organism: Labeo catla (assembly GCA_012976165.1). NCBI lineage: Eukaryota > Metazoa > Chordata > Actinopteri > Cypriniformes > Cyprinidae > Labeo > Labeo catla. The sequence goes on along the minus strand of VONZ01000705.1, from coordinate 163,736 downwards.
GAGTTCAGTTGCTGGTTATTATATTTGGTAACCTTATGTGTGTGGATATTTCCTTCATCATTCCTTGTGGATTTATTAAAAGAATTAAGATTACCTTCTTTGTCATGTGCTCTTTGTATTCATTGCAGCGTGACAGTTTAACCGGTCAAAAAGAGATAGTAAAGTAGCATGTGTCCTCACTTTTTGTTTTCCGTTTTTTTTGTTTAAGTTATGGTCAACCTAGAGTCCAGCCTACCACCTCCCCACTACGCGGAGCTACAGTTTGTGCCCACCGCAGACGGGGAGCCAAAGCCCGCTGAGATCGACGAGCCAGCACCTAAAGAAGCAGCTGAACGGAGTTTCGCCCTGGACCCAGAGCCCTGATGGTCTGACCAGGTGTGTGAGCCGGGTGATAAACACACAATGGTGAAAGTGTTAGTGAGGAGCGAGGGCAAGGAGGAAAGCCCCGCCCACTGCACCACAGCTGGGGGTGAGCTGAGGTTGTGCTCAGAGGACTTTGATATATATGCAGATATGCCTTGTCTTCTCCCGCCATCATCTTCTGTCTGTCCCATCATGACCGTGGAGGTTGTGGCTGAATTGTCAGTTTATATTGAATTATCTGTCTGCCCTGAACCGTCTGTCGGACATGAAACAACCACGGAGGTCGTTCTCCTATACATGACCCTCCCAGTGCTGGGAATTGCCATCTGGTGTATGTGGGCAGAGCACACTCTCCCAGAACCCCCTAACAAACCTGAATTCCCACCCAGCAGATCTCCCATCTCCTCTTCCCAATCATCCTCACTACCACCACAGGTACATCCTGTCAGTCCCTCAGTTCATCCAGAGTCCACCATCTGTGGTGTGGGTTCACGCGGGTCTGCCAGTCTCCACCAGCATCATGGCTGGAGGATCCCTTGTGTTCGCCTTTGAGTCCCAGACTCCGTCTCGGCCCATCGACCCAGCGGCTCTACCATGGCTCCTAGCTCCCTCCTCTCTGCTGTGGCCCATCAGTCTACCAGCTCTGCCAGGCTCCTTTGTCCCTCCGGCTCTGCCTTGGTCAGTTGTCGACCATCTGCCACCTCAGTACTCCACTCAACTGGCTCCGCCTTGTCCCTCCAGCTCCACCTTGGTCCTCTGTCACTCCAGGTCCACTGCGGCCTGATCTCCACTTTCTCTGCATCTCCCTTGCTCATTGGCTCTCTGTCGCCACCCTGGGCTCCTCTACCTCCTGCTCCACCGTTGTCGGGTTGACCATTCTGCCACCATGGCTCCTCCCTCTGTCGGCTCCACCATGGGCTGTTATCCTGACTGTGGTCTGGTTTCCTCCTCCTGCTCCCACCTGTCTTCTAGCTGGCTCCTCCCTCCATCTTCGCTGCCCTGGCTACTCCTGTCTCCGTTCTGGCTCCTTTCTCTGTCTGATCCCACATGGTTCCATCTAATTCCACTCTGGCTCCTCCTTCCATCATCACTGCCCTTGTTGTCTGCCTGCCCTTTGCCGTCCCCTGTCTCACTTTTTAAAAGTGTACTAAAGTTTGTTAGAAACAGTCATGAAGATTAACTCTCTTTAAGTACAGTTAAGTGGCCTTTTATTTCATTGATATTATATTATCTGCAAGTATCTGCAGATTATCTGCAGACTTTAAAATATATATGTATATACTTTTAAGATCTGAAGCACACTACAAGTACACATTCAATCCAATAAAGGACACTTTATTTTCAAGGAATATCTTAAGTGAATTTTAATAGTTTGGAGAAAATGGGATTCACTATATCAGTACGGTGAAATAAAATTTTAAAATTTTGGTCATGTTGCCCACTCTGCTATATTGATTTTGAAAGTTCTAGACTGTTGGACTGAACATGTGAAGTTGAGCCTACATCTAGGCCTGAGTCTCATGCTGTCTGGAAACAAGGACACAAATACATTCTCTCTCTCTCTTTTTTTCTCTCTCTCACACACACAGTCCTGCTGATGTAAAAGGAGGAAATGTAGGAATTTGGACAATCAATAAACAGGAAACAAAGAGAGAAAGATTTTAGTCTCTATTTTCTCCTTCCTCTTTCAAACCTTAGCATGTCCTGTGAGTGTTGTGACGCACAAAGGCCAGTTTGACGTCAAAACTGTGTTTGAAACCATTAATGTCTGAGTTCATATTGACTTGCAGACTTAGATTATCCACACAGGGCTTTAAACCCAAAGAGGAAAATGTGATTGAGGCCTATTCTTCAATAGCAAGAAAGGAAATTGCTTTGTTTCCATCCATTCCAAACAGAGCAATTTTCATATAAACAGATATTAAATTCATAACTGCCTTGGTAATGTTTTTCCACTCACTGCTCAATGCCTTTTGGCAAAATGGATCTAAAATTGGTTTATCTGCAGGTAGTTTTATAGCATTGTGCAAATGTGTGAAATGGTCAAAAAGAAAACATGTTTACACTGAGCTGTAGATGCAGGTAGATGTAATGACTCGACTCATTTCACAGCAGAGGAGGGAAGATGTAGATAGGCCGTCCTATAGAGCGATGTTTGAATGAGCCCTAGAGCTTTACACAGTCTGTAGCTCCTACTGTGTCATTCATGGACAAAATGATTCACATCAATGTGTTGTTACATGTTTTGTTCTGTGCCAGTCACTGGATCAAATGGAAGTGTATGGAGAACCAAGAGTGACACTTGAATGAATGAGTTCTCAATTTAAAATGGAAATAAATATCTTTTTAAATGGCAAAATTAATAGACATTTAAAATTTTATTTGAAAAATATAAATGCTAAATGTAATTTAAAATTTGCATTTGCAAGGATTAAGTTATCATTCTACCATGTTTTACTATAAAATATAATTGTCTAACAACTGTGAAAGAGCAAAACCCAAACGTATATTATTTTTATTGTTAAGCATTTAGAGTCAGAACTACTCATGTTTCGTAGCATTCTATTTTGCAGTGCTCAAATGCGCTGTATGCTAAACATGTTGTACTGGTGTTCAGTTGTTTGTCACAGATGAGTGCAAGTCATACAGATACAGGAATTTATATCCCAGGAAGCCGAAAGGACAGGAACAGGACAAACATCAGCTTACGCTGTGACTGACACCAGCTGACCACAGATACAACTCCTCCTTCCCTGGCCACTGTTCAGTTATGCTCTTTATCAGTACGTCTTTTCATCAGTTTGAGGCTTTTAAACATTATCAGTATTCAAATAACTCTATATATATTCCATAGTTGTGTGTAGTTCCTTAGTGTAGCTAACTTACTTTTTAAGAAGCCTACTCCATCACTATAATTACTATGTTTTTCAGTGTGCCCTCAAAAAAATTTAATAATGGTCTTGATGCATTAAAGTGTCTGTTGACAAATCTTTTTCTTTTAACATCCAGCCCCAGAAATTATACCCTCGCAACACGTTAGATTGCGTCAGAAACGAAATCCAGTTCCCATGCTTGAAATTCTTTTGAAGAGGATGTTAATGTGTTTTCCCTCCAAATGCTGACCCATTAAAGCTGATGACTCATCTTGCATTTATTGGATTGCTAATGTTGAATAAACACTAACCCTCAAATTTGAACAGAACAAGAATGCTTTTCAAAGTTTCTCACTTTACAGTTTTAATCGTGCTGTTCTATGCGTCACTTGTAAAAGCACAGGAAATACTGTATTACCCTTATATTAGCTGAAATAAATACAGTACATTACAAATGTGTCTTTCAGCTGACAAATCACAATCAAACATAACTCCCAGGTCTTTAACAGTACAGTTTAGCGTAAGTAGAGAATCATATAGACACAGATAATAGCTCAACAGATTACTTAGAAGCATCTGGTTTATAGTTCTTCCTATTTTGAATATATTTACTACATCTACTTGTAATACTACATCTGCTCTTGAGAATACATAAAGTTATTTGCATAACATTAAAAGCTAATGCCAAGTTTTACAATGATATAACCTAAAAAACAGCATATATAAGGAGAATAACAATGGGCCTAAGACCGAGACTTGTGGTACACCACATATTACCTATGCAAGATCATGTGTCTCATTATTTATACAAACAAGATGGTAACAGACTGACAAATAAAACAAATCTAAACCACATTTGCATATGTCCTCAAATGGCACAGTGATTTTCAACCCAAAAGAATATGACCTACAGTATCAAAAATAGCACTAAGGTGTACGAATACTAAAATCGAGATACAGCCTGGTAGTGTGATGGAGCCTAAAGCCTTACTAAAACTTTTTGAACACAGTTGGGTGTAGACAGTTGTTCCAAGTATTTCTGATTAAAGTAGCTGATTTTAAAATGTCTATAATTAATCAGTTCAGAAGAATGCAAATTCAGTTTCTTTAAAGACTGCCACCCATTTGAAAGTTCTGAGGACGTGTCCATGGTGGTGATTGTATTAAAATGGCATTGAAAGATCCCAGCAGAGGTCTGGTAGAGAGAACACAGGCCTGGAGCGCTCTTAAAGGTCACCCAAAGCTAAGCTATTGGATTTCTCCGACCTGCTGCTCTGTGCTGAAATAATCACAGACCTCAGGCAGCAGGAGTCGCACGAGTGCGTTCACACCTGACCTGCTCTCCAATGTATTTGTGTCTAGAAAGAACAGACAGCTGAGCACCAGCAGCGACAAGGAGAGAGAAATGTCAATCAATGAATAAATGAATAAACAGAAAGAATGAGAGTGAATGAAACAAGATCATGCACATATTTGAGGAGGAAACAAAGGATTCTAAGAACCTAATTTCTGGCCCCAATGCACTGCTCAATGTTCCCTGTGCACTTGAGCTACTAATAGCTCAAGATTTTATATCTGTACCTGCAAATCCATGGTGATTTTTCTTGTCATTATGTAGGCATGCATTTACATTGAAACACTATTCAGACTGGATTACAATAGTTTTATAATTGGTTAAGTGTATTTTAATTTTATATGAAAAATTGCATTAGATACAACAGGAAAGTGTTTAAATATATATTTATTATTACAAAGTATGGAAAAATCATATGATTTACAGTTTTACAGTGACATATAAGGTGGTTCTTAGTATATAATATATATATATAAATATATCAGTTCAGTTCTCTATTCTATCACCCTTTCTGTTCCTCATTGCCAAAGTCAATGAGCCCACTGCTAGGAACCTCTGGAAAGGTCAGATATGGTTCACCAACCTTGTTTTTCGGATGATGTAAGGATGGAATATCTACAAAAAAATTACAGCAACAATCTAGGAAGGTTGGGTTGCAGTTTAGCAGCAAGAAGACAAACTTAACGGTGACTGGCAACCACCTCACACTGTGCAAATTGTAATTAGACAGCAACCAGGTGAACAAGTGCAAAAATGTACATATCTCGGCAACGTATAAGTGCATAATGGCAGAGTGGATGTGGATGTCAAGTGAAGAATAGGTAAGTGCTTGCAACTGATCTGGTCAACATCAACAGTCAATACAAAATCCTAGTCTGATCTCAATCGTTTTCTCCTCTGCTGACTATTTGCTTAACAGTTAATGCCATGTTTTACAGTGATACAACCTAAAAACAGCATATATAAGGAGAATAACAGTGGGCCCAAGACCGAGACTTGTGGAACACCACACTTTACCTATGCAAGATCAGATATCTTACTATTTAGACAAACAAAATGGTAATAGGCTGACAAATAAAACAGATCTAAACCACATTTGCATATGTCCTCAAATGCCACTGTGATTTACAACCCAAAAGAATGATACGATCTACAGTATCAAAAACAGCACAAAGGTGTACTAATACTGGATCCGGATGTCATTTGCAAAATGGGTAAAGCACCACTGGGTATCAGTACTTGCAACTAATCTGGTCAACATCAACAGTTGACACAAAGACAAAATTACGGCTATACCCGGCAATCATTATTCTACTCTCAGCCTCAGACGTCACGCCCATGGGCCATTGACTGTACGTCTGATGCATATTGCACACAAAATTAGAAACACTTCAAGAGTTTCCGGAAGAAGTGTATGTCACATTCTTTAACATTCCTCTTGGAAACAAAGATGCTGTGACGCCAAGCCCCCTCACGAAAGAAGAAAGACATTGTGTTTACAATTGTGACGATAAGCTCTTATCAGGATCAACTAAACGCTGGATTTTCAAAAGTATGTGAAATACTTAAAGTTTGCGCTATAGAAAGAGGTTTACACACTGGTCTGTTATTGTGGGGACATTTCCACTCCCCTAAACATGATGCGGCACAAAACGAAACTTTGTTGGTTTCTTTAGCTGTCAGTGATATGGTCTCTTGGGTTGGCCTTGGCCATTCAAAGCAGCCAAGTTTCCCAGACCTTCTGCCATCAGTCTGAAGGTCTGGCTACACAAGATTATACCAATGACGGTTTATGCTAGCGAAACATGTATAATTATACCACGGACAGCACAGAAGCTCAAGTTGTTTTATCAGCATTGTTCACGCAGGATTTAAGTTGCTACTTGGCACAATAAAGTTACCAACAAAGAAATTTGTGGCAAAGTGGATCTAGGAAACATTAAGATATTCTTCAACTTCAGATAATCGATACTTAAAGACCATGAGTGGGCAGGCAGCAACAAGGCCAACCCAGTGAAACATGGTGCAAAACGTTTAGATAAGAGCTGGCGTCAGATGGGAAGATATCAAGTATGTTGTCTCAAATAAGACCGTTGGAAGAAGGTTGACTGATTGATTGAAATTTTAGTGTTGTGCTTCACAAGCTATGAAATATAACTAAACATTTTATCCTAGTCTGATCTTAGTCATTTTCTCCTCTGCTGGCTTTTGTGTCTCTGTCTCGTTGGTTGTACCCGACTCCTGCCCTGATGAGATTCTTTATTTTAACATGCCCCCATTTATAAAAGCTTGTACCATTAATTTTTGCTTGTTGTAATTCATTTTGAAAAACACAATGGTTCTTGAGTGGCTCTCCCAGATAATAGAGCTCATTGTGCATGCTTTAGTACTGTGCTGCCCTATATACTGCCTGCACCGCAATGACTGATGAACTATGTGAATCTTCTTTGGTTTCTTCAAAAACAAAATCGATTGTGCCCTTCACCTCTTTTCCACTACTTTCTCCTGAATATTCAGTCTTTTCTCTTTCCAGCTGGCCATTTATTCTGGAGTCATGGATTGGTTTCCACTGTTAGGCCCATTAGTTGTGGTGCCTCTGCAACATTTTAACCCCTGCATGTGTGATTTACTGTAATGTATTTACTAACTCTCAACACTGGTCAAAACAAGAAGGTCTATAAAACATTTATTAGTGTTCTCAACTGAAAACACTTTTTAAGGTCAGGTTAGATCTAGTTAGGTTAGAGTCTTGACAAGCCCAATTTGTAGTTAAGTTAACTTTGTCTAAAGTTCTGACAAGGTTCTTTCAAAATTATGAAAAAATATTAACAGAATTTTTATCTTTCCCCACCACCATTTATTTACTTGTTTTTCTTAAAGTTGCCAGCCACTGCAACCATTTTTGGTCATTTTTCACAAAACTTTTATGGGCCCCAGGATATTTTGCTGTATGAATATCTGAACATGCAATTTCTCAAAAGAAGCACTTCTGCTTAATAAATAAATAAATAAATCTAGCTTAATGCATTATTTTTTTTATCAACAATTGCATGTTGGTAAGTTTAATAAAAAAGCTCAGAAAAATCATGTTTAGGATCAGATTCAAAATGATGATCGTAGATTGCTTCTATCAACACCATTAAAGCTTGTACAGTCCTGTAGCATTTCCACTTCATTCGGTAGCATCTTATTTATATCAAAATGTTTAGATGTGTTTATTTATTTATGTATTTGCTTTTTTATTTGCTTTATTTGTTTAATGTTTGATGATTGCATTATTTAACAAATGCATCTGCTTACATACACAATCACTTGTTTCTGCTGCTTCTCCTCTGTTTTGATCTGGAGACTCTGTCCTCTTTCAGGAGTTGTGCATTTGCGCCCCCTACCATGTAAGACAAAACCAAAGCATGCACATCAATGGCAAAAAAGGTTCAAAATTGGGTGCTCAACAAAAGAAAAAAAAAAAAAGAAAAAAGAAAAAGAAGAATAACAAAATACAAAAGTCAGGCACGCCATAGGCTCCAAAACAATTTTTATATTTTATATAATATAACAATGAAAAACATGAAAAGCCGGAAAACTCTGTCAGGCAGAACAATACAGCACATGTTTTTCTGAAATGTTTTAGTTGGATGTTCATCTAACATTATATTTATTTATTTTTTTTAATATATTTATTTTATTTTAATGTAACAGCTTGTTTCAGAATGTTTAGATAATATTCGAGAATAATGTTCTCATGATGTTTACATAAAAATAAAATGGAGTTTTTCTCCAACGTTTGCAGGACCAGTAAATAAAAAAATGAAAACATTTCAACATATCAAGAGAACATTCAGAATTAACATTTTCATAACTTAAAAAGAACGTTATCAAAATGTTCTGTGAATGTTAGCTGGCTATGTACGTGAATTAATGTTAATTTAAATCTCTCTTCTCTCTGCTTCTCAGAGATTGCATAAAAAACCCCTTATACTCACTTTTGCTGTAGGTGAAGCTGGATCACGAATGATTCGCGCGAACATAGACGAATATATGTAGATCAGGAGGCGCATTCTCTTCACAAACAAATGTAATCCACTGCATCTTCAGCGGCTCAGATGTCGGGAGTAAACGACGACCACTATGTTCATTATAACACAACACCTCAATTGCTCAATCTGAGATATTCTTCTCTAACTTATATCCCTGCTCCAGCATCGAAACAATGGAGGTCGGACTGTTACAGCTGATCTGAGGTAAGACGCTCAATCAACTCAATCATGTCAATCAACTATGGTGGGAGCGGCCTCTGTGGGTGTGACGCCACAACAACAGGCATCTGAGAATGGTTCGATTTGAAAAAGGGGATATTATTTTTTACAGATTAATTAAAAACTACTGCATGGATTTTCATCATTGTAGGGTAGATGAGTACATACACTGCCAACACACATTAATGTTCAAACAACATGTAAAAGTGAACTTTGCATCTGATTACAGCTGTAGTGGACAGCACATTCCAGGGCCCAGTTTATGGCAGGACCCCTCCCTGACTACAATACTGGACATAGGTTTGCTACATTTTGATTGGATCTTGGTGAACTAACATAAACAGACTGTCCGATGGCATCAGATAAAGATGTCAGGACAACAGCCAGACACCTCTTAGAGCACAAGAAGACCACCTTTGGTGCAAAGCCCGGGAAGGACAGAACTTCCTATTGGTCAAAATGCAGTTTGTGCCCTTCACCCACCTTGAGACTGTTCCTAAGGGTTTGGCCTGTGCCCGACCATAAAAATTCCTTAGGACCTCCAGATGCAGCAGCAGTGGGTGAAACTAAGAGAGATCATGGAGATCCATCCAAATCCATTCATAACTGTTTTCAAACCTTAAAACTGACTAGACTACAACACACACATTTTATACTTATTTAGAGAAATAAGTATTCCTTGTGACAGCAATGTGTAGTGCAACACCTTACACAAACTTAGCTGTTAATGGACAAATGAATGCATGCATGACAGTTCAATCTTCTCCCATCATGTTTGGACTTAATGTGTTCGTAACATTGCCAAATGCATTCTGGTTAAGGTTTGGAAAGTGATAAATGCACCGGTTAAACTTTAGTGACACTTTTCTAACTTTGTGTTTGGACTATGCAAATAAATTCCACAGGAGGAAAGAAGGGTGGACCACCACGTGTCCCCCCCCCACTCTGATGAAACCAGCCAATCGCAGCATGGAAATGGAGAAGTGCCAAATTGCAATCTCCTCCTCATCAGAAAGGGATAAAGGTACCCTTCCAAAAGACACTCCTTGTTCTGAGTCTGCTACCCGTGAGGGAAGGGACTATAGCAGGATACACAGTTCTGAGTCTCCCGTTCAGAGAGACAGTAACAGATACACAGTTCTGAGTCTGAGTCTTGTAAAAGAAAGGACACTAACAGAACAACCTACGTTCTGAGTCTGCTACCTGTGAAGGAAAAGACACCAACAGAACAAACCCCCGTTCTGAGTCTGCGGCTGGTCGAGGAAACACACCAGTTCTGAGTCTGCCATCCGTTAAGGGAAGAGACTGCAACAGGACAACCAACGTTCTGAGTCTCCGGCCTGCAAAGGTGAGACAACAACAGATACCAAGTCCAAGTCTCCAGCTTTTGAGGCAGCAACAGATACGACCACGTTCTGAGCCTCTAGCCTGCGAGGAAAGAGATAATCTACGTTCAGAGTCTTCGTCCAGCGAGACAACAATTGATGCAGCATCCTGAGTCTCCATCCTAGAGAGACAAAGTGGATTGACCAAGTTCTGAGTCTCTAGCCCAGAGAGGCAGAAGACACACAGACATTTGCAACAAGGTTAAGCTCCGGCGAGCAAACCTTCACTTCAGGTACTTTTGCTTGCGTGTTCCAAGCTAAGGACCTTCAGCACCTACTCCAGGGCCACATCTGCATGTTCCAGATCTTAGGACCCTTGGTGCTCCAGGAGATCAGCATCCTACAGCGCTTCACCTTCAAGGCTGTCGAAACGGATTCCTGCTCCTTTCCCCACTGTACTGCCACCAGCGCAACCAGTGGAAGAAGTCGCCGCCACCGGACTGCTCACTCAACCACAGCGAACGTAAATATCACTTCCAAACCTCTTCCAGAGACCTTGGCATTGTTGTATATTATCAGTATATGATTTTCTAATTTACATTAGATATTATATAGCTGATTGCAGTTGATAACAAATCTTACATGTATTTGTTTGATGCATAATAAGGTTCTTCACCTTATTTGTTTCAGAGTAGCAACAGTTTATCTGTCCAGATAAAGTAGCTCTGACATAGCAACTCCCAACATAATCACTTGCTTCTTATGCATCTTATGCACTTTATTCCTTCTTCATTCATGGTATTCATTTAGTAGTTGTTGATTACTCTTGTCTATCTTTTGTTAATAAAATTTATTTTATTACAACTTGTGGCTTCCTTGTGTTGATAATACAGAAGAGGTTCTACAAGTTAGAGATCCCACCAATCTTTCTTATGTGATGTACTCATAACCACACATTAATTGACACGTGATCCAAGAATCATAACGTCAGCTGTGACATGAGTACCCATCACTACCGTATTTCACCTCCCTAGGTTGGCGAAAGCTAAATTCAGTGCCTTAATTGGCGTCCCTAGGTTGGCGAAAGCGAAATTTATTACAACCCCTTTAAAAGCACTTTTCATGCTCAATTTTGTATCCAAGCAGACAGAACTGTACAAAATACCGGTGTAAATACCTGTGTAATCTGAAACCCAGAAGTACTTTCCAGTTTTGTGTGGAAAGTTCTTCTGTGCCATCTGAGGCCGAAACTTACCACATTACCTACTATCTTATGTTCTGAAGGTCTTCATAATCTCACCCCATGATACTTGTCAGAGCTGCTTCAGCTGACCCGAACACCTCTGGAGCCGCTTTACCGCCCATCCTTCATGGCGTTCAGGTCATGTAGTGTTACAGCGAGGTTCAACAATGCAGTTCTAAGGTATAATCTCTAAGGTGTTCACTTCACAAGGAAATAAAATCAGGGCGGTGCTCATTCATACCAATAATAAGATGCAGCGGTTTAGGACATTTTGAGATTAAATTATCTATTTTTGCTGTCAGTCATTCAGTGATTGTTATAACACATCTTTGCTACTAAACTCACACATAAGTTTGAATTTGCTCCAAATGACCTGCTACTCTTTACTAATCACTAATGACAACATTTGCATATCCTGATGCTTTGCTTCACGATTAATAATAAAGAAAAAATACTTAAAGGACTGAACAACCTTTTGTGGATTAATCTGATTAATCTACCAATTAAATGTCATTTAAAGTTTTACACCAGTCTAGAATGCAATCAAGTGACGCGGTGCGGCGTGACAAAATATAGCACTCCCATTATAATCAACAAGGCAGTCTGGGGTGCGTTATAATCGACACGCTCATTTAGACAGCTTCATACATTATAATAGGAGAGTAGCGATTTGTCACATCACTCACTTTCAGTCATAGAAGCGGCAGATGAATACACGTCTGGATTGTGGTGAAGGACATGAGTGTCACTGTGTGATGAGGGCACTTGGGGGAAATGGGGTGCTGGTTAAGGCTTACCTCATGAATAACAATTAGGTCATGCACAAATAATTGAGCATGATATTTTACTGTTGACAATGATGTATTAATCCATTATTTGGATTGGGTCTGCAACAACATAGACAGCGCAGCTGTGATTCAAAACATTTAGTGCCTCCAGTATAGTCTCATTCATGGGCAACTGAGTCTCAGAATCCAGTTATTTTTTAAGAATATTTAAGGGGAAAAAATCTCTTGGACTTAGTTGCTGCTTTGAAGCAGTCTGATGAATTTTTTCACTTAATGAACTAATTTCTAAATGAAGCAACTTTTATATGCACAAAAAGGACATTTTACTTACATTATTTCCAGTAGCAAAAAACTAAGGACTGTGCACCTTCCTAAACCATTTCACAGTTCGACCCCAACCAATCATTCAAACCAAATCTATGCCCTTGGCAGTCATATTTCCAATCTTTTTTTACAATTTTTTATTCTTACCCATACAGAAATGTAATATATGAACTATATTGCCCTTTTTCAAGAATGATATTGTCATATATGCTACCTATCAGGCCATATATAATTTTCACATACATACATTCTCTCAAGTTCCTATCATATATAAAATACCCATTTTAAAATTTGCATATGTACATGTGTTAATAATATTTTATGGTATTAAATGTAGCAACCACATATATATATTATCGGTAACACTTTACAATAAGGTGTCATTTGCACACAATAGTTAATGTGTTAACTAATGAACACTACATTTATTACACTATTTATTAATCTTTGTTAGTTAATGAAAATGCAGTCGCTCATTGTTTGTTCATGTTAGGTCACAGTACATTAACTAAAGATAAGAAACACAACTTTTGATTTTAATAATGCATTGGTAAATGCTGAAATTAACATGAACTAAGATTAATAAATTATGTAGAAGTACTGTTCATTCTTAGTTCACGTTAACAAATGTAGTTAACTGATGTTAACTAATGAACCTTGTTGTAAAGTGGTACTATTTTATATCTGTGTTTTTGTATATATATATATGTCACACCCCTGTGGACTGTTTATGTTGGTTTCTCCCTCTTGTGCCCATATTTGGTTCTTTCTGCCCTCGTTGTGTCCTGATTAGTTAACTCGCTTCACCTGAATGTGTATCATTAGCCACCCTTTATAAGTTGTTTTAGTTCTATGCTTTGTGTCTGGACTCGTCCATCTGCACGTGTTTTTCTGCCTGTCTGTATCGTCATTGTGAATTATATTAAAGACTTTTGGATTTCACCTTCATCCTTGCGTGAGTACGTTCGGCTTACATGTGTTATGACAGAAGACCGGACCTATAAACAAAAGTAAGCAGCGTCCTTCCCCGCATTTTGGTTTTCCGTTTTTGTCAGTTTTGTTTTTTTGTTTCTCCATGAACGAACCAGCCATCCTCGTCCTCCTGCTGGAGCAGGGGGACCGCTCTCTCTCGAGGACCACACCACGGACTTTGTGTTTTTTGCCAACCAAACACACTATCCGGACAGCTGCCTCTGCACGTTCTACCAAGCTGGACTTAACACCGCAACAAGAGCGCAGCTGTCCGGAGAGGGTCCTCGAGAGAGCCTTGCCGCCTTTGTGGAGTGGGTGCTGGTGTCCTGTAGATCTTTGATGACCGTGGACTTCGCAGATGATGACACCAGCCCCACTCCTGACCCAGAGCCCAGCCCAACATTACCCCATAGCGCGGAGCGTCTGCTCAAGCCTACCGTGGACGGAGAGCCAAACTGCAGTGTGACCGACAAACCATCGCGAGTGGAGCGACAGAGCTGAGGATCGCCCTGGAGCATGAGCCCATCGCGTCCGACCAGGTGCAACACTGCTTGCGACAGAGGATGCCGAGGAAGGCCCTGCCCACTGCACCTGCGCTGGGGGCGAGCTAAAGCTGGAACTGGGACTAATGGACCTAATAAGTTTTGAGAAGGATATATATCCAGACATGCCCCCTTTTATCCCACCATCATCAGAATTGTCAACTGATCCTGAACCCTCTGTCTGCCCTGATCTGTCTGCCTGCCAAAACTTCCCGCCCTCCCTCCCTCTTTTGCATCATCCACTCATCCCTACCTTAGCCACGCCACCTCTGGGTCCTGGCAGCCCCTTTGTTCACCCTTAGCCCACCATCTGTGCAGTGGGCTCGCCGCGGGTCTGCCATTCTCCATCGGCGTCGTGGCTGGAGGATCCCTCGTCTCCGCCTCCAGCCTCCGAGTCCTGGACTCCGCCTTGGCCCTCCGACCCAGTCCTCTGTCGCTCCGGCTCTGCCGTGGACCTCCGCATCTCTGCCTCGGCCGCTTGGGTCTTGGCCCTCCGGATACTCGGTGTCGCCTGGACTCGTCGACTTTCCGTCTCCACCTCCACCCGCTCCGTCGGTCGCCCCCCTGGGGTCGTTAGCTCTTCCTTCACCATGGCTCCTCCCTCCGTCGGCTCTGCCGTTGCCTGCCATCATAGCTGTGGCCTGGGTCCCTTCTGTCTCCACCCTGGACTTTGTTTGTTGTCCTCCTCCCGGGAGTCCGTCCTCCGCCAAAGCCTCCACCTACAACGACTTTCTGTTGCCACTGAACGTCCACTCCTTTTGTTTTTGTTTTCGGCGCAAGGTTGCGCCTTCCGGAAGGGGGGGGGAGTAATGTCACACCCCTGTGGACTGTTTATGTTGGTTTCTCGCCCATATTTGGTTCTTCCTGCCCTCGTTGTGTCCTGATTAGTTAACTCACTTCACTTGTTTGTGTATCATTAGCCACCCTTTAAGTTTTTAAATTTTATGCTTTGTGTCCGGTCTCATCTATCTGCATGTGTTTTGCTGCCTGTCTGTATCGTCATTGTGGATTATATTAAAGTTCTGGATTTCACCTTGATGGGTTTTAGGATGGATATACATGCACAAGACATATATGTCCCCCCAAAAAATGTATTGCACATACATAAAAATACACATTTGTACAGGCTAGATGTACATGTTAATATTTGTAATTTCCAATAGGTTTCATTTTTTTTCCCCATATATTTAGTATAGAAATGTAATACAGATACAAAGAGTTTATTTGCAAAAACAGAAAATGTTCAAAAATCACGTTTTTTTTTATTATGTTATCATGTGTGTGTGTGTGTGTGTGTGTGTGTGTGTGTGTTTTATTGTGTTAGTTAGCTCTTAGTTATTTTTCATTTATATCAAAATAACCCAACTGCAGTTTGATTGAGATTAATTGGAATGCACAATGAAAAAAACATGATTTTAAAAATTGTTAAAAACTCAGTTTTCTTTCTTTCTTTCTTTCTTTTTTTTTAGCAAATGAACTCTTCATGTATTACATTTGTCTATTGGTATGTACAAAACTAATTATTTACAGCATTATTTGAGTTGCAGCAATCATACAGTATTATTGCTCTATCAAATCCTGTCTTGGTTTGTGAATGAACCCCAGACCTCTCTCTTCCTCCTCTCACTTATACTTCTTTAATAAATCTTCAGATATGTCTCTCCAGGTCGATTGAGCATAGGCAAAGGAGAGAGTGAGACTGAAAGAGAGAAAGATCTCTGATCTCCTATATTCTCTTCTATTATCCATATTTCAGCACTGATGTGAATGGAAGACTAACTGAATTCATAAAATGACTTCTTTCCTTTATTATCTTCACTGTGAGTCTATGATGAGTGAATATCAGATCTTCTTTGTGTCTAGGCCACTTTACAGCATAATTCAGATGGAAAGCTTAAATCTTTCATGTACTACTGCAGATACTATGAGCTCTCACAGATACCAGCACTGATGAAACTGCAGAGGCTGAAGCCAAGATGGGCATCCCGGGCGGCTCTCAGAGGTCAAGCTTGAAGTAACTCGCTCTGATCCTGAGGGACTGATGGAGGAGAGAAGAAAGTGACAGGTAGTAGTTAAACTCCATGTGAGTGAAGCCATTAGAGTGAAAAACACATTTTCTAAAAAGCAACAGAGATGATTGTGCTGCTCTAAAAGAGCTTCCCTGTCATAAGACAAAAGGAAAGCCCTTCATTGTTTTTGTGAATAAATTTCATATACAAGCTGATGTGCGCCAAACGACAAAGCATCTCTCAGCTCGAATGATCAATGAAGACTGTATCCCATGAATTAGCAGAAAGCTGCAGCAGTGATAATAATCCAATAGAGCTCAAACGCAATTGTAAATCAATGCGGTCTTGGCAGACTGTGTATGAAGTACAGTTTCTTGCTACCCAGGCATCAGAAATACATGCATCTATGTACATTTCTGGAAAACTCAAAAATGTAGACATGGTGTCTCACTTGCTTAACAAGATTCTTAAATCTACCTCTTAAATCTAATTCTTAAATCTAAATCTTATCGGAAATGGGTCATTCCATGAAATTGGTGCCTTTTGTGTCCCTAAGAAAAAATCAAACATAGATTTAACCTTTGTGCGTCAATAAAAAAAAAAAAAAATTAAAAAAAAATTACACATAGGTCCTTAGTGGACAAAAATGTCCACATCAAAAAACTGTCTTAAAAATTTGAGGCTTGGGAGCACAGACTTAAATTTGATCTCAATCAGACCGATGGCAGATTATTGTTGAAGTAAAAAAAGTTTAAAAATTGAAACCAAAAAAATGTTATAGAGGTTTAAGTTTATGAAAATGCTTTATGAACAATATTTTATATAAAATATATATTTTATTAAACTTGCTAGAAAATCAAAGCCATAAATCAAAACAAGTTGTGTTCCAAATTTGAGGTTGATATCTCAAAAAATGAGCTTTCAGTAAGATTTTGTTTGGACGTAGTACCAGATTTTCCCCATTAGATGCCAGCAAAACTCCACTGGTGCACACAGTGGTTGGATTTGCTTTATTGGCCAAATCTGAAAAAATGGCACCATCTGGTAAAAAAAAATGGTAAAACAATTTAATTTTGAAGCCTTGCCAACAGAATGAGAGTCTATTTAAAATTTGCATAATTTTACAGTTAAATGGCACTGTGATTACAAACAGCAGTCCTTAAGGTCCTGAAAGGAACTGTTTTTTGTACCTAGTGGAAAATAGATTTATAAAAGGAAATGGGGGTGAAATGGTAACATTCCAATAAAAATACACACCTGTGCCAAAATTTATGCAGCTGGCCATAACACAGGCAAAAAAAAAAAACCTGAAAAGGACAAAAATGTCCAAAAGGTTGCACAACGGTTAATATAACAAATAAATGTGCAATTTAAAAACATAACAATACTATGTATGTTTTCATTAATATTACATAAAAAAGTCAGTTAAGTATTATTTTAAATAATTTAAATAGCGTTTATGCTGATAAGGGTAAGGTTTTTGGCCTTTCTTTTTTTAGCAGGACTTTTAATTATCAAAATGATGGCAAATGATATAAAAATATTTTTTTTTATTTTTTACATTTTTTAATTTTTTAAAAATACATTTGCATATTGTTCTAAATATAGCCTCATTGTTAAGCATTGTTTTTGGTATAAGTATGCATTTTTTTCTATAAAATAAAAATAATTTTATTGGTGACCCCTAATTTAATGTCATGCGTGTTACCCTCCTCAAAAAACCCTTGTAAAACCTCCTCTCAACCAGGATTCCAACACTTAAAACACAAACATGTTTCTCTCACTCCTCTATAATGGTCTATTTTTGATGATTTATGAGGCTGGATCATGCAATGCCAATCCTGTTACCGATTTTAAAATGTAAATTATCACAACTATTTCTTACATTTAATATAATCAATATCTACAAGTAAAATCCTTTCAAAGTGTGCAATATGTGCTTTTGTGAACTTGACTATTAATTAGAAAATTTGTTTGAAATCGTCGAACCTGTTACTGTCAACCTAAAACCTTTTAGAGTAACAGGATTTGACGTGTGTGTAACAGGGATGACATAGATTAGGTTTGACCCTGTTTTTAAAGATTGTCTGTGTAAAATTCAAACATTTTAAAGGACACCCTCCATATATTATTGAGCTAATGCCTATATCATTCAGTGGCATATGAGTTGTAATTAAACTATAGTATCTAGTAATGCCTGTGTCGGGGTTGACAAAAATACCAAAACATTGGGGAGAAAAATATTTATTAAATAGTAAATTACATAGCCGGACGAGCACAGTGCAATTTCTTGTCATTTTAAGGCGACTTCATTTCATACATATTTAAAAAATATTGATTAAAAAATTCCAAGTGGAAAAGGCACTGATTTGTGCAATGAATATGTGTCTCTACCTTTCTGCAAAACTCCAAAAAACTTAACTATAGATACAAATTGCTGCAGTTTCCAGTTGAAATGAACACTAGAAGTACACAGAGTGAACATTTCACTCTAAAACTGGCATGAAATGTGCAATAAGGTATGTGATATTGGTATTGCAGAAACGTTGCCACAAGCGCTATTTTTATTGAGCCTGAGTTGCTTTCCTAGCATCGGGTGTCACGTGTTGTCTGTCAGTAGTTGTAGGTTTTGCTCATTTAGCTGCATTAAAAGTAAGTTTGAGTCAGGATAACACATCGTAATTCAAGTACATTACTTGACCTGAAAAAGCAAACCAACCTGATCTCATAACATAAGGAAACATATAACATAACAACATAACATAACATAACATAACATAACATATAACATAACTGTTTTATGAATTCATATGATGTGATTCTTAAAGGGGTCATCGGGTGCCCATTTTCCACAAGTTGATTTGATTCTTTAGGGTCTTAATGAAAAGTCTATAACATGCTTTGGTTAAAATTTCTCAATGGTAGTGTAAATAACTTTTTTACCTTGCCAAAATCAGCTCTGCAAAAATCATCCTGTTTTGGTCGAGGTTGCTTTAAATGTTAATGAGCTCTGCTCGCCCCGCCCCTCTCTTCTCTCTGTGGAGTGATGAGCCTGTTTACTTTAGCCGCATTTAGCCGTGTTTAGCCACTGAACTTGCTAATTAGCACGTTTTAAGGAAAGGCGATCACACAGATTCATAAAAAAACCCTTATACTCACTTCTGCTGTAAGTGAAGCTGGATCACAAATGATTCACGCAAACAAAGACGGATATATGTAGATTGAGAGGCGCAATCCATTCACAAACAAACAGATGTCGGGAGTCAATGACAACCACTATGTTCATTATTACATCCAGAAACACAACACCTCAATCGGAGATATTTTTTTCTAACTTACATCCCTGCCCCAGCATCGAAACAATAGAGGTTGGACTGTTACAGCTGATTTAGATGCTCATGTCAATCAACTATCATGGGAGGTGTGACGCCACATTGACAGACATCTGAGAATGGCATTTTTACAGATTAATTAAAAACCACTGCATGGATTTTTATGATTATAGGGTAGATGTGTACATACACTGCCAACACACATTACTGTTCAAACAACATGTAAAAGTGAACCCAATGACCCCTTTAAGATTATTAGAAAAAAAATTAAGGTCCACAAAAGTGACCATATATCCAAGAGTTGCCTAAAATATCTAGGTTTTGGCTTTATTTTCCTATTGCTTTTATACTTGATGAAGATAATGGCTGAAAAGTAGTTTGACCAATAGTGTGCAGGGAATGTATATAAACTGACCTGTTGTGGTGTGCAAGAAGTGGGGTTTATGAGAATGCAATGTGTCAAATAGGGCTGGGCGACATGGGCAAAAAAATCATCATAATAATTTTTTTTACATATCAGTCGATATCGATAATTATCACGCTAAATGTCAAATCTTTATTTCTTTCAAGTTTAAAGTCAGATTTTTGCTCTAAAGTGAAAGTTGTAGAAACCAGACCATTAATTTCCCTTAACAAAATAAATATCTAAATAGAAAAATTAATTTCTGCATGTTCTAATAAGTTATATTGTTTCAAATCAAGAAATAGGTTGGGGTTGTCTGATAATGATAATGATGATGATGATGATAATAATAATAATAATAATAATAATAATAGTAATAGTAATATCACTTTTTTGAATGCACATTCTTGTTCATTATCAATGAGTAACATAAAAACTGTAAAGTAACTGTAAAAATTGTGCAACCTCAGTTTTATATGGTTACATTTATTCTGACAGTTTTTGTTGTTGTTGTTGTTTTTAATTAAGCATTGGTCTCCTATAGTAGCAAGCAAACATTTTAAATCATGATAAACAAAGTTAACACCACACATAATACCTCAATACCATGGTAAAAATATTACATGGTTTTATAGGTAGCCTGTTTGTATGAAAACCGGTAGTCTAAAAACATTCGGTATAAATGCACACATGCTATAGCTTAATCACAAATACATAAATACTATAATTATATATCATTACTCCTGTAATAAAATTCAGTGTGAGTATCCCATATTGCTGCCACAATACCATGATGCAGTGAGTGTTACTACAGTAAATCCATGGTAAATGATGGCGATGTGTAGATTGAAAAGCCTTCTGACTGTCTCGTTGCACCCAGCTTTCAACTAGTTTGAATCACAGAGTCATTTGTGTTCATCGCTGAATTTAAGTGTTTCACACTGGATCTCACAGCACTGTTTAGTGCTCGCGTGACGGAGCCGTTCACATATCGCGCCTTTGCGCGCTTAAGTTCGTTATTTCAAATGTAGGCGCGCGGCAGCTGCGCTCGTAACAGAAGGGACGCGGTCGCGCTTTATCGAACTCTTAATATTGTTTTATCGAGGAAATTTATATCGCGTTAATTATCGTTATCGAATTATCGCCCAGCCCTATAGAGAGCATGTCAATTGAAAAAAACAAAGCCAAAGGCAACAATTTTTAGGCAGAAAAAGAAATCATGGTCAGGATATGTCCAGAAAAAAAGTACTTTGCAATTTACCAAAATGTAAAATAGCTACAAATTGCCCTGAGAATGTTTTGGAGAAAACTGACCATGGGATAAGACAGTTTATGCTAATGTCCATTATAAATGTGGCAATACTGAGAAAGCAACCTTGAAAACTGACCAGCAAGATTTTGAGAATTTTGCCTTTGTAAATTATTCTCAGCTCAGTATAACTAGTATGACAAGAGCACAGCTTTATTTGATGTATCGAAATGACCAAAATAGCTTTGGCACAGTAATGAACTTGAATAATACATTGATGTCAATGTCAGTCATTTGCAAAATCCTTTTCAACGTGACCTCTGACAGCTCAGTCTTTGTTAATATTCCTATAATTTGTGAGTTATTTTGTTCTCACGGCCCAGATCTTTGTGTGCAATCATTTGCAATCTATTGTTCTCATTCTTTGCTTTTATATGTCAATGACATGACATACAATTGTAAAATATTCAGCTTTTTGTTAAAGCTTTTCCTAGTTAACCTCTTAAAACTGTTTCTATTCAGTTCTGTCTGACAATTTTGATTGCAAACATAACCTCTCACAACAGAAATGTTGAAATTACATATATAAGCCATAAAATGGCAGGTATAAAACTCTCAGTGTTGAGAATAATGGGCCGTTTTTTCCTTCTGCTGTTTAAAAGCAGCTCTTTGTCTTTATCCAGCTACGGTTCTGTCTATTAAAAGTAACATATGAGAAACCATTAGCTTTCAGTATTGCATTGTTTGAGGTTTAATCTCAAACCGGCTTTGTAAGCACTTCTGCCCTTTCATTCCTTCTTAATTACCCATTTTCTGTCTTATTTATTTATTTTACAGTGAAAGATGTAGCTGCAAGTTCCGTTCAATTGAACTCTTCTTTAATAAACACTGCTGGAGTCCTAATAACTCTCCCAAGTTTCACTTTATTCTTTTCTTTTTGGAAGAGGCAAAGGAGACACAAAAAAAGTTCCACCTATCAGGTACACAAGTGGTCCACAAATGAATGGGTCTAATAGCCCTGCTGAGAAAAAAAAAAAACTATAGAAACCCTAACAAAAGTTGTACAGTAATTGTTTCCATTATAAATACCATTCTAAACTTTACAAACCGTCAACTGTTAACCAAACAAAACATTACCTATTGGTTCCAGTAGCAGTGTTGCCAAGTTTGTGGATTTCCCGCAGAATTTGGCTACTTGGCAAATTGTTGTTGTGGGTTAACTTTTCCTGTAGTTTAAAGGTTTGACATATTGTATTGCAATATATTGTAATTTACTGATTCTTTTTTTTTTCTTTTTAAATACATAAATACGTTTACATTCTACCAATGATAAAACTGTGATAGAGTTTTGTGAGGAAGGAACTTTTGAGCTTGTGTATAATGCATAACAGTGACTGTGGAATGGCATAGTTTTGATATTTGGATATAGGGTCATTGAGTTTGTTTTGGGCTATTTTTCACTGTTGTTTGGTCTGGTTTTGTTACACAATCCTGGCAACCCTGTCTAGTAGTGAGTTTTGGACCATAGGAATTAGCAGTTTTAACACGCTGCCAACATAAGGCAACAAATTACCCGTAGAGACCCACAGGGACCACTGCAGTTTCCATTAAAACCAATACCATTCCCATCATAACCATTACTTCTATGAGGGTTTCTAAATGAACAGACTAATTACTAATTAATAATTACTCACCCTTTGGACATCACTACTTTCAGTCATGCACATTTAAACCATTTATTGAAATGAACCAGAAATATGTGAGAGAGATGGTTGGTTTTATTCAGTTCACTGAACGATAATATAAGCTAAAAGTAAGCACCATGGCTTCAACAAAAAATGTATGAAATATTTCTAATTTATATCTTGACTTCTAAAAAATGTTATTTCAGCATAATATATCACCGCCTTGAAAGTATAAGGTTCTATCTGCATTCTGAACACTTTTGAGATATTGAGCTTCAAACGTTTTGCGCTCCATAGACTTCTGTAGATAGAACCATTTTTGTTTTCTAAAGAAAGGCACAAAATGTACACAGCTTACAAAAGAAACATTGCATAATGTAAATAAATTGTCACAAAATAAGAATAGGTGAATAACTCAATTTTGACAAAAATGTCAGATAGAACCTTATAAATCCAAGGCGACGATATGTCTACGTTTACAATGGTGCCAAAAAAAAAAAAAAAAAAAAATCATTACGAGATTAAAGTAATAATATTTTTAGAAAAACAAACTCAAAATATGAGAATAAAGTGAAAATATATTTAGAATAAAGCCAAATTTTGAAAATAAAGTTGTAGTTATGCTCAAAATATTATAACTTTAATCTCGTAATTGCTACCACTTAATTTTCATAAGTTTGCTTTTATCCTCAAAATATTACGACTTTAATTTCGTAATCTTAGATTTTTACTTTTTTTAACATGGCACCGGAACCCAAGTGCATATGTTTAAGTGGCCATGAATAAAGAACGATTTTTGCCGGTGGATTGTGTAATTACAACAGGGGCTAACAACTAATGTGAACTGGCTAAACACTGACATTTTTAAACTGTAAACCATTTAAACATTAAATGTCTATGTCTATTAGTAGAATTACCACACGTCTCTACAACCCAATCAAGAAAGATATTGCCAACAACAGGTATTATTGAAAACAGGCTACTGGATCAGTGTTTTTAGTGCATGTTGTATGCTCTGTCTGAGTGAAATGAGAGTGTGTGGAATAGAGGATATTGGATAACCTATTGGGTGTGTTATCGTTTTCTGCTTATGAAGCATGTTCTCTCTGCTGAGATCATTTGGCTGTTCTAATTAAAGGGCTTTAGGAAAGAGCAGCAGAGTGGAACAGGTTTCCATTTTAAAAGCCAGGTGTTATTAATCTTCCCCTTGCTCAGGGGTTTCTGTGCACGTATGTGTATGTGTTAAAGCAATTCATGACCTAGCTTCAAGGAAACAGTCCAGGTGACCTGGATTCATTTTTATTCTCCTCACACATTAGCTTTTTTACTTCTGCAACTGTGGCCTCTCTATTGCCATCTGTGATTGAAACATGTCATTGCATTTAACGTCAGTTGTCCTCAGTTTGATTCGAGAACAAATTAGATGAAGAACGAGATCAACCAGATGCAACAAGATCATTTACACAACACTTAAACACACTAAGTGGAACTAAAGTGGATCTCAAGATGTTTTCTGAATTTAAATTTGGCTGTATTTGGAACAACATGAGGGGTGAGCCAATGCCAGAAATGTCATTTTGGTTCAACTGTTCCTTTAAACATGAACTTTTCTGCTTGTTTTGACCTCTCAACTGTTTAATGAATTCATGTCCTTATCCTCTCTGATGTTAAATCCCACTCAATGTCATTTGTAGTCAGTAATTACTCAGTGTTTTTCTGCATGTCTGTAATTTACTGTGAAATGAATGTGACATATTCTGTTTTGTTGTACATTTTAGGTTAATTACACCCTGTTATATTTAATTATGGAAATCAAGTGAGTGGAATTCTGTTTTTGTAATAAAGAGAATCCTATTTGCGTTAATATGTTGCTGTGAGGAACGACTAGGCCGTTTCTGAAGCATGTATCACTGACTACCATAACTGAGCCTCCAGCAATACAAAGACATCTGACAGACTCTCATCCGAAAACCGGTTCATTAGCCATTTCCAGTCTGTACATCGATTCTCTTTTGTTGTCCTCAAATAGCTTAGCTTCAGGATACAGATTTTGCATTGGACTTCAAATGGCAGCCCAACACTGTACCAAAGTAGTACACAAAATGTCCTAAAGCCTAGCAATATGGAGAACATTTCTTCTATTTCTCCATCCAATAATTAACAGTTTTGCTTTAGCAAATGTAGTTTCCGTGATTGTTTTGTGGATGAGTGCATGCAATGAATTTTACTTCTGCCAAGGGACAGATGACAAAGTTATGCCAAAATACAATGAAAATTGATTGGATGTTGTCATGAAAAGATTTGGAAATGTTTTCAATGTTGATATGCCTTTTTATAAGGGCTGTCAGTCCATTAAAATTTTTAATCTAATTAATTACATGATGTGTCGAATGTGTTAATTAATCTAATTAATCGCAAAATAAATTTGACTAAAAATACCCATGAAAGATTATTTAAAGCTATTTTTGTGTTAAATGAGAAATTGTAGCTTTAGAAAGAAATGTTTAGTTTGATTCAGCATAAAATTTATTACACATAAATATTTCGGGCCCTATCATTTACCAGGCGCAATGCGGTGTGTTCAGGCGCATTGTTGGTGCGTTGCTATTTTGAGGCAATTGAAATAGACTGCACCATTGACCAACTAAAAACTCGTCTAAAGTCAATGGCGCAATATTTTTCTTGCTATTTAAAGAGCGCGTTAGTAATATGCACCTGTAGGCAGGTGCACAATGCACATGCACTCTGCTTATTACATACACAGGGTTGCGCATCAACACACAAACATGCCAAATATTAAAAATGAAAAGTGCAACTGGCTCTTCAAGGGAATGGGAGATGAGACCCTGTTTGGTTTAATGCATGTCACGCCCAAAACACACCCATGACTTGTTAAGAGAATAGGGATAACCCTTTTAGACTATGCACGGGGCGCCGACCATTTTTCCCGAGTGGATTCGGACATGCCCCAAGTGCACCTGCACCGTGCGCTTTAGACCATGCGCTTAGATTGATAAAATAGGGCCCTTAGGCTGCAATGGCCTAATGTGAATTATGGAACATCTCAGTATTTTTTGTTCATGAAAGTCATGGTAACCAAAACAGCTTTGTTACCATCAGTCTTCAAAATACTTTCTTTTATGTTCCACAAAAGGAAGGTTTGAAACAACATGAGGGTGAGTAAATGATGACAAAACGTATTTTTTTTTGGGTGAACTATCCCTTTAATGTTTTTATTATTATTATTGTTATTGTTATTATTAAATTTCCTTAATGAAACGATACTCTAAAATAAGAAACTAAAGGAAGGTGGCGGTAAATGTCTTAATGAGTCATTCAAACGATTCGTTCAAAACGCAGATCCATTCAGAAACTAAACACCGCTGCGTTGCTCTGAGAGGCACAACGCACAAATTCTGCAATGGCTTCAAAGGTAATATGTTCTCAGCAAAATTTAGCAAAAACACATAATATAATGTTTAAAATATAACATTATATCAACTTCTTATTTACTGAACTGTTGTATAAAATCACATTTAAGCTTGTGTTAGATCGGGACAAAATCAGCACTCCTGTCATATTTCTTTTGCTGCCCATGTGATATCATGTGATACGTGAGAAATAACTGCATTTATGGAGTTGTTTCCCTGCATCAGATTTGTCAACAGTCAACTATATGAAATATGAGATGATGTACAGGTCTGGGGGCGGGGCCAGTGTGTTAACTGCACTAAAATATTTTAATCGCTTTATTTTTAATAACTAATTAATTAAGGTAAGGTGTTAAACTGACAGTCCTGCTTTTTATTTTGATCTCCCGAAGGGCCGTTCACACAAAGCAAGTTTTTCCATTCCACTGCACAACTTTTTCATTGTTTTTGTATGTAAACACACACTAGACAGGCATTTCTGACCCCTGCGCTCATGTCTTGCATCTTTTGCAGCGGCAATTTCGCTGTATGCATCTCACGTTTTCAAAGCAAACTTTGCACATTTATATGTTTAGTTACATTTTATTATGTACAGTTAGCATATTTTTTTCCTTTTTTCCTTCATATCACATACCTGTTGGAAATCACTCGTTTAATCTGTCAGTTTCTTTTATTCTCTGTAAACACTCTGCTTTTGACTAGCAATGTCATCTCTTCTTAAGGCCTCATATCTCTGCTCTCATTTCTCAACTGATCAATAGAAATCTGTTCATTGGGGTTGTACCTCAAAATCTCAAAACTGCTGTCTCTCCATTACTCAAAAACCTGGCTCAGGTCCTACCGTATTTACTTACTACAGGCCTGTTTTTAATCTCCTGTTTGCTATGGTTCTGGGAAAAGTAACTGCTTCACAACTGCAATCTCATTTAGAACTTAATCATCTCTATGAACCACTTCAATCAGGTTTTCGTCCACTTCACTGCACCTAGACCACATTGCTCAGGGTGGCACTGACCTCCTTTTATCTGCTGAATCTGGGTTTCTTATCTTTCTGTCACTTCTCAATCTCAGCTCTGCTTTTATTACTGTCTTTCACAAAACTCTTTCCCTGTCTGTCATTCTGCCCTTAGCATTTAAGGCACTGCACTTTCCTGGTTCACCTCGTACCCTTCGGATAAACAGTTCTTCATCACTCTTCAAAGTCATGAATCCCACACACTCCCTGTACTTGTGGTGTTCCTCAAGGATCTGTTCTCTGTCCTCTGCTTTTTAAACTCTACATATTTCCTTTTGATAGTATCCTGCGACTAGTCTTCAAAGTCACTACTACATTGATGACACATAGTTATACATAAGTTCCAGTAACATCTCACCACTTTTACTACTTGTATATGTTAAAGCATTTTTATGATCTCTCTCTTAAAGCACATAATAAGGTTTTGAATGTAGTTTTGTTCTTCTTAGAGAGTAATTTTGTCGCTGCAGTTAAAACATAAAATTCTATCACTGCTTTTATGTCAGTTGTGCTCAGTATGAAACATTAACAAAAAGAGGATGATTCATTTACAAATCACTACTTCACAATCTCTCTTGAACATACCAGGGACAAGATGGATGTCAAGATGTTTCGTGAATAATTATTACTTGTGATTTAAAAATATCTTGAACTTTTTAAAAAATACATACTGATAAATCAAAATCATTACTCATAGGCAATAGCAGCTCCTGACTGTAAATTTAGTTAAGGCAGAATTTTTGGTAACACTTTATACAGTGTCTTAACTAGTTGCGTATTAGCATGTATGTTACTAGAATATTAGCCATTTATTAGTACTAATTAAGCACATATTTATGCCTTATTCTACATCTCTAATCCTACCCAATACCTGAACTTACCAACTACCTTAACTATTAATAAGCAGCAAATTAGGAATTTATTGAGGGAAAAGTCGTAGTTAATATTGAATAAGTGTTCCTTATTTCTAAAGTGTTGCCGTGGAGGAACGTTACCATTGTGGAGGAACACCAGTGAGGAAAATAAATTCAGAAGGACTATATAAAGACGATGAATACATTATTTGATACTGCACATACTGTAGGAAGAATAGACAAGCCAAATATTTTTTTTTTTTTATGTAATTACATTAGTTAAAGCATAAAAAATTGGAGGGGGAAAATAAAAACAAACAAAAGATATTTTATTCATATATATATATATATATATATATATATATGTGACCCTAGATCACAAAACCAGTTGTAAGGGTCATTTTTTTCAAAACTGAGATTGATACATCATATAAAAGCTTTTTATTGATATATAGTTTGTTAGGATAGGGCAATATTTGGCCAAGATACAACTATTTAAAAATCTGGAATCTGATGGTGCAAAAAAATCAAAATATTGAGAAAATCACCTTTAAAGTTCTTCAAATAATGTTCTTAACATTGTATATTACTAATCAAAAATTAAGTTTTCATACATTTACAGTAGGAATTTTACAAAATATCTTAATGGAACATAATCTTTATTTACCTTCCTAATGATTTTTGCCATAAAAGAAAAATCAGTCATTTTGACCCATACAATGTATTTTTGGCTATTGCTACAAATATACACCAGCGACTTAAGACTGGTTTTGTGGTCTAGGGTCACACACACACACACATATATATATGTATATATACATGAAAATACATGTATAGGCAAAAAATAATGTTTTATTTATTATTACATATATTGTTTTCATTTACCAATCAGTTTTTAGGTTTCAGGCTATTTTATTTTATTTATTTATTTATTTATTTATTCATTTATTTATTACCAAACTTTGTACAAAGATGATTTGGTAACACATATAGGGACCAGTTACTTCAATTAACTAGTTGCTTATTAGCATGTATATTACTAGCATAGTACTTATGAAGCACATATTCTATGACCATATTCTACATCCTTAATCTTACCCAGTACCTAAACTGAACAACTACCTTACTAACTATTAATAAGCAGCAAATTAGGAGTTTATTGAGGCAAAATAGTTAATAGTTAACAGTGAGAACTGGTCCTGAAAGTGTGACCGATGATTCTCAGCTATGTTATGAAAAATATTACAGAATAGTAGTTATTGCAATTTGTGTGTAAAATGTCTGTTAATTGATATTCTGTACACTGTGTCTAATTTGCATATTAATGTGTTACTGGGGCAAACCCGTAATGAAAAAAGAAGTGTAATAAAGTAATAACTTAGCAACATTTTAATAAGAATATCTCATAATTCATAGGAATACTGATCTATATTTTCTTTCCCTATTGACTTGATTTGTCTCTCCAGAATGCCTGATTAACATGTCCTGGTGTCCAGAAGACATGTATGAAAATGATGCCCTGTTTTGTAACGAAAAATAATAATCAGATTTGAAGCCCCATAATGTTTTCCTGAGATGTTTATTTATGACAAACACTTTGGAAATAAGTCAGATTTAAATGATCATTTAAAAAATGGTATATTTCCCTAAGATTGCTAAATTTGATAATTCGGTCAATATCAGTCATTTTTAAAGACCAAGGACAGGGATGGTTTATGGTTAAACCTCCAAACATTTGGTGTCTCTGAAAAGCCTTGAATGTGCAGGACATCCATATTTAAAACTGTGGCATGTATGGTTTCAGAGAAATTCACTAAAACATAATTTCCTCTACAGAGGACAAAAGTCTACACCTTGGTCCCAGCAGGATATAATACACATAGCTGAAGCTGCCTGATACTGTCTTCATGTGGAGCAGGGTTTATATAAGGTAACCTGAAAATAAGCAGGGCAGTCTCAAATCTTCCCCCACTGTTTCTCAATTAGAGCGTGCTGCAGTTCCGTTTCTCACCACAGATTTACATTGGAAAATGATGGGGTGCTGTAGAGCTGGGGATGGCAGACACTGTCTGCCCCGCTGCCTGCTGAAGCCATATGAAAATCTTAAAAAATATTCATTGCAGAATGGCCTTTAATTTATTATTGATTGAGTTTATATAGAGGTCTGTGTTTTACATGAATATGCAGCTGCTTATAGGTCTTAAAACACTCACCTTCTGCTTTTTCTCAAAAGGTTTTTTACTCACACTATCACAAACTGTCTGCAACCTAGGTGTTATTTTGATTTACAGTATCTCTGTTTTTTTGTAGACAAATTAATTAGTTCCTAGTTACGACAGGATTTTTCACCTTTTTCCCTCATACTACTTCTAAAAAATACCTAAACATTGGAGCATATTCGCTGTCTCAAAGAGTATAGAATGACTTTAAGTTCTTCATAATCTTGCACCTGAAAATGCCATTGATCTTCTTCAATCTCATACTCCTGTACATCTGTCTTCTGGCTATATCTCACTGTCCCCAGGTTCAGCCTCTACTCCATGAGTAATGTCCTTAACATCTCATCCATATCTGTTTTCTTTGTATATTTATATTGTTTGTTTTAACCTTTGTTTTTTGTAATCTTGTAAAATGTGAATGAAAGGTAATATATAGATGAAGCTTAAACAAAACAGTGCAATTATTATTGTTTTGTTTGATATTCCTCTTTACTGCATTCTGACAGTGATTGATCATTGCTATCTTGTGCTTTTGGTTGATGTATTTTCCCTGGATCGTAATGCAACAAAAATTACCACTTTACACCCTCAGAATGAGAGTGTGTGGGCTCAAATGTGTTTGCCAGAAACTTTCATTTCTCACCTTCTTTTGCTTTGTCTTTTTCCACCACCTCCTCAGTCTGTAGGCTGCAAGCTTGGATTTATGTTCATGCTCTGATTTCATCCAAAACGTTCTTTATACAAAACTTGAAAAGAAGTGTCTTTTAATTATCATTATTTCACTTTATTTCTAACTTCTGAACATGTAAGTTCAGTGCACCTGTGTTGGATTCATTTCAGTTTGATTGTCTCAGTCTTGGCAGTGAGATCCGCACTGTGCCATTAATATGCTGCTCCCACACACACTGTGTGTTTGTATTGTGTTAGATAAATATGGATTTCTCTCTCACACACTCCTACTTACACCATCATTACTCATCTTCTGGACATTTTGGTGATGAGCCGAAAGATGCTGCTCTGATGCATTCAACACTGCCAAAAACATTTTCTTTATTCAGATTTTTTCCAGTACAATATCGAAACATTCATAAAACCAAATCAATACTTCTTGGATATTAGAAAACTCAGGTATTAGAATTTATATTAGTGAATATATCTTGACTTAATTGCATTTTTCAGCCAACTGTTTTCATAGTAAACCTCTAAATGCATGTGACAAGATTTATGTTAGATTAGGGATCTTGTTATATATGTTTACTCGAAAAACTAAGGGATAATTTGCATTAATGTATTACTTACTGTACATTATCCCACTACTTACCCAATAAATATAATAAATACATTTCTTATATTGTGTTTCCAGGACAATGGCTAATAGCAGTAATATTTAAAGTGAATGCAACTGACCAAAAGAGTCAAGTATTCACAGAAGTAGGTCAAAAAGACTAATATATTGATTTTTTTTTTCTTTTATATATTACAGTATATTTCTCATATATAAATGACAGTATATCACTCTATATCAGCATGACTGTGATTCGGCTGTAGGCACAAAGCTGCAGATCACAGCCATGCTGATATAGAGTGATATCACATGACTACGTGAGTGATATTAAGTTTATACAACAGTTTGACGGCACAAATGCGTAAGTACATAAGAAACAACAGTAACACATTAGTATAGGAAACAATTCTCACTATTAGCTAGTTGCTTATTAGCATGCCTGATATTAACATATTGGCTGTTTATTAGTACTTATAAAGCACCTTTTGCATGATCATATTCTACATCCCAAATCCTACCCAATACCTAAACTTAACAACTACATTACTAACTATTAATAAGCAGCAAACTAGGAGTTTATTGATGCAAAACATGTATTTATGGTTTGTTAATAGCGAGAATTGGACCTTAAAATAAAGTCATGACCGAAACAATAACATAGCGTCTTTAAAAACATGGATTAAAATCTCAAGTGACAATTTAACAGCTGAGCCCAACCTTCGTTACTAATTCAAAAACGTCACTTCAGAACTAGTAACAAAGGAACATTGAGTTTTTGCTTCACAACTAACAGTGTATTACTATATTAAAAGTGCTTGCTGGATAATGTTGTTACATGTCTCCTTGTGTTTTTTTCCCCCTGTGTTTCTAGCTCATTTGGTTTAGTCCTTGTTTCCCCCCTTTGGTTTTGTATTAGTTTGGTTTAGTCTTAACCATATTTGGACTTCCCCTCGTTATCTCGTTTGTAGCCACTCCCCTGTTTCTGTGTATATAGTGTTCTTTGTGCCTCACTCCCCTTGTCGGTCTTTATTGTTGATTAGTGTCTTCAGTGTGTGTGGATATCGCTCTGTGTTCCTGCCTGTTCCTCTTGGAAGTAATTAAAATAAGATTTGTGTCGTACGTTGTATCCTGTCTTCCATCCAGCACCAGCAACTACGTAACAGAATGTAACATTACACCCCCCTCCCGGTAGGTGCGTCCCGCACCGTAACAATACAACTGGGGAGGGAGGGAGGGCGCCCTGGAGGCAGATACGGGACAGGAACATAGTAGCCAGGGAAAGCCTCCAGGGCGGATCAGGGAGCCATGGCAGATCAGGGAGTTCAGGAGGCCATGGCTGGACAGACAGTTCATGAGGCCATGGTGGATCAGGGAGTTCAGGAGGCCATGGCTGGACAGACAGTTCATGAGGCCATAGTGGATCAGGGAGTTCAGGAGGCCATGGCTGGACAGACAGTTCATGAGGCCATGGCTGAACAGGGGAGTAGCCCTCCCCCAAAATTTTCTTGGGGGAATTTACGGTTCTGCCAGCCCTAGGGAGCGCTGGATGAGGTGCTGGCTCAGGAGGGCGTGCAGGAGGGCGTGCTGAAGGAGGAGCCGACTCAGGAGGGCGCGCAGGAGGGCGCACTGAAGGAGGAGCCGACTCTGGAGGGCGCGCAGACTCAGAAGGGCGCGCAGGAGGACGCGCTGGAGGAGGCGCCGACTCTGGAGGGCGCGCTGGACAGAGCTCCGGCTCTGGAGGGCGAGCTGGACAGAGCTCTGGCTCTGGTGTGTGCTCTGGAACTTGTCTTGGCTCATGAGACGCACCAGGAACTTGACTTGACTCAGGAGATGTAGCCGTGACGTGACTTGACTCAGCCGTGACGTGACTTGACTCAGTCGACGCAGCTGCAGTGTGACTTGGCCCAGGAACCGCAGCTGTAACTTGACCTGACTCGGAAACTTGACTTGATTCAGGAGAAGCAGCTGCAACTTGACTTGATTCAGTAGCTGCAACTTGACTTGACTCGGGGAACACAGCTGCAACTTGACTTGACTCAGGAACTATAGCCGTGGCTTGACTTGGCTCAGGAAGGCTGGGTGGAACCAGCGGAGGCTTAGGAAGACTGGGCGGAACCAGCGGAGGCTCAGGAAGGCTGGGCGGAACCAGCGGAGGCTCAGGAGAATCAGGGGAGATAATAGGAGCCGTGAACTCCATTGGGATTGCCCTGTCCATAATGTTCATTCCAGTTATCATGACTGGATGCACGCAAGATGGCAGCCGCCACGCCAGCGTCTGCTCACAAGATGGCCGCCACGCCAGAGCCTGCTCGCAAGATGGCCGCCACGCCAGAGTCTGCTCGCAAGATGGCCGCCACGCCAGAGTCTGCACGCAAGATGGCCGCCACGCCAGAGCCTGCTCGCAAGATGGGCGCCACGGCATGATATGGTGCCCGATTTTGAATTTCCAAAATGCAGTTTAAATGTGGCTTCAAACGATCCCAAATGCAGTTGTAAACGATCCCAGCTGAGGAAGAAGGGACTTATCTAGCAAAAAGATTGGTTATTTTCAGAAAAATAATTTAATAATTTATATACTTTTTAATGTCAAACACTCGTCTTGTCTTACTCTGCCTGAACTGTTTTCTTTTCCAGTTGGGTATGTTGAAAAATTCCCATCTCATGTTCTCCCTCAACTTCAAATTAGTCTTATATCACTGTTTTACCTTCTTTGCTGAGGGTGTTTGATCTTCTTCGCATGTTCACTTTGCAAAGACTGCGTCAGTACTTCTGCAGCGATGTAGGATGATTTTGAAATGATTTCCCTCGATGAAGTTGAGGAAGAAGAAACAATTGGAGTTTTTTCAATATACCTTGACTGTCCTGAGCCAGAATACACAGAGTTCAGGAAGAACAAGGCAAGACGAGCGTTTGAGATTCCCTCAAAAAACATAATTTTTTTACAGATAAAGAAAGAAAGACATAAACATCTTGGATGACAAGGGGGTGAGTACATTATCTGTCAATTTTTGTTCTGGAAGTGGACTTCTCCTTTAACATAGACATGTATATTACCATGCTACTCAGAGAGTTGTCTTGAAAATAGATCAATGAAACCAAAGATTTTCCATTAGATATACCCAAAATGAATTATATCTCATGCTTAACCACATCCAACCCAGCAGCAAACTCCAGAAGAGCTGGCCAATTTATAAAGACTTGCTGTAAGAATATAAGACTTTAAATGTCTTTTTCTGTCTGGCTACCATTTATGGAGGGTTAGAGTAGAAATGTTTCGACATGCTACAAAATGCTTTGAATTAGTTCAAGTAATTGCAAATCTACCAAAATCATGGGCAGAAATATTGAAATTAGTTTATTCAGACTCTGACGCTTAATTTCCATCATTTATTTGCTTTGGGCTAATTGAGTGAGCTATGGTGTGTGATTGTGTGTGTGGTTCACATGACTGTCTCTTTCTATCTCACTGTGGATTCTTATTGCTGGAGCCACTGAGGCAGGAAAATGAACAAGGTCCAATTTTCTCCCTGCAAAGTAAAATTAGACAGCAAACTAAATGAAGAAGAAAGCCGAAAACAAAGCTGTCATGTAAGAAGATCGGATGTCTGCCCACTCACTGCAGATCAGAGTCTCTGACTTCACATTAAAAATCTGATTCACTAGAACTACAGAAAGAAAGAGTAAAGAGATAATATGTTCGGTTTTTACACATCAGCAGTCTTGAGAGTAGTATTGACGCTAATAACTCTAGATTTCTTAGTCATGTATATTTTCAGACAGCAGCTTATCTCTCAAAATAGTGTAGCTTTTCTAACAAATTATGGTAGCTTAACAAAATGTACATTTTGCTGACAAATAGTCACTAGTATGTAAACTGAACAAGGCCTGAATAAAATGAATAAAAGCACACACAATCAAATTTGGACAGGCTAGGACAGGCCTATGCTGTTGCAGTAGGCATAAACTGACCTTGTGGAATAGTAATCTAAAAGGAATTTACAATTTTACAAATAAAGACAACCCAGGCTCAGGAAAAAATGTGCCTCAACCTACATTTCTGCAAAAACTTACCAATACAAGCAATTTGTTGCAGTTTCCAGCTGAAATGAACACTAGTGGCAGTAAAACACCAACAACTTTTATTTCTTTTCACACAAAGTACGATTAATAAGACTTATTTTTGTGAAGTTATTTGCACAATACAGTGTTAAGACCTTGAAACGTGGGAATGTGATAATATGTCGTGGCCACGAGATATTAATTTGTGGGAATGTCATATTGTGTCTTAGCCACGACTTCTTATGTTGAGGAAACAACATATTTTTCTTGTGGCCACGAGGTTAATGCATAAACAAACCTGCGTGACCGATGTAACCTGGCATTATCAGAGATGGATTTATTAATATTTTATTTAGATTTAAGAAATTATTATATAAATTATTATAGACATTAGTTCAGTCCATCTTTACTTATTTCCCGAAGGCAATTTGCTTGCAGCAGACAAGCATTTAAAATAAAACAACGAGACACACAACACAGAAATCACACTCAGTTTCCTTCCTAAAAAGTCCTTACCTCAAATTTAAAAACTTTACTGTAGGGATAAAAGAGTGTCTAAACCTATTTGTTTTACTAATAGGGGTTCTGTACCGAATGCCAGAAGGGAGAAGATGGAACTTGTGATACATAGGGTGTAAATCATCTAACAAAATACTCTGGGCTTTAACTAAAACCTGTCTATGATATAAGTGGGCCAAAGACAACTGCTTCCTCCCTGTAATTTTACTTCCTTGGTTTACAGTCCTACCAAGACAGTTCTTGTTTTTCACATTTAGAGAATTTCTAAAAGTCCTGCTGTTTAAAACCGAGAGAACTATTGAGGTCGAGAAATAGCACTAGCAATTAAAAAAAAAACATCTCGAGCGGTGCCATGCGACCACTCCACTCTTCTGAGAAGAGAAAGAAAACAGAGGATGAGAGTGATAAGCCAAAGCAACAGAAATTAAGCTTCTCTCTGTCTGCCATCATGCCGCTTGAACCTCGAGAAGTCAGAAGACTTGTGGCAGAGTATGTCATCAAAGACGTTACCATTGTCAACGGTGGAATCTTCTGCTTTCAGAAAGCTAGTTAGCAAGTTCCCTGTGACCAGCAGCAATGACAAGGTAAACTATCATTTACATGAGACTAGCTAGAATTCTATATAATCTAGTTCAGGGATGGGATGGGACTATTTTGTATTTAAATACCTTTGAAAAAATTAAATGTATTTTGTTTTTAAATGTGTTAAAACTTAGTATTTTTGTATTTTCAAACTAATATTATTTTGTAATAGTATTTTGTATTTAAATGCATTTAATCTTAGGGTTTTTTTTATTTATCCTTCAGATCCTGAATTAGTTGGTTCAGTTGTGTTTAACCAGGGTTGGAGCTGAACTTTGGAGGAAGGCAGTACTCCAGGAACAGGGTTGCGCACCCCTGATTCTGTTACTGGGTCAAAATGTGTAGTCAAAATGTCATAGCCATCAACAGACCTTTTTACAGCAGCATAATGTGAATGTATGCTCTTGCATCCGATTGGAACAGACAATAAATATGCAAATGTGTGATTTAGCATAGCATGATCATGAACTGGAGTTTTAATATCTGTGTATTTTACTTGTTTTTCAGCATGTACTGCCATGCAGAAAAATGTTGCCAAATAACTGGATACGAACTGTACTGCCATGGAAATAGAGCTAAAGAAAAAGATGAGTTTTTGTGGGGTGACGGTCCATTGGATCGATTTGGAGTCACTGCGATGGAAGAAGGCTGCTATTGCTTGTCGTAGGTTCAGAGGTAGGCACACATATGATGCAATTGCATCTGAACTTGAGGATATTTTTTCCCAGTATGGATTAACTGCTGAAAAGGTGACAGCATGTGTGACAGACAATGACAGAAACTTCATTAAAGCTTTTAAGGAATATCAACAGGTTGAATCTGAGGAGGATGAAGAAGATGAGGTGGAGGAGGATGATGGGGAAGTGGCCTTTACCAACCTCCACAGTGTTCGCACTGGAGGATATGATGAGGATGCCCAGCAAGGGCTGTGTGTGCTGCCTCCACATTACAGATGTGCAGCTCACACACTTAACCTCATTGCCACCAATAAGATTGATAAATGGTTGGCATCAAACCCAAAATCCAGGGCTCTTTACTGCAGTTCCACAGCGAAGTGTTCAGCACTATGGACCAAAGCTAGCTGGTCCACAGTTGCATCTGAGTGCCTAGAAAAGATCAGTGAAAGGAAGTTGATTGTGCCCTCAGTAACCCGGTGGAACCAATTTTATGACGCCTATGTCTGGATCATAGAAATGCCACTAACTGATATTAACAATCCATGCACGCAGAACCTGATTTTACCAAGTACGACATGTTCCTGGATCAACATCTTTGTTGACCCTGGAACAACATGGTAATTAACCAATCAGATTTTAAAAAACAGTTTATAGTTTTTGTGAAGTTTAGGCTTACAATCAGTGTTTGGTGCTTGTACATCAGTGTCATTCATCTATCATTTCCTCTGATTTTAGGGATTACTCATGGGTAAGGTTGGGTTTAGGTGTAGGGATGTGGTCAAGATTAAATTTTTGGATTAAAATGTTGTTCCAGGGTCAACAAAATATGTTGACCCAGGAACACATCTAACTCAGCAAAATCAGGACGTGCATTTATGCACACAGCTTCAGATCAAATGTATGAATGACAGAGAATACCAATTTCTTAAGGAATACTGCTCCATTCTGAAGCCTTTCAGCGTTGCACTGGACATTCTACAGGGTGAGGAAACTTGTTTTTATTGGACACTTCAGCCAACACTTGAAGTTCTAATGGCCAAAACTTTAGCAATGCAAAATGGACTTTCACAAATGACCACAGGGTTGTCTCGCTGCCCAAGTTTAAACTGTGCTTGGTAAGAGAGGAAACCAGGAGAGATCACATCAAGTACCTCCTCACCACTGAGTGCCGCTCTCTAACAGTAGAAGAGCCTGCCACCCCAATGATTGATGCTCGTCAACCTGCTGCAGTCACCTCCCGTGATGATGACTTCTCTTCAGTCCTGTTGTGTCTAATATGAATATACCCAAGCTATTTACAGATATTGCCAGATAATCACTTTACCTCTACTATACTTTTAACAGACTTAACAGATCATCTGGGCTGTCATCCTTTCTTGCATTGTCTTGAGCCTTCACTTTGCCAATTATAAACTATATTGTTAGTAGCCTGGATAGGCCACAGTCATTATGTAACAAGTAATCTGTAATGTATTACAGTTTGGCAGTAACTTGCACAACACTGTTCATTTTTTCATTTCGATCTCTTTACTTAACTTTCTGAATGTAAATGATAGCCCATACAAAATGCTCGACTTGACAGTAATGCTTTGAATATGCTATATGGGATTTTTACTGAAATTTAGTTTAAAGGTTGAATTTAACATATATTTTATTTTATTTCATTTCATTAATAGACTAGCCTACATAAATACTATAGTGTTTCATTGAGGATTGAATCATTCATGTGGTTTCAATTGTAAATGAAAACACGCTCATTTATTGTCACACACAGGCATAAATACAATCATAAAATCAAAACTTCAGCATCAGCAAACCGCTCACCCACACAACGCCATACACGTTGTCTGCCATCTGCCTTGTACAGTAAAAACCGGGATTCATCCATGAAGAGAACACCTCTCCATAGTGCCAGACACCATCAAATGTGAGCATTTGCCCACTCAAGTCGGTTACGACGACGAACTGCAGTCAGGTCGAGACCCCGATGAGGACAACGAGCATGCAGATGAGCTTCCATGAGACGGTTTCTGACAGTTCGTGCAGAAATGCTTTGGTTATGCAAACCGATTATTGCATCAGCTGTCCGGGTGGCTGGTCTCAGACAATTTTGGAGGTGAAGATCCTGGATGTGGAGGTCCTGGGCTGGTGTGGTTACACGTGGTCTGCGGTTGTGAGGCCGGTTGGACTGCTAAATTCTCTGAAATGCCTTTGGAGACGGCTTATGGTAGAGAAATGAACATTCAATTCACAGGCAACAGCTCTGGTGGACATTCCTGCAGTCAGCATGCCAATTGCATGCTCCCTCAAAACTTGCAACATCTGTGGCATTGTGATGTGTGATAAAACTGCACATTTTAGAGTGGCCTTTTATTGTGGCCAGCCTAAGGCACACCTGTGCAACAATCATGCTGTCTAATCAGCATCTTGATATGCCACACCTGTGAGGTGGATGGATTATCTTGGCAAAGGAGAAGTGCTCACTAACACAGATTTAGATAGTTTTGTGAACAATATTTGAGAGAAATAGGCCTTTTGTGTACATAGAAAAAGTCTTAGATCTTTGAGTTCAGCTCATGAAAAATGTTTTGCTATCATAATTTTGCTCAGTGTAAAAATATAACCAATAATAAAAGGCTAATAATAATAATAATAATAATAATTAATACAGAAAAAAGTTGATCAGTTAATGGACGTGCAAGACTGGGATAATTTTTTTTTCTTGTAGGCCTATTTTATGTATTTATATAACATTTATTCATGATAAACTTCTTTCGAATGCTGTCTACATCGTGCATAGACAGCATTCACGTAGACGCCATCGCCCATTAATAATGTATTAATTTCTATAATGATTAAAATAATAATTTCTTAATTCAAAATAAAATATTAATCCATCTCTGATAATGCTGGGTTACTATGGTCATGCAGGTTTGTTTACGCATTAAACCCATGGCCACGATAAAAATATGTAGTTCCCTCAACATAAGAAGTCATGGCCACGAGAAATGGATGTTGATCTCTCAACATAGCATCTCGAGGCCACGACTTCACATCGTGTGGCCACGACATAAGGATGTCGTTCCCTCGACAAAATGATCTTGTGGCCACAACAAAATTAAGTGAAATGAACATCCCCTAGTAATGCCTACTATTGTAATGTTTTTTTTTTCTGCTGTAGTAAACTTGCTCGGTAACGCACCTGATACAGCACTGAATGCGATGCAGAGCGCTTGTGTCCTGTAAAACATAAGTCATGATAAAAGACTTAGAAGAAGCAGGTTAAAAATAGCATGGTGTTTTCATTTCATGTTTGCTTTTGTAGGTGGTATGTTATTTTGCATATGCAACAAAGCACCACTCATCACCTGATATTTCATTTCCAAACAACAGTGATGATCCAGCAAGCGTACAATTTTATTCACATAATTTAGTCGCTTGATAGCTGCTTCTGCAAGCAAGAAATATTTTTGATTGCACTGCTTGTTACCTGCAACATGATTTATAGAAGTAGCTCTCTAGATTGTTTTCACTGGCTGTTACAACTTATTCTTGGCTTGTACCAGTTAATATATGAACTAGTACAGATTTGAAATTATCATCATGTGTTCTTGCATGCTTTATGCAGACAAAAACACACAAACACAGCATTTGTTCTCCGTTTAAACACAAACAGTGCTCTGTTTGTTTTGGTGACTGGAAGCAAACAATACTTATGTCCTCTGGCTAGACTTGATAGTAATCACTGTATGGTCAATGCAAGACTGACACCGTGTCTACACCGGACGCGAGCAAATACAGAAGAACCCATTATAATCATTGATGTTGTCTACACTGGATGCGGCGCGACAAATCCCTGACAGTAAACTGCTATTCTATTTATGACATGCTCACAAAGTTCAAATGATTTGCAACGGTCGCTTTGTCGCGTCCACTGTAGACAGATTTTAGCTGTTGCGGCGCGGCACGACAACTGTCCAGTGTAGACACAGTGTGAGACTATCTACATTAATCTGAACACATCTGAAAACAGTGTTTTCATTTCAATACACTGTCTGTCCACACTAGCATTTTCAAGCTTTTTCCAAAAGTTTCTCAATCACACTGCAATGTCAGAAATTAATGAAATCATCGAACTGCAAATGTATATAATGTAATAAATGCTCACTAAGATGATACCAAGATACCATAAAGTTCATCTAGCACAATCATTTTATTAGCAGAATATCTCACACTTAATCGCCATTGTCAGTAGTTTAAAATGCAATTGCCCTTTTCACTGGGCAAAAGTGGTGTTTCTGTGTGGATGAAAGGCTGGATTAATGTGGATGTAGCCTGACAAATGCTTTTTTTATCTGCCGCTGTTTAAAAGCAGCTCTTTGCCTTTCTCCAGCTGAAGTAACATATTAGAAACAATTAGCTCTCAGGTTATTTTTCTGGGGTTTAATCTCCAACCAGCTTTTTAAGCACATTTGCTCTTTCATTTCTTTTTAATTATCCATTTTTTTTCCCTGGAACTCTTCAGCAATAAACACTTCTGGTGTTCATGAAGGGCCCACCAACTATACATAGTCACCAAATGTCAAGTGCAGACGTATGGCTCTAACTCATATCAGACATGAACTTTTTACTTGATGGGGATACTGTGGCTCAATACTTATAGACATGCAAGCCAAGAGGCATTTGTTAGACATTTTATTCTATTTCTAGGTTGCAGAGAGACGTAAGTGAGCAGGGATGGAAAATTGTAGCACAGGGTGCTGCTGGGAGAAAGTTATCTTTTAGATGACAATATATTTTCATTGAACTACAAGGGGAGTGCAGTGAGGGCACATGAGCGATAAAGAAATGTAGTGTGCTACTCTGTTTGTGAGACACTGCCGTCTGTGGCAGCTGCTCGTATTCAATACATATATTGACTCTACATTGCAAGCAAACATATATCAGTAGAACTAGGGTTCAGTGAAATATCTAATGCTGCATCAGTGTTTCCAGTGAAGTAATATCCCTACATTTGGTAGGCACTTTTAAATTCTGCTTTGTGTAGCCAATGTATCTTCTAATTGGGTTTGGCTGCTTGCAACAAAAGTCTGTTTGAAGTAAGTAGTTGACATTTCTCACTCCTCAATCAATATTCAATTTCAGGTAGGTCAGAGCAGTGCTGAACTATGTCTGATATACTACAGGCTCTGTTCCAAATCCTAGTGAGCTTCACTGCTGTCTACTGCTCATATTGGCTTAACTGAAATGAAGCCTTGTTTTATATAAATCACTCCTTGTGTGAAACTTTACATTTTCCTTCTAAAAAAAATCAATCTCTTTCTTTAACAAATGAAAGGTTTTTTTTTTTTTTGTTTGTTCAGTTTCAGATTTACTTTTACCTCACATACTCCCATAACCTCAAACAGCAGACCTTCTGTTCTGTTGTGTTTTTTTTTTTTTCATGCTTCTATTATTGTTTCTATTGTTTCTAGTAGTGTATCATTCATTCTATAATTTAGGGTAAGTTTCACGTCAGTAAAAACAAAAAAAAAGTGTAAAAACAATATGCTTCCTTAAAGGGTTAGTTCAACAAAAAATGAAAATTCTGTCATTAATTACTCACCCTTATGTCATTCCAAACCCGTAAGACCTTCATTCATCTTTAGAACACAAATTAAGATATTTTTGATTAAATCTTTCTGTCCCTGCATAGACAGCAATATAACTGACATGTTCAAGGCCCAGAAAAGTAGTAAAGACATTGTTACAATAGTCCATGTGACATCAGTGGTTCAACCGTAATGTGACAAAGCTATGAAAATACTTTTTGTGTGCAAAGAAAGCAAAAAAAAAAGACTTTATACAACAATTTCTTCTCTTCTAGTCAGTCTTCGATGCACAATATTGTAAATCCTGGCTGTGTGATTGTTTGTAATACTGCAAAAAGTAACAATATTATTGCTCAGCTCTTTATATAAAGATATGTAAGTATATATGAATATATAAGTATGTCCAACTTTATCCATATTCACACAGTATACTAATGTCCAGTGATATATAGCAAATCTCAACTGCTTGATTGCTTGTATTATCACAAAATGTAAATTATATTACCACTCAGCTCTAATCTGATAAATGTTAAACATTAACATCATGTTTTTTTCTGTAAATCTGCTTTGAAACAACTATATTGTGAAAAAAAAACAAAAACATTCTTCTTCTTTCCTGGCGGGTGTTTCGTGTTTCACACAGGGTCTTCTCCACTTACCTCGGTTTATGATACTGCCCGCATGTCCTCCTTGACACTGTCCATCCACTGTTTCTTTGCTCTTCCTCGCAGTCAGCAGCCTCCTGGGTCAAGGAGAAAAGCTGTTCTTGTCACAGAGTCCTCATCACTACACATGACATTGCCACACCACATCAGACAAGCTTATCTCAACTTCTCTGATGGGGCAACTCAAAGTCTTCGCCTGATATCATCAATTATGTGGTCATGGAGAGTTAGCCCAAGCATCCATCAGAACATCCTCATTTCCATCACACAATGCTCATGTTTCTTAATCATGTGTCAACATTCGGATAAAGAGTGATTGGACAGACAACTGTTTTATAGACCTTTGCCTTGAGGTGTTCTGGTATTTTCTTATCGCATAGGACCCCGGTGACCTGTCTCCACTTCATCTATGTTGTGTTAATGCTTGCTTGGACATCGAGGATG
Organism: Labeo catla; assembly: GCA_012976165.1. NCBI lineage: Eukaryota > Metazoa > Chordata > Actinopteri > Cypriniformes > Cyprinidae > Labeo > Labeo catla. Next base: position 119,677 of record VONZ01000705.1, on the reverse strand, counting down.
GTGTCTCCACCCAAAGTGACCAAGGACCCAAGGTATTTAAAATGGGCAGTCTTCTTCAATTCTTGGGCACTTCTACATATAATGCCATTGGTTTAATGGCCAAATTCAAGGTACTCCATCTTTGCAATATTGATTTTGAGTCCGTTTTTTACTTAGTCGGTCCTACCATTTCTGCACCTGAGCCTCAAGATCCTCTCACTTTGAATCCACTAGAGTGATATCATCAGCATAGAGGAGTGTCCAGGGATATGGTCTTTTGATATCAGCTGACACCATATTCATACAAACTTAACTAATAGCAGGGGGGAAAGAGCTGACCCTTGATATCAAAAGGTGGTGATATTCCAGCTGGGCATCGGACCACACTTGTGGTGTTGTCAAATAATAATTGAACCCAATTTACATACTGTTCTGGGGCGCCATGCAATCTTAGATCATGAGGAACTCAGCTGAATGCTTTCTCCAGGTCTAAAAAGGCCATGTGAACCGTGTTGTTTTCCTCCCAGTGTTTCTCCAACAGAAACCAGACAGCATGGATGGTATCAGTGGTGCCATATTCCTTAATGAAACCGCACTGTTTGAAGGTGACAATGCTTTGAAGGCATTGGTCTAACACCCGCTCAAAGATGTTCATTGTGTGGCACAGTAATCGGATTGGCTAGTTTTTGAGGGTTTTTTTTGCACTTTTTGCCTATTGCCTATTGCCTATTGCCTATGGGGCAGTCATGGCCTAATGGTTAGAGAGTCAGACTTGTAACTTGAAGGTTGTGGGTTTGAGTCTCATGTCCGTCAGGGATTGTTGGTGGGGGGAGTGATAACCAGTGCTCTCTTCCACCTTCAAAACCAAGACTGAGGTGAGACCCTTGAGCAAGGCACTGAACCCCCAACTGTTCCCTGGGTGCTTCAGGTGTGTGTGTGTGTGTGTGTGTGTGTGTGTGTGTGTGTGTGTGTGTTTGTTCACTTCTCACTACTGTGTGTGTGCACTTGGATAGGTGAAATGCAGAGCACAAATTCCATGTATGGGTCACTATACTTCACCACACATCCTTCCCTTTATTTTCCTTTCCTTTCCTAATAGGTACAGTTGTACTAGTTGGATGCTTGTTCTCAGCCACAAAGAGGTTGAAGAGGTCGGTAAGGAATGATGCCCAAGATCACCAAGGATCTTCCAGACCTCAGCTTGTACGTCGTCAGGGCCAGTCCCCTTACCACTTTTCTTCTCCATTCACCTCTGTGGTTGTAATTTGTGGTATAGGACTGAAGATGTGCAGGGGGCTTAGTATTGGTGGATGTTTAAACTCCTCATTACAAATGCCAGAAAAAAATACTTCGACATAGGATGCATGATTGGTCTTGCAGGATTTGATTGTCAGGTTCTTTGATTTGCATGACGTGGCCTGTAAAAGACTCTTAGGCTAAGGCTGATTCACAGGGGGGAGTATCACGATGGGATGTCAATTAAAACACCTTAAAACAACATGCGTTTGCATATTTTATTTTCCCTAATGCCAGTACACAGGATTTTCCATAGGTGTATCAGACTAGTTTCTGAACTTAACATAGACAAAAATAGAAATAAACAAATATAAGTTAAACAATCAATTTCATAACCATATCCAAACCATACTAATATTCAAACAACAAACTTACATCTGTACACAGCCACAACACTATATGAAAAAAGTCTGGAGTAGCAACAAACAGAGAGCACACTGACTGCTACTCTGAAGCAACCATTCTTAAAGGCCACTAATTAAAGTGGCAATAGAATGCAGCTGTCAACAGTGGGCGGAGCTACAGTCCTATGTCAGAGAGATTTCCAACAAGGCCAATGTCTTGGGTGGAGCGGTAGTGGGACCTGGCAAGGCGGTAAATGTTGTTTGCCCCCTCTGGTGTATCCAGCTGGTCATACAATTCTTCATAATAATGGCTCTTTGCAGTGACTACTGTTTACTACGCTACTAATTTTAGCATTCGCTTCCACCGTTCGACCAGGGTCCACTGCGAAGTTAGCCAGTGCAGCTGCCAAGTCATCCCTGCGATCCTTGACTTTTCCACCACTTAATTCACTCTGACCCTGTTTTGGCTGTTCTGATGTAGTTGGTCCATTTGTATGTCCAGCACCAGGAGACAATGTTGGGGTGCAATACTGTCATATGAAATCATTTTACTGTTGCTCACTAGCTTCAGATCTCGCAGACAAACCATCCAGTAGTCGATTTGGGTCTTATGGCCACCACTGGTGTAGGTGGCCAGGTGGGTAGTTCTTTTCTTAAAATATGTGTTGGTCTCAATTGTCAGACAATTGTCTGTAAGTATGTGTTGTAAGGTCCACGCAATTGGCCCAATGGAGGTATCCAATGGTGGATGAAGTTTTCTTGTGTGTTTCTTGGGTCTTTTCAGTGTGCAAAGTTATTTAATTGAAGTTAAATTCAATCTGACTCCATTTTATTATGACCTCGAATTTCGGTTGTCATACGAATTGGTTGTTTCTCCATTTGTAATTGTTATTATTCTAACATTTGCTTATTCTATTTAACTCTTTACTTTATATTTACTCTTTCATTAGGAATCTATGTCGCTCAGGGTGCCTCACGTCAGCCGATTTACATAGGCCCCACGATCACAAACCCTCCAGTCTGATCATTAGTTAGAGGTTATTGCTAACTATTTAATAGACCACCTCATGCTTGTCATTTTTTAAATAGTGGTTCTGTTTAGCCCCTACAGTCACCTATGCAACAACTTAGTTAAAGCTCAAACAAAATTAGAGGTTATAGCTAGCACTGTGAAGTATGCTAATACTTTAATCGTGTTTTATCTAGCCCCCTATAGTTAGTCTAACTATATAACATCTTAAATAAAGCTTAGACCAGGGGTGGCGAACGTCAGTCCTGGAGAGCCACAGACCTGCAGAATTTTGTTTCAACCCTAATCAAACACACCTGAACAAGCTAATCAAGGTCTGCACGATTACTAGAAAGCTACAGGCAGGTGAGTTTTAATTACGGTTGGAGCTGAACTCTGCAGAGCTGCAGCTCTCCAGGACAGGAGTTCGCCAGCCCTGGCTTAGACGATAAATTAGAGGTTATGGCTAGCACTATTAAGTATGCTAATATTTCAGTAGTGTTTTGTCTAGCCCCCTATAGTTAATCTAACTACATAACTTGAATAAAGCTGAGGCAATAACCAGAGGTTATGGCTAGTACTATGAAATGTGTCAATAGAGACAGGAACGAACAATTTAATTGTTCGCACCTTTTGGGGACAGATGGTAATTTGCATGAAAGACACTGGGAAATAGTACACCCTCAACAGTGAGCAAAATATCTCTGAACTTTTAGGATCTGTTTACCTTTTAGTTTACTTCTTGTGAGAATAAAACCATTGTACCAGACACACAGTGACAGTTCAAATGATACCAAACATGACTATGGATATCACTTGTATTCATGTAGAACATTATATTATGCTATTGACCAGTCTAAGTGAGCTGAGTGAGAGAGATGGGTGAGGGGAAGTGGATGGAGGGAATAGGTGAAGAGGGACTTTTCTTACATCTTCTCTCAGTGAGATGTGGAAACAAATGTCTGTATCTTAATACACTGTGTGTATATCGTCCATCTCAGAAGATCAAAGTGTCTTAGGTTCTGTAAACCTTACAGTGTCAAGGATGTCCCAACCAGGCAACCGGTCTGTGGTGCATAGCAGAAAATTATATGGGTTATGATTGATTCTGATTCTGTTTTGATGGAAATTAGACAATCCGATAGCCTCTTAACTTCAGTTAATTTGTTGTGGAACCGTTGACTGATCACCACTTCCACCCTATTTCTAACCGAACTAGTGCCATTATAAATTATCTTATACTAGGACGCCCTATGGTGAGCCAAGTTTCAAGACATATCCATAGATGCGACGACCGATGTGTCGCACCACCTGATGTTGAGTATCCCCACCGTTGGCCAAGGACCATTAAGATCCTTTTTACCAGCTTATACCACAAGGAGTTGGTGGAAGGATTTCATCGGCCATATTGTGAAAAACACTATACAAATAAATTTGACTTGACTTTATATTAGCTGTTCATAAACGTGGTTAAAGTGATGTGGGAAAGATTTCCATGCACAACAGCATCCAGAGCTTACAGACAATGATGAAAATAGCTAAACATGCAGTAAGCGTCAGTTCTTAAAATGGCTTGTAAATGCGAAGCATCAGAGGAGAGTGGCAGGACCACACATTACACCAGTGATGCGCAGAAGAGCATCTCTGCATGCATAACACATCAAACCTAGAGCAGCAGAAGAACACACCAGGTCCACTCCTGACAGCTAATAACACAAAAGTCTGTCTATAGTGGACAAAGGCCAGTGATGGACGAAGTACACAGACCATGTACTTGAGTAAAAGTTGAGATACCTAGTGTAAAATATTACTCCAGTAAAAGTGGAAGTGCTCCCTTTAAACGTCGACTTGAGTAAAAGTACAAAAGTACTTGACTTCAAATGTACTTAAGTATCAAAAGTAAAAGTAATTTGGTGTAATGTAGTTCCAATGTCTTGTCATGTCCTTTATACACTCAATCAAGTCATACAAGGTAAAAAAAAAACAAAAAAAAAACACTAACACCACTCTGAAATTACAATGTTTTCTATTTGTGATATCTGGTACTGATATCTTTTGAAATTATCATAAGCACATCCTACTAAATGGAAACCACATGATTAGGAATAAATAGGGTGGGGGGAAACCACATTAGACACGTATTTCTTTAACAATTTATTGTTTGAAGTAATGTAGAAATCTTATTCCTTTATCACATTCCTTTACTACATCACAGCTGACGGATTTACTCAAGTTTACAAAGGTTTACAAAGTTTACAAAGAATGTCTTTTTTCCAATTTACTAAACATGACTCCTTACAACACAGCTGTATGTCCACTCTATAAACAAATGTTAGTTTCTGTTGTTGTGTGATTTATGCAAACACTAACACACCAATAGATTTCCCTGAAGACTTACGCAGTATGTAGAACTACTAACTAGTAGTGATGTGCTATAACAGAAGAATAACAGAAATAGCACTGTTAACTGTATGACCTACCTAAAGCTAAAATATTTTTTGTTAAGTTTGAGAAGGAGCTGATTTTCAAAATTTCTGGCATCCAATCTTGCCCTTCTTGGGCTGAAAATCAGTCCAGCAGTGCTAAAGAGACGTTCGCATGCAGCAGAAGCTGGTAAGGCAGTGTTGATTTTAAGAGACAATTTGCAAACCGCAGGATAAGATTGCAGTATCTCTTTGTTGTCTACTTTAGAGGCAAGGTACCCTTCTAGCTGTTTAACACTTTCCTGCCCATGAGTTTTTTTCATGCTTGAAAAGAAGTCATCGTCATCTGAAGCACTTGATCCATTGCCTGGTGACTGATGTGGACGTTCTTCCTCCAGATGGTCCTTGATGTAGGCAAGTCCTAATATACAACATATATTGGGACAGATGCCAGAAATCATGTTATATAAATGATAGGGCAATACAGTACAGAGGAAAAAGAATGAACTAACTAATTTGGAGCAACATGCACAGTTATGGATAGGCAGCTAAAGCTGACATATGAGGGCAAAGATCAGTTTCTATGCCCCATTAGATCAGCTTTACTTCCCTGGCCACAATTCAGTCTAGATTGTGTCAAATTTCCTTGTTCTTTTTCCTGAACAACATGAACAGCATGTAGTACCTTGAACAATAAGGCTATGGGGTCCATCCACATCAAACTTGCCTTTTAGGCATATATATGAATCCAGGTCACAACCCCCCACCCCCCACCCTTTTAAGTAAGTAAACTTATATAAATGTGCTTGTTTAGTTTTTTTGTTTACTTTTGTTTTGTGAACTAAGCGCATGACATCTGAAATAAAAATGCCACAAAACATATGTACATACATAGATACATACCTAGGTTTAATAGGTTCTCATCAGATGTCCACGCTGTTTTAAATTTTGGGAGCAGGATGGCAGCAGCAATAAACTCTGGTTCTGCCATCATGTCTTTAAAGCGCTTTTGTAGTCCCTCTAGGACTGCATCCACCAAAGGTTTGCAGTACCTGGAATTAGAGGTGGGGGAGAGAAAATGATATAGTACAATATCACAACATTTACAGCGTGCATTTATACTGAGACAATGACAATAACAACAAGCATCCCAATACTTAATTGTTAAATATGATTTGACGGTCTTACATCTATTGTGTTCTTGGTCAATGTGTTCATAAAGGCCTCTTTTTAATCATTTTACTAATGGCACACATTAACTTCCTACACGTATGCTATATGAAGTTTTAAGGGAGTTGAATTGTGTATGATAAGGAATACACCTTAATAACATGAGGGGAAAGAATCTCTACCTGGAATTTATGTGGATTCGTTCAAGCTTATTGATGAGGAGCGTCAGAGTTGGCAGAAGCCATCCCATCTGAACATCTGTCTCATCTTGAAGAATGTTGAGGGCTTTGGCGAGAGGACCCATGGTTCTGGCAAATTCCTCCAGAAAGGAAATTTCAACTGAACTCAACCTAACAAACATAAAGAACACTTAAGTCTTGTGTGTTTGTGTGTCTGTCTGTGAGAGAATGAGTGATTGTGTGTGTGTGTCTGTCTGTGAGAGAGTGTGTGTTTGTGTGTCTGTCTGTGAGAGAGTGAGTGATTGTGTGTTTGTGTGTCTGTCTGTGAGAGAATGAGTGGATGTGTGTGTGTGTCTGTCTGTCTGTGAGAGAGTGTGTGTTTGTGTGTCTGTCTGTGAGAGAGTGAGTGATTGTGTGCTTGTGTGTCTGTCTGTGTGAGAGAATGAGTGATTGTGTGTGTGTGTCTGTCTGTGAGAGAGAGTGTGTGTGTGTGTGTGTGTGTGTGTGTGTCTGTCTGTGAGAGAGTGAGTGATTGTGTGTGTGTGTGTGTGTGTGTGTGTGTGTGTGTGTGTGTGATGAGTGGTGAGTGGTGAGGCTGCTCGGACTATAATTGTCCTCCATTTCCCCTTACGTAAAGCAACTGAATAGTTAAGCAATATTTTCCAAAATTACATATTGGAATGAAAGGTATATTTAAAAAAAGTTACACTTACATTGGCAACTTCAGTGCAGTGCATACAGTTCTCAGGGCCCCTTCTCCTTCATCTTTGATTATTCTCACGATTCTTTCAACAGAGAGAAATAATGAGTTCCATCGTGTGTCGTTTGGCCGGATCAGTTGTATTTTGCATGTTTCCTCTATGATGTCTGAAGCAGTGGAGGATCGAGATGTCTTGTTCCATAAGCCACTGCATTTCGCAAAAGCTGATCGTGACAGTCTTTTATAGGAGTCATTGGAATTGGCCTTGGCTGCATCAACTGTGGCAACAAGGTTTAATAGATGACATGCACAGCGATGATGCTTTGGAAGCTGAAATTGTAAGCCATCATCTTCCATTAAGATCGGTGTTACCTCAATGAAGTCAACATCAACACCTTCCTCTTCCTGTTCATCTTCATCACTGCAAGCATCCTCTTCAGTCTCACTGGAGGCACAGTTATTGTTCTCATCTTGTTGTTGTTCTCCATATTCTCTAAATGCCTTTATGAAATTGGACCCATTGTCTGTGGTGGTTCTAACTATTTTTTTCTCTATGCCAAATTCGCAATGGATGTCATTCAATGCACTGCCCAACACATCAAAAGTGTGTGGCCCTTTAATCCGCCGGCAAGCAAGTGCCACAGAGCACCTCTTTAATGAATCTGGATCCACCCAGTGGGCAGTGACTCCGAGAAATCCTCTCCTTCTTGCACTCCAACAGTCAGTTGTTGTGGCAATGAATTCAGTGGAGGACATTGCTTGTTTAATATTTCTCTTCATTTCTTGGACACCCTCTTCTACTTTCCGGCGCAATGTAGTTCTGGACATCACACGTGAATTAGGCTGTAGCTCTTGCACTAAAGCATTAAACGCAGGCTGTTCTAGCACAGTAAATGGTTGAAGACTCTGAATTACAAAATTTATGACTACGTTGTCTACCTTTGTTTGATTCACAATTTTCGTTTCTCCTAATTTCAGTTGTCTGGAAGTGGAGGGAACTGGGTTTTCAGCTTTTCTTTTTCGAGGGGCTGTCAGGGCACTGTATCTTTCCAAGTGACTTGAATGCTTTCTCTGGAAAGAAAGGGGGAAAAACACATCATGAACATAATATCTTCACAGCAATATATCTCAATTTCATAAATGAAGTGCACATTTCATGTTTTTTTGCATGTACCAAGTAGGCTGCTGAGAAGGCTGAGTAACTAGCTAGCCTACATCAATCGCAGGCTACTGTTCAAGTAGCTACCGATCAATCATACCTTGCATGTAAACCTAGTCAAATAGAAGCCTAAATGTCAGAAAAATGCATTGGCCTAAATGCATTTTCATCATTTTACATTGAATTTCTTTAGACACACTACACATTCTATGAACGAGCTTGACAAGTAAATGGCATTTTTAGGGGGTAATGTTAGGCTATTTCTAGCCAAGTGCCTTCACTGCAAAAAATGCTTTTCTTAGTATTTTTGTCTTTATTCCAGTCCAAATCTCTAAAAATTATTAAATCAAGATGCATCCACTAAGAAAAATAACCTTAATTCAAACAGAAACAAGATATATTGGCAGATAATTTTGCTTTTTTTAAGCAACAACTCACTTAATTTTGATTTATTTCCCCAGAAAACAAGACATAATATCTTATGGCCTTATACTTTAGTAAATGCATCTTGATTTAAGAATTTTTAGAGATTTGGACTGGAATCAAGACAAAAATACTAAGTAAGAAAAGCATTTTTTGCAGTGTTGGTGTTAATGAGCTTTGCTAACGGTCTGCAGTTTCCTAGCTTAACCTTGCACAATGGAACTGATGTCCACGTTTATTATTAACACAACGTATGAGCGTATTATATCCAGTTTGGGTAAAACGACAGGTTTATTAGCCTTTAATTAATTTCACAGTCAAACTGAAAATTACTTACCTCTATGTGTTTCTTTAGATTGGACGGCGAATTCTTGAAAGAAGAAATCGTATGCTTCTGAGGCAGACAGAGAAGGCACTTAAAAATGAATGACTCGTTCTTCCTTTCCACTACTTCAAAAAATTCGCTTAAATATGGCCATGGGTGCTCAATTTCAATGTCTGGCGCTTCTTCCATTATTGCGTTGGCTATAAACGTGACAGCGAAAAGAAGCAAGCAGGCAGGCAGCAGTTATATCAAAGAGTATAGAAGTACCAAGAGGCGAAACTCTGTACTGATATGGGCAACAGTCTATAGATGGCGCTGCGGAGGCGTTGCCGCCATTTTGGACTGACACCTGCAAAAAGTGTGTAGAAGATGCGAGCGAGCAAGTGGCTGAAACGTAAGCAGTGTGCTGCAATAAACTACAGCAATTATCAATCCACCAGGCATGATTTTGCGTTTCATCGGTTTCCAAGTGATCCACAAACGTAATAATAATAACAAGGGGAAATATTTTAACTATGAATTGATTTTACAGTGCATATTAAATTGTTAGCAGGACTGCTTGACATTAACATCCGCCAACTCGCCAAATGCAGGTTGATTTCAGCTGTAGCGGGTAACACAGTCACTCCCACTGACCACTTTGGCGGGTTGAATTTTATATACAGTTAATACAGTTTTTTACAGACGCTAGGACACATTTCTCAATACTTAGGTCACTTTTGCAACAAAAAAAAAAATAAAAATAAAAATAAAATATTCTCTCTCTTAATCTCTTCTAACACAATTGCCGGTGGTGGTTTTGATCTCTGTTGCTTATTTGATTTTGATCTATTACTATTTTCAGTTCAGTGTTCACTTAATACATGACAAATTACAGAGACCTCACAATAGTTGGAGTCCTTGAGACAATGGTTGCTAGGTGTTCATATTTTGTGATAAATTTGAACAGTTTTTTATGAATGTGTACCATTTTTTTATAAATGTATTTTTTAATAAAAAAAAATTACATTGTGAATAAATAAATTTGAGTGTGTCTGACTCTATCACTACCAAACATCGAATCTGGTTATTTCACTACATTAAGTTTTTAACTTAACAAGGAAAAAAATACAATAGAACATAGATATGGGTAAGTAAAGGGTTTGCAGTAATTGTATCGGTTTACTTGGTAAACAGTAAGCAGTATGAAACAGTCTAGTCAATTGGTGAAGGGGACCTGTCTATAATATTTAATTTAGATATAAATACATATATATACAAACTTTACATAAGTCATTGTAAGTTGGTCAAGCGCGACTGGCTCGCATTATTCTACGGCGTTTTGTGTAGGTGTCAGTCCAAAATGGCGGCAGCACAGTTATGTCATGGGCGGAACTGTTGCTATGGAGCGTTCTATTGAGTTTCGCCTCTTGGTACTTCTATACTCTTTGGTTATATTAGACAGTAAAGCGCGCAAACTGCACGAAACACGACGTGTTCTGATTGGCACACTTGCGGAGCACGTGTACTTATTTTGACCTGTCACTGGTTACGCATGTATGTTGTGGAACGTAAAAAGAAACGACAGGTTTTAGGAAAGTAGTGGAGTAAAAAGTAAGGTTTTCCACTTCGAAATGTAGTTGAGTCAAAGTATAAAGTCTCACAAAACAATGATACTCAAGTAAAGTACAGATACGCTAAAAAGTTACTTAAGTACGGTAACAAATTACTTGTACTTCGTTACTGTCCACCACTGACAAAGGCTCACTAAAATTGGACAGTAGAAGATTGGAAAAACACCTAGTCAGGCAACTCTTCAGCTGTGCTTTATCTAGGGTTAGAGTTCAGTGTAAACAACATAAATCCATGCATCCATCCTTGTCTGGGCAGATCAGGCTGCTGGTAGTATATTGGTGTGGTGAGTATTTTCTTGGCATGGATTAGGGCTCTTGATACTGCTTAATCATCTTGATACTGCTTAATCATGCCACAATTAAGTCCCATTATGGCCATAGGCAACACATCTTCAAGCACATATCATCTGAAGCTGGTTTCATGAACATGAGAGAGAAATCAATGTACTCCATTTACCTTCACAGCAACCACATCCCAAACCAACAGTCCAGATTACTAGAATCCTGCACAGCCTCAGCAAAAAAGAAGCCACACTCTGAAAAAAAAAAAGAAAAAATTATATGAAGAATTATATGATCCCTTTGACATAAATTGAACTTCAGCAGAACAAGCAAAACAGTCAGATCAATAAAAACAGCAAACAATCAAATTGAGAACCAAGTCAAAAACAACATCAGAATTAAAGAAAATAGGCAACGAGTTAAAAAGCAAGAAAACCACACTCAAAACTGCAGAGTACAAAACTGGCAAGACTCCAGACTGACATCTGAGGAATCGCTGACCCAAAAATGAAATTCTCTCTATATTTACACACTCTTATCATCATACCAAACTTGTGTGACTCCTTTCTATTTTTTCCCTTCTTGTGGGAAATGCATATGCATAGACCTCGATATAAGTTGAAGTTAAAGATAAGCTCTGAATAATCACCACATGGCTAATAATTGAAACTGATCTTAAATGCAGCAACATCAGCGTAAGTAAAATCAGCAAACAGTAAAAAATAACCAGTTACACAGTAAGACAGTGATCTGCATAATTTATTCACAGTATACTGCATTGCTGGGAACTCAAGATCTGCATTTATTACAGTATTTTTATGCACAGACTGCTCAAAAATGACTCATGTTTGAAGGAAGTCTAGAAAATAAGTCACAAAAAAGCTTACTCTGTTGATATTTTAGTCTTTGGTGTGCTCACTGTTTAAAGTTTAAAGCACTTTTGCATTACTTCAAAAACAACAGGGAAGAAAATCAGGCACGGTTGATGAGATGCAAAGAAGTCAGAGTGAATATATGTATGTGTCGGTGTGTGGGTGTGCGTTTTTAAGGTGCTGTGCCTCTTGAAGTGTCCTCTATTTATATTACATTCGCTTATTTATAAATTTCCAAATTTTTGTGTTGATGTGCTTGTTTTTAAACCGACTTAAAGAATAACTCTGAAACAATATACCTGAATCGTCAGATGATTGCCTCGCTTATTATCAAGCGTCCGCCTCCATTTACATAAACAGTGCATTTCTGCTGTCCTCACAGGTACTGTGCCAAAGTTACCAGCATTTCTGCTTTGAATACTCATGATAGCAGGTTAAATCCTACAGCGCATAGGGGAGTGCAGGGCACAACAGTTTTTTGACTTTCTCAGTTTGTGTAAATCCATGTGGGGTTCAGAGTATATATATATTTTTTTATCCACATTAATGATAGCAGGTTCTATCTGTCAAAGGGATATATCTAATGATAACCTGCTAAACAATGTCACATTGTTTCATAATTACAGTGTATACACACTCTAAAAAAACACCCAAAACAACCCAATTTGGGTTATTTTGGTAACCCATCGCTGGGTCAAATATGGACAAACCCAGCATTGGGTTAAATCTTTGACCCAACATGCTGGGTTGTTTTAATTTACTCAAATACTGAATGAAAATTACTATTGCTGGCTTAAAATGAACCAAAAATAGGTTGGAAATTGAAAAGCAGACAAATAATTACTAGAGGCAACAGTAATAATGAAAACGTAAACATTTTTTAATAAGTGAAAACACTCATGGACAAAAATATAAGACAAATTGAATTATGCAGCAGATTTTTCAACTTTGCATATGTTTAAACTCATTTAACACACATTTAAACATTTAAAAGTAATATTTTAATTCAAGTATATTAAATGGTTCTCTGTTTTCCTTTTTAACCACATAGTGCCGATTCTCGTGCCGGTATGTCGCTGAAATCTGAGCCTGCGATGGTGTACTATTCCCATGGGAAACTGCGAGTTTCTGTTCTTGGTTATGCCTGTTTTAATGCCACACCAAGTCTGTTCATGACAAGTCAAGTCAAGTCAAATTTTTGTTGGATTATTGTATGTTTGGATTTCATGTTTGCTACAATAAAACTGCACTTGGGTTCATCAACTTCAACTCACCGCTTGAGTTGGATTTAATCATTACAGTGTTACACTTGTAGCTGAAAGATGCCGTGACCGAATTCATAACCTGTCAATATACAAACAGTACAGAGGTTTGAGAACATATTTTAACATTCAAATTAATTAGAAGCTGTATTTTAATGAATAAAATCAGTTTATGTTATGCAAGGTAATGCATTTTCATCACGCAAAACGACCGTTGCTGACATTTTAGCTGACTGACATATTGTCTATATGTTGCGTTGTGTAAAAAAAAAAATATTTACAGCACAATATAGACTTTATAGGTGGAATAAAACGTATACAAACCTCAGTTTCACCAAAGAAGCCCACTAAATCGGTGGTGCTGAGGATTTGCTCTCTCCTGAGGAAAATGAAAAGCCAGCACTCCTGCTGTAACTTATCAGCTGTATTACACAAAAAAACTACCCAACACTGAAAAAAAATAGCCCAACATAATGACCCAACAAGCATAACCCAGCAATTGGGTTAAAAAAAAATAACCCAGCTTTTTTAGAGTGCATGTTTCGTTACCCTGCTGGTCAGCAGCATAAGGTATGTCCTGCATACTGGTTGCTGGTTTGCTGGATCCCAGCACAGTAATCAGCATGGTGGACCAGCATGTAAGGTATGTTTTGCATGCTGGGACCAGCTTGGGATGCTGGTGTGCTGGTGGACCAGCATTTTTTTGATGTGTTTTGAGTACAGGTATGATCCCAGCAAGACTTGTGTAAGTGGTACATATCATGTTTCTTTTGAAATTGGTTTGTCTTTGTAGTTAAAGACCAAGACAATTTTTCAAATTAATTTTTTATTTGTTTAATAAAGAAAAACACATGTTGCTTGTTACGTTCACACAGTAAAATCCCCAGTGTTAAACAAAACACTGCTTGGTTTTCACATGGTCCTGATTTATAGAGAGTAAAAGTAACACCGAAGCACTGTTGTAGTTGGTGAAATTAAGTAGATTTACCCTACAAGTGATGACTGAACATTAGTGATCACACCTGCGATTAACAAGCAGAATCACTAAGAATAAGAGGAACAGCAAGAACAGAAAAAAAGTGAAGAGGTGAGCAGAAACACATCAACTACTTACAGCACCACAGCATTAAATCAATATCTCACCAGAGGATGATTAAACAACTGCAAAAACAGAATTACCATATTCACTTATTGCAGACAAGTTTGGCTTTATTCCTTTTATATGGTACATGAAGAAAAGTTGCTGTAATATGTCACCATTATGGTGATTAGTGTTACCCTTTGTTGAAAATAATAGGACCCTTTGTTAGTCACTTGCATTAACTTTTCGAAGTCAGTGACTTGACAGTTTGTTGGTTTGTGCCCTGCGCTCCCTTACAACTCCAATTCACCCTTCGCCAGGAGTTTCACTGGCGGTCTGACCAATTATAATAGTGAATTTGTCATTTTGTCCAACAAACAAACCAGACAGGTTAGTGGACTTAAAAAATGTTGTGTATTGACATCATCCCTCTGTTGAAACAACATACCTTTTGATGTTCATTCATTCGTGCTATAAGAAGAAGAGATGATCCGTTCATGACACATTAAAGAGCCACAAAATAGTATTTATTGTTTGAATTTCTTAAAAAATGGCAAAATGTGAAAGCTGAGACCTTGTTTTATACCAGTAGTGAGCATATCTATCTTGTCTGTTGGCAATTTGTCAGTATCCTTTTTACTCCGTGGTGTATTTTTTTTTACTGCATGAGAGGGCCATGGCTTGTCGGGTGTAGAAACAGAAAGTAAGTGTCTTTGTGAACGGGTCATTTGACCCTATATTTTGTTTTATCTCAAAGAATTTCCAGTAGTATTCATTATGCCACAACATACTGTTGATAGAGCATAACCCAGAAAGTCTGAACTCACAAGCATTTACTTACTGCACATATCATAGCTGGATAACTAGACTGCTTCTTTTCAACCTCAACTAAGATGTATCTTTTGTAGAAAAACGCAAACAAAAGATTTCACAACAAAAGCCACAGACTAAATGTTTGATGGCTGGCAACACATTGAGGTTAGTTCTCAATAGAGGGCTGCTGAATCGTGATTGTCCTATATTTTCTTACAGAACTGAGAAAAGTTTTATAGATTCATGAATTATTTTTATGTTTTAATTCAGTGTTTGCGTCTGAAGACTTGTTTCTTTAGATCTGTGCTGTCAGAAGAGGAGATGCTTCACATTTACGTCACTGGATATCAAAACCTCATTAAAAACTTCTATTCATTCCGGTTTGTATTTGAGTTATTTTAGTTGCTTTTTTTAAAGATAAGTTTTAGTCTACATCCCTTAGTTTTAGGGATATCTGTGAACTAGTTTACACTTTACTGTTTTAACAGGAAATACATCATTCATCAAACCATTTGAGTTAATCTGCAGGTTTAAGCAATGTATATATGAGATAGGAAATCATCTTCTTAGCATGATACACACACAACATCTTTGATTGACACATAATTTATCATTTTGTGATGGCTTAATTAAATGTCTTGTCATAACCGGCATCTGTTGTTCATTTACAGTGTATTAATTAGTTTGTTTTTGAGCAGTGTGAATGGAAATATGTCGGAGTGAAATATATTAATCATTGCAGTGCTGTGACAGATCTCTGAGCACATCCACTTGAGAACAAAAGTGACAAAATATGTGTATGCTCATGAACTTTATTAACCATTTACACAAATGTGTGACCTGATTTGCCATGTAAGAGCGAAATCCAGTTAGAGAAACCGCTATAGCATGTTATTACCATGTTATAACACTATAATTACATGTTTATTACAGATGAAGATGATTTATTTGTAATAAATATTTATTTGTTTTTAATTTTGCTGTGAATGGTGTGTTTCTGAGCTTCAGCTTACAGCGATGACTGGTGTGTTTTAATAAATCCTCCTCTTAATTGTTTTCCTGTTTTGGCTGGAAAATGTCTGTTGATAGCAATAATGTTTTAAATGACACAGGCCTGTGGTACATTCAGCCACTTAGATTTATTTCGTTGTAAATATGCTTTGATGAAACAGGCCGTTCCAGCTTCAAATACACAGCACTAATTCAGTCCAATGTCTTTGGAGTGGCTCGCTTTGATTAATACGGCTTCAGTTTAAAGCAAAGCTCTTAGTTTGATTAGAACCACAGGAAAAGGAAACAAAGTGAATTTGGGTTGCAATTTTGTTCACTGTGAAACTTGGTTTATGAGTTCTTGGAAAAGAAAGAGCTTTTAATTTCATTATTGTGATTATTGCTTCACAATCTTATCTGAACACTGTGTTCCCAAACAAAACCTAATTTTCTCTTCTTTAGAAAAACACTTGCATTTCTTATATGTAGAACAATGAATAATTAACTACAGTACAGCAACCAGTGATTTACTTGCAAAGAAGATGGTTTTTAATTTGTTTTCAATAAGCAATCAACTAAAGAACAATTAGCTCAGCATTTCTCAGCAGTGGGCCTTTAGCTCGCCATATTCTACGAGGAAATGAATTTGCTTTTAATACATTTCTTTCAAAGTACCTTGAATTGGATATGTTAATTTAATATTGCTACCACACCCATTTTTACACAGTGCACAGAGCCAAAGTAACTTCTCACATTAATTATAGTTCTAAACTTGCTGTGTCTCTAGTGTAAATTTAATCAACTGTTCTAATTTGTCTAAAGTTGACCCCATTTTTCTATTTATTTAGTGTATAATACTATTTTATAAGTTGTATGTTTTTTTTTTGTTTGTTTTGTTTTGTTTTATTTTTTATTAAATAGAAGGGGTCAACCAATTATCAGCCTGACCAATTATTGGCCCCGATAATAAGCATTTTTATGGTTATCATATCAGTCATTTTCAAAACCAATTTGCAGATAAAATAAAATAACAAAAAGCATTTATTTATTTTTATTTATTTTTTTTTTTATCAGAGCCCTTGTTATTGTTCATTTTGTACACCAGACACATACAGTTAAAGTCAAAAGTTTACACACAACTTGCAGAATCTGCTAAATGTTAATTATTTTACCAAAATAATGTATGTTATTTTTTATTTAGTACTGACCTAAATAAGACATTTCACATAAGATATGATTACATATAGTCCACAAGAGAAAATAATAGTTGAATTTGCAAAAATCATTCAGGTCCCACAAATTCTTTGGTTTTTCAGCATTTTTGTGTATGTGAACCCTTTCCAACAATGACTGTATGATTTTGAGATCCGTCTTTTCACACTGAGGACAACTGAGGGACTCACATGCAACCATTACAGAAGCTTCAAATGCTCACTGATGCTCCAGAAGAAAACACGATGAATTAAGAGCCGGGGGTGAAAACTTTTTAACAGAATGAAAATGTGTACATTTTTCTCATTTTGCCTAAATATCATATTTTTGTCATTTAGTACTGCCCTTCAGATGCTACAGAAGATACTTACATGTTTTGCAGAAGACAAAATTAGCTAAATTTACCCTGATCTTCAAATTCAAACATTTTTAATTTCATTTTCAAAAACTGTTAATGCATCGTGTTTCCTTCTGGAGCATCAGTGAGTGTTTGAACCTTCTGTAATAGTTGCATATGAGTCCCTCAGTTGTCCTCAGTGTGAAAAGATGGATCTCAAAATCACATAATCATTGTTGGAAAGGTTTCAAATACACAAAAATGCTGAAAAACCAAAGAATTTGTGGGACCTGAATGATTTTTATGAAGAGCAGTGGGCAGTCTAAACAAATCAATCTATCACTAAACAAAAAACACAGCTGTGGATCATTCAGGTAACAACAAAGTATTAAGAATCAAGTGTATGTACATTTTTGAACAGGGTCATTTTTATAAATTCAACTATTATTTTCTCTTGTGGACTATATGTAAACATCTTTTATGTGAAATGTCTTATTCAGGTCAGTACTAAATAAAAAAAACAACAACATGCATTTTGTATGATCCCTCTTATTTGGGTAAAATAATTAACATTTTGCATATTCTGCAAGGTGTATGTAAACTTTTGACTTCAACTGTATATCGGTTCAAAATATTGGTTATCGGTCTACTTGATCTTTTTTAATCGGTATCAGCACTGGCCAAGAAAAACACATATCGGTCGACCCCTATTAAATATTTATATGAAATAATATTTTTTTTTGCCAACATTACATATGTCAACATAAATTTCAAATAGCCCATTAATACACATTGAAAGTCTTGTTAAAGGGTCATGAAACCCCCCTGTTCCAGCACTGCTTAGTTCTCACCACAGTTTTGAAAAATGCTGCAAAAGTGGGCGTGGTGCGCTGCGGAGCACAGGGGAAAGAGGGGAGAGAGTGAACTGCAGGTTCAGACTGTTTAGACAGTTTCACTTCGCTCCCATTGAGTTAACAACACAAATAAATGCACAGGCATTTGCACTCTGCATTGAAAACATATATATGAATGCGCTGTTGCAGCCAGGAATCGTGTTTTCTAACACTTATATGTGTCTGATTTTGACACTGGGGAAAATAAATAAAGCATATTTGCCTGTGAAATACAAAACAGGTTGGTCTAAACCCCGGTGATCACTTATATTAATGTTATATATATATCGTCATATCATCCAGCTGAAAAACCTATATGTTTTTGTCAGTGTTTATTTAAAAACATCCAGTTATGCAGAATTTAAGATGGTGAATTTAGTTGATGAGTTGGCAATACAATATACTATAATACAATATATAGGATACGATTTTACTGCAAAATTCAACATATTAACATGAAATGATAACTGCAAATCTGTGTTTCGCTGCCTGGAGATCATTTGTTTCTTTGAATTGCAGCGATTAATTTGCTTCTCTTTTCAGTAGCTTTCAGCAGTCTGGAAAAATATCCCTAAGGTTTCTTGTCAACTCTCTTTGTACAGTCAATCGCAAAGCTCGTTCTGGTTTTAGAGGTGTTTTGTGTGTTCTGTCGCAGCATTCGCGTTGAAATCAATGCTGCTACTCAGTCTTTTTGCCACTCAGTGGGTGGAGCCGCAGCCACTCCAGCTGACGGTGGCGTCACATGCATACCCTCTATAGTCTGTTACCACGTCACAATCTGTGACGACAACACAATGTAGATTTTAAACCCAGAAGATGAAAATAGCTTAAAAAAGCTCAAAATTAACCAGTTTTCTCCAACAATTAAAATTAACAGATGCTAACATTATCATCTATGATGTGCAACACAAACACCTCTGCTAAAATATCAGAAAAAGTAGTCCAGGGTTTCATGAACCTTTAAAATGATTCATTAGTGATTACAGCAACAATAGCAAATAAATGTGGGTTATTAATACAAATGTGAAATTTGGAAGCACTTGTTCATCTAATGAAAGTCATATTAAGATAAATGAGCTGCTGCTCACCTCAATCTCATGACAGTTCACAGTTCTGAAATGCCTCATCATAATCGCCACCCTTACTTTAATATTCATTATTTGTACTGAGAGGCACATTCTCTGGTTTTTCTGACCTCTTTCACTGATAAAGTGGGCTGTAAATGTGTTATGTTAGTGCTACATTTATAACGCCTTCATCTATCTGTGTCATTCAAAATGATAAAATTGACTGGAAAGAGTGCAGCTGTTCTTATTACTCACAGAGCTTCATATTCATATAAAATTGCATTAGAAGTTCCACGTACAGTAACTATACTTTCTTTCACTAAGAGAAGCTTCAGATATTTTAATAGTCTCAGAATAAATGTGAAAAAGTTTACTTTTGGGGTACAACAGCTTGTCAATGTAGAAGTATTCTCAAAGGGACACATTTGTACCTTCTTTACTTCTAAAGGATTCATACACTGACCAAAATTATAAACGCAACACTTTTGTTTTTGCCCCCATTTTTCATGAGCTGAACTCAAAGATCTAAGACTTTTTCTATGTACACAAAAGGCCTATTTCTCTCAAATATTGTTCACAAATCTGTCTAAATCTGTGTTAGTGAGCACTTCTCCTTTGCCGAGATAATCCATCCACCTCACAGGTGTGGCATATCAAGATGCTGATTAGACAGCATGATTATTGCACAGGTGTGCCTTAGGCTGGCCACAATAAAAGGCCACTCTAAAATGTGCAGTTTTATCACACATCACAATGCCACAGATGTCACAAGTTTTGAGGGAGCGTGCAATTGGCATGCTGACTGCAGGAATGTCCACCAGAGCTGTTGCCCATGAATTGAATGTTCATTTCTCTACCATAAGCCGTCTCCAAAGGCATTTCAGAGAATTGGCAGTATATCCAACCAGCCTCACAACCGCAGACCACGTGTAACCACACCATCCCAAGACCTCCACATCCAGCATCTTTACCTCCAAGATCGTCTGAGACCAGCCACCTGGACAGCTGCTGCAACAATCAGTTTGCATAACCAAAGAATTTCTGTAACAAACTGTCAGAAACCGTCTCATGGAAGCTCATCTGCATGCTCTGGGTCCTCATCGGGGTCTCGACCTGACTGCAGTTCACTGTCGTAACCGAGAATGTGGCAAATGCTCACATTCGATACCATCTGGCACTTTGGAGAGGTGTTCTCCTCACGGATGAATCCCGGTTTTCACTGTACAGGGCAGATGGCAGACAGCATGTATGGCGTCGTGTGGGTGAGCGGTTTGCTGATGTCAACTTTGTGGATCGAGTGGCCCATGGTGGCAGTGGGGTTATGGTATGGGCAGGCGTATGTTATGGAGAAAGAACACAGGTGCATTTTATTGATGGCATTTTGAATGCACAGAGATACCGTGACGAGATCCTGAGGCCCATTGTTGTGCCGTTCATCCACGACCATCACCTCATGTTGCGGCATGATAATGCACGGCCCCATGTTGCAAGGATCTGTGCACAATTCCCTGGAAGCTGAAAACATCCCAGTTCTTGCATGGCCAGCATACTCACAGGACATGTCACCCATGGAGCATGTTTGGGATGCTCTGCATCGGCGTATACAACAGCATGTTCCAGTTCCTGTTATTATCCAGCAACTTCGTACAGCCATTGAAGAGGAGTGGACCAACATTTCACAGGCCACAATCAGCAACCTGATCAACTCTATGTGAAGGAGATGTGTTGCACTGCGTGAGGCAAATGGTATCTGGTACTGACTGACTACATGTAAACTGACTAAATTTTACAGTTTAACATTTGTTGCAAATGAAGCTTTTGTCACCAGCTTTAGACATCATGTTCTTGTTTAGTTCTGACACAATGGCATAAGTAGTGATGGGAATAACGACGTTATAAATAACTAACTAATGTTTTTTTAAGTAACGAGTAATCAAACTAATTACTTTAAATTATTATAATAATTTATTATAATATTATTATTATTTTATTTTTCAGTTCATATGAATGGATACACAGTGTACCTGTATTTGACGAACCATAAACTCTAGTGTGAAAAGAAAGATACAGAGCGACAGAGTCTTATATACCAAGAAGAACTGACGTGCTACATGTAAACGATATTCTTTACTGTATTTTCCTGTCAAAACTTTTAGGAAGCTTTTAGGAACTGCCGGTTTCTCCGGTATTAGGCGGAACTAATGTGCAAACGGCAATCTCATTGGCTGGCGCTCACCTATTGTCGCCCCTGTTTTGATTTCAGCAAATCAGTTTGAGCAAACATAGACAATGTGATTAATATTCATGAAACCAGCAGCTCATTAATCCTTAGTGCGTTTTATAGTAAATTCATAGTAGTTTTGTTATCTTTTCAGAAGTAAATATATATATATATATATATATTTTTTTTTTAGAAACGCTAAATTACAAACAATATCTTAAGCACCACCATCAGTCCTAAGTTCAGTCAGTATGACAAATATGCATTCATACATGGTTATTCTAAAGTTCTATTTACTAAAGTTTAATGCTAAATTATCATAATGTCATATTGTAATACTTGAATGACTGATGTACATTCAGATACAGTATATATATATATATAAAGTGCCATTAAACAATATATATATGGTGAGTAAACTAAAAATTTCATTTAAATTTCATTAATTTAACATATTTAATATTGGTGGCATCCAAGTTTTTTGACATATTTGAACATTTTTTTTAACACAATAGTTACTTTCTCTGGTATTTAGTTACTTTTATAATGACATAACTCAGTTACCATTTGTGAGAAGAAACTAGTAACTATAATTACTTTTTTTAAAGTAGCATGCCCAACACTGGGCATAAGATATACACCTGCATGTTTACACAGACAAAAGTTTAAAATATCACCTTGAGTTCAGTGCTTTTATCTGCCACAGTAATGTTTTTGAATTGTCATTTGGGATCTTTCATCATCAATTTTTGCAATTAATTGTGATTTAATTTGATCAGTTTACCAGCATGTCATTACTGTGATTGCAAGTTTAAATTGATTGAATGATGCCTTTTATCAAGTTTATTTCACTGTTGACCAGTTCAGTAAATTTGTAAGAATGTTTTTTGATTTGTAATTCTAATTTTAATTATCAGCCATGTGTTTCAAACAGCAATTCATTTTTTGTAATTGTTGTGGTTCATTCGCATTCATTTATTCAAAGTTCTGCTCTGTCAATTCAACCACCATTGTGCAAGTCAACACTTATCTTTCTCAAACACACATAAACACACACACACATACGCAACACCCACGTTTTATTGCGCTGTGTGAAATGATTTCAGTAGTGTTTATCTGATCAAACGCAGTTCTCAAACTCCATCTCTCTGTCTTATTATCCAGTGATCTCTCTGATATCAGTGCATGCACTATGAAACTCTCATATGCCCTTACAAACATTAGAGGCTCAGTATGAACATTGTAAGTATATATAACAATATCTGCAAATGCAAAAAGCAACACCTCAGCAAATCCAGTGACTATTTCTTCGCTCATTATAAACCCAGCACCTTAGAAACACACTTTGTTTTCAGCTGTACTAATAACTGGGCTCACAGTATGAGCATTTCTCTCTCATTTGTGAGGTAAAATTACTATGTGTGAATATGGAAAATTATTTGGACTGGTGGAAGGACATCAGAAACAGATGCAGTTGCTAACATTATATTCAAATGCAAATTATGTTTCTCACAACAATTTGCTGCTTTTGATTGCTTTCCACCCAAGTCAAAGAAGGTTACAAAGGTTACTGCTGTTCACATTGAGTGTATTATTGCTTTCAGTCTGCACTTTAATTGTTGGTTGATGCTCATACATCTTTAGCCGCTCTTTCACGCATCGTTGTTTATCAGCAGCTTTAATCTTCAGCGTTGCATTATTAAGAGGAAGTGTCAAATTAAAAAATAGTTTAACATTGTAAAGCGTGCATGAAAACATATGCTTTGGTCAGATAAAATATAAGAGTAAAACAGAGAAAGGGTTAATACGCCATGAGCAGAAAATGAAAATACTGTCAGAAGAACGAGTACTGAAGTTTGTCTTGATGATCAATGGCTGTCCAGTTCAATGGCTAGTGGGCTAATAGACTCTCCCAAAGATTTATGGGAAATTTCACTGGTACAGAATGAATCTACAGAATAGAATGAGGAAGGAAAACACCAAACAACTAAAAAAAAAAAAAATATATATATATATAGATAAAAATGTGTGTAGCTAATATAACTACGCCAGTATCAGTATCCAGTAGCTGGAATATAAACATGGCAGTGAGTAAGCGATAGCAGAAATGTCATTTTTGGTCAAAATGTGTATTTAGAAAGAACAAATGAAATACGTGAGTGCAGCGGTGTGAAAAACATCAAGCCCTTGAGTTGATTTGATGTATCTCAGTGAATCAGCTGCTGTTTTGAGTCAATCTATTTACCCACTGAAATACGGTCAAACGCATTAATACTCAAACAGGTGTAAATGATCACAGATTAGAATAAATTGTGATCGCTGGTTGAATTTAAGACTTCTTTTAATGCTAAATTGCAGAATTATGGGTGAATGGTATTAGTCAGCAGTAAAAGCAATTTTCTGATTTATACACTGTTCTTTTGTAAAAGGAGGAATCAATGTTTAATAATGAGTGGAGACATGGAGGCACACAGCTGGAAGTACAACAGCTTAATTATGGGCTATTCTACAGCACAGAGGTACAGCAGCTAACAAATGTACAATGAGCTCATTTCTGGACCTGACTGGTGCTTTACTTGGAATTAAATGGCCTATTTTTCATTTCCATGCATGGTATAGGCCATTATTTGACTTTTAAATGTACATTGATATAAAACAGCCACACTATGATTTGAGTTGTCTGTTTTACAGCTTTTCGCAATGCTGACATGAATGCACAAAGTACAGATGATCTCCAGAGATGCATTTTAAACTGCTTGTCACACATTCAAGGGTGTATGAAGAACATAGAGAACTGGAGAAGAACTGGAGAAATAGGGAGAGTCAGAGAGAGAGATGTCTTTAAATAGTATTTTTATTCTATCAAAATTTTTGATGCATTGAAATTTCATTATTCTTGTAATCAATTTCAATATCACACACGGGGACCTCAATTTAGGTTCCCAGCGGTGACACGAGTCCCCATGAGTCTGTGTGTATTCAGGTTTAGGTCCTCACCAAGATTTAAAAACAAGACCACACACACACACACACACAGTTGTGTTTACATGTTTTATGGGGACATTCCGTAGGCATAATGGTTTTTATACTGTACAAACCGTATTTTCTATCGCCCTACACCTAAACCTAGCCCTCACAGGAGACTGTGCACACTTTTACTTTCTCAAAAAAACTAATTCTGCATGATTTATAAGCTTGCTTCCTCATGGGGACCTCACAAATGTCCCCACAAGGTCAAAATTTACTGGTATTACTATCCTTGTGGGGACATTTGGTCCCCATAACGTGATAAATACCAGGTGCACACACACACACACACACACACACACAAATCAATAAATAAAAATCATGATTCAGAGAATCAGTCAAGGACAGTGACTGATTTCTATCTGATGTTTGACACAAATGGCAACAGAAGCTATATTAGGCTGGTTTGGAGGAATAGTTCACACAAAAATGTAAACTATGTTATTGTTCTACTTGTTTCTAATTGTTCTACTAACTATTGGAGTCAATGGGGACCAGAAATTTTCTCGTTATGAACATTCTTCAAAATATCTTCTTTTATGTTGAGGAGAACACAGAAATTCATACAGGTTTAGAACAACTTGAGGGTGAGTAAATGATGACAGTGACAGTATTTTAATTTTTTGTATGAACTATTCCTTTAAAATCTCATCATATAATGCCAGATCTCATAGAGCCTACTACTACAGTTTATCTTTAACTGCATTCATTTAAGACACAAATTACTGTGTTGACGAGGAGACAGGATTTTTTTTTTAAATATTTAGTTGCAGCTAAATACCATGAACAAAAATCAACAGGCTACATAAAAACAAGATTCACTTAAGAGCTTTTTGCAAAATAGAGCTGCGTGATTCTGGATAAATTAGGTTGTTGTTGTTGTTTTAAATGGAAGTTGTGGTTGTCTTACGATTCTGAAGAAAAAAAACATAAATCAACTAAACAAAATCATGTAGGCCTAATTTATAAGTAAATGATTCAGTGATTCACTCAAGATTTACTTGGTTCATTACTGGATGGATCAGTGTTTTTGAATGAATGATCAAAGACAAATACATTATTGACAGCCCCCTTTCGCCATCTACTGGCATAACAACGTAATCGATAAATCTTTAACATTATTTGGAATCTCAAATTAATTTTCAAAAGGATGATTTACTCTATTTTGATCTCTACTGTACATATCAGATCCCAGCACTTCTGTAATTATTAGAATGTTTGTAACACAGAAATAATGAAATATGTGGTCGAAAAGACTGTGAAACTGTTTTATTCATATACATGACAGTGGCTCTCTGAATGTTCAAATCACACTAGTATGATCATACGCTGCACGGTAAAAAGGTTGGAATCAAACAGATGAATCATTGTAATTTAGGAACAGAATCACCCCTGGTGAAAAAAACATCATATGCTGGTAGGTATGTTTTGATGCTGGGATGCTGGTTAGGTATGTTTTGATGCTGGTTTAAGCTGGTCCTTGGCTGGTTTTTGCTGGTCCTTTGCTGGTCCTTTGCTGGTTTTTGCTGGTCCTTTGCTGGTTTATGCTGGTCATGTTGCTGGTCAAGGACCAGCATCAACCAGCAAAGGACCAGCATAAACCAGCTAAGGACCAGCAAAAACCAGCCAAGGACCAGCTTAAACCAGCACCAAAACATACCTAACCAGCATCCCAGCATCAAAACATAGCTACCACCATATGCTGATTTTTTCACCAGGGACATTGGTATTTCAATCGTGTTTGTGATCTTTAACAATCTGTTAAATTAAAATGCTTTGTCATATTGGTGGTGACACATCTATTGCAACATGTTTAGCTTATCACAAATATTATACTTTGCATTTTCGACTTCTGATTGTAAGTGTAGTCATACTTGGGAGCGTTATGCGCTAAGATTAGCGAGCAAGGTCCTGGCACATCTCTAGGTCGGGTCCTCACACACAGAAAAAAAAAAGAAAAAAAAAGAACAGCATATAAGAATTGATAGGCGGAATCGACATTTTAATTTCACAAGAAGTATCCGATTCCTGACCTTAAGTATCTGATTCTGGAATCGGAATTTTCGATTACCCAACCCTACTCTCAACCCATATGTGAATATACTTTGTTCAAACACAAAAAGCATTATACATCCAACAAGTTAATAATCAAACTAACCTAAAATTTCCAGATTATGCCAGAACAAAGTGAAGAGAGGTGAATGTGGACATTAGGTGCAGCGATCACCTGAAAGTAAAATATCGAATAGATGCATTTGATTGGTAAACCAAATTCAAATGTGGTGTTAAAATCTTTAATGGTAATGCATGGAATTTACGGAAAAGCTCCTAATAGCGCTAATTAATAGCTGGGGGGCTACATATTCATATGTTCTTAACTTCAAACCATTGCTTCTGGCTAAACTATGAGTCCTTTGTCCATAATGCTTCCTGCAGTGAAAAAGCTGTCTTGTTGAAAGACAAAAACTTTGAAAGCACTACATTTAGGATACCAGTCCCAGATTTGCGTTTTCTGTAGTGGGCGTGTATGGAAAGGCCAGAATGGGCATGAGCTCCATAACCAGGTGCTGGAAATGATCTGATTTTGCATCTCCAATAATAACATAACATGAACTCTGAATGACACATAACACAGTAAAATTCTCAAAGTCACACCTAAATATCTGTGACAGCTCATCTTTTGCCACACAAACACATGCTCTTTCTTTTACAATAAATTTTGCTTTTAGGCAAAACCGCAGTGATGCTTCATTCTTTATTCTTTCTCTGTACTCCAGGCTAAATAAAGCCTTTCTGTCTTTATTCTTTCAGTGAGACACAGAGCAAAGAACTGCATTAGGATCACGTAAATAGATGAATAATATTAGCCTTTTGAACCAGCTCAATCTCTCAGTAAAAGATCATGTGACTGTAAATGCTTCAGTTACAGAGAGAAGCAGATGAGAACTTCATAGTCAAAACACCAAGCTGCTTTATCTGGTTCCTGGAATAGAGTATATTCTCTTCAGAGGTGGTGTGGTTTTGCTTCGTGGAGGCTATATTTATATCATCAAAGTCGAACACCATCAAGTTGAGATGCTGGATCAGGGTGGGTATTATGGTGTGAAATAATGCCCACAGTTCATGGTGACTCATCCATGATTCCCTTCTGTTTTGTCATGAGTGCTTACAGCAAATACAAATTTGACTGTAGGACTGGATGACTACACTGCCAAAAAATATATATTTTATTTTAAAGGGGTCATCGTATGCCCATTTTCCACAAGTTGATATGATTCTTTAGGGTCTTAAAGGGTCTTAAATACTTTTGTTAAAAACTCTCAATGGTAGTGTAAAACAACACCCTTTTTACCTTGTCAAAATCAGCTCTGCAAAAATCAACCCATTCCAAGGGATTGTTCCTTTAAATGCAAATGAGCTCTGCTTGCCCCGCCCCTCTCTTATGTCTGTGGAGTGACGAGCTGTGCTCGGAGAGATTGTTTACATTAGCCGTATTTAACGTTTATAGCCACATTTAGCGCGTTTAGCCGCGAAAGTTTCTAACTAGCACATTATTAGGAAAGGTGATTGCAGAAATTCATACAAAAACCCTTATACTCATTTCTGCTGTAAGTGAAGCTGGCTCACGAATGATTTGCGTGAACATAGACGCATTTATGTAGATCAGGAGCCGCATTCCCTTCACAAACAAACGTAATGCATTGCATCTTCAGCGGCTCAGATGTCGGGAGTAAATGACAACCACTATGTTTATTATTACATCCAGCAACACAACACCTCAATCGGAGATATACTTGTCTAACTTACATCCCTGCTCCGGCATCAAAACAATGGAGGTCGGACTGTTACAGCTGATTTAGGGCGGGTCTGAGGTAAGACGCTCATGTCAATCAACTATCGTGGGAGCGGCCACACCGACAGACATCTGAGAATGGCTTGATTTGGAAAAGGGGATATTATTTTTACAGATTAATTAAAAAGGTAGATGTGTACATATTTAATAATAACATTTAATTAAAAAAAAAAACACTATAGCTAGTAAGGTAGTTAAGTTTAGGTATTGGGTAGGATTAGGGATGTAGAATATGGTCATGCAGAATATGTGCTTTGCAAGCACTAATAAACAGCCAATATGTTTATAATAGGCATGATAATAAACTAGTAAATTGTGAAAATTGGTCCCTATTCTAAAGTATTACCGATAAAACAAGAATTTTTCTGTGAATGTAATGCAATTTAAAAGTAAATGTTAGGCCTAGTGTTCTTATTATTTGGCTTTTGTTGTACACGCTCTTTTTTTAAAATTATGTCTGTACTGATATATATTTTTTCCATCTTGTGCTTTTACACTCAAATTTTTATTCCTGTATTTGATTTGAGGTTCACTAATAGCACCTTCTGTTTAACCCACTGATCGTTTCTTTTCTTTTCTGAAACAAAACTTAAAAAAAAAAACAAAGTTTTTAAATTTTCACACAAAGTCTCTCATTGTGGTGATACTAGGCTTTATTTAGTTAAAGGTCAAGTGGAAAGTGCTTTTCATTATGGCAGCTTATTTCAAGGGCAGGGAAACTGCTGTGCTAAATATATAACAGGAATATTGAGTTACATTCATAAATGAATGAAAGTGGCATGTTAGAGGAGAAAAAGGGCAGATAGTCGAACAGTAACCGTCACATTAGCAGTCAGGGGCGACAACTGCCTCAAGGTGTCTTTTCAAATGACGACTATGTCAAGATTAATGAACAAAAACCAGGCGAAACGGAAAACATTTCAAAGGATAAACAGTACAACACACTCATGTGGCTACCATGCCCGTCTGTGCTGCATAACAGATTCAACATTATAATTCTTGGCAAATAACAGCTAACATCATCATGTTTAGCTGTTTTATATTCATTAAATCAACAATTGATATTGCATCATTTGCAGGGTTGTACAACATTTGAAATTAAGACAGTTTATTAAATGTTAGCAAACATTAACTATAAAGAAACGTTTAAATAATGTATTTAATGTAAACACTTGATTATTAGTAATTCATGTGTGACAATATTAAAATCTATTTTGATGGTGTTAATTGCTTTGACATTATTGAACTGATGTCCCTTTGTCCTCCCTTCCAGTAGAGGGCGCTGTTCTCATGTCTCTGGGTTGCAGACAGATGGACGGAGTCGTCCAAACATCATAAGAAAGTCATTTTCGGCTCGCACCAGTGCTTCCTCGTCGATATAGACTGCCGCCCTTCTGGCAGTGAGGTAGTACTGCACTTTCCTGAGTCTCCAACCTAACACATACATCAGGAGTCCACACACGGCCGCAGTGGATCGGCCCACTCCAGCGTTACAATGAACGTATACTGTGTGTCCGTTCTCCAGCAGTCCATAGAGCAAGAAAACCGCCTGGGGCAGCATCTGAATGCGACCTGCAGAGGGCAAAATTAGAATTGTTAGTCTACACATTATTAGTCTACACACTAAAACAAACCAATGTGGTGACTAAGAAAGATTTAACTTTGCAGTTCAGTACAGCATATGCTGTGTTAAACGATACAGCTAAGGTCAAAAGTTTACATACACCTTGCAAAATGTTAATTATTTTACCAAAATAAGAGGGATCATGCAAAATGCATGTTGTTGTTTTTTTATTTAGTACTGACCTGAATAAGATATTTCACGTAAAAAAAGGTTTACATAAAATAATAGTTGGATTTATAAAAATGACTCTTTTTTTCAAAAGTTCACATACACTTAATTCTTAATACTGTGTTGTTAACTGAATGATCCACAGCTGTTTTTTTTTTGTGATAGTTGTTAATGAGTCCTTGTTTGTCCTGAACAGTTAATTTGCCTGCTGTTCTTTAGAAAATTCCTTCAAGTACCACAAATTCTTTGGTTTTTAGCGGTTTTAGCGGAAAAACGATGCATTAAGAGCTGGGGGTTGAAAACTTTTGAACAGAATGAAGAAATGTAATTTTTTCTTATTTTGCCTATATATATATATATATATTTTTTTTTTTTTTTAATTTTTTTTTTTTCATTTAGTACTGCCCTTCAGCAGCTACAGAAAATACGTACAGTACATGTTTCCCAGAAGACAAAATAAGTTAAATTTACCCTGATCTTTAAATTCAAAACGTTTTCACCCCGGCTCTTATTTTATCGTCTTTCCTTCTGAAGCATCAGTGAGTGTTTGAACCTTCTGTAATAGTTACATATGAGTCCCCCAGTTGTCCTCAGTGTGAAAAGATGAATCTCAAAATAATTCAGTCATTGTTGGAAAGAGTTCAAATACACAAACATGCTGAAAAAACAAAGAATTTGTCAGACCTGACTTAAGGACTTATGAACACCTATCACTAAACAAAAAAAAACAAACAAACACACAAAAAAACACAGCTGTGGATCATTCAGGTAACAACAGGTATTAAAGGTGGGGTATGTATTTTTTCTAAAACGCTTCAGAATACTGAGTCGGGCCGAGTATCAAAACAAACTTGTAGCCAATCAGCGGTAAGGGGCGTGTCTAGACATGATGGGGAGGAGGGAGAGCTCAGTGAATAGACATTAGCCGAGCCAAGCAATGACAGAAAGATAGATATGGCGGATAAAAACAAAAGAGGAAAATGTATGTGGAACAAAAGAAGGCTTACGACAAGACAGCGGTTCCTAGTCCCAGTCCTCGTGCATATTTTGCATGTCTTTTTTTAGTTAAAACACACCTAATTCAGATAACCAGCAACATGAGCTATGTGCATGAATTGTGTTCCAATTGATATGATCCCTACGCTAGCGCTGGAGAGAACTAAAGGGGCGGGAAGGCCTGCGATCAGACGTCAAGGTTGTTTTGTTTCTTCTCGATAGGTGAGTAACATTGGTTTTGCTTTGTTTAACAGAACTAATATATGCTGGCTTTTGCTTAAATATGCTCGTGTGTCATGTTCGCTAGTTCGCTGCAATCGGTGGCTGGTACAACAGATTCTGCCATAATTGTTGCTGGGTTTACGTACATATGTGTGGGGTGGAGCTATCAAAATAGGAGCAAGACCCTTTTGGGGTAGGGGCGTGTTTGTTTTGGTGATTTCAAATATTATTGGCTACCAGGAATCACTTACCCTACCTTTAAGAATCAAGTGTGAACAGGGTCATTTTTATAAATTCAGCTATTATTTTCTCTTGTTGACTATATGTGAACGTCTTTTATGTAAAATATCTTATTCAGGTCAGTACTAAATAAAAAAGAACATGCATTTTGTATGATCCCTCTTATTTTGGTAAAATAACCAACATTTTGCAACGATATATATTGTGAAAAGCGCTATACAAATAAATTTGAATTGAATTGAATTTTGCAGAATCTGCAAGGTGTATGTAAACTTTTGACCTCAACTGTTTATAAAAACCTGCCAAATCAGCCACTTATAAGATTCCATGACAGTTAGGATGCTGCCTTACAAGTGTACATTGGCCAACCACAAGCACACACACACTGACCTTCTGTGCTCATGTCTGGAGTAGGGATCCAGATGTACGAAAGGCCACAGTCTTTGTACAGGTGCGTCATAGTCTCTGGGGTCATGGGCTGACTGAGGTCACGCCGGCAGCCATGTGAGTTGTTTATGACATCCCATTCTGTCTGAAAGTTCATCACTGCTGTAACACCCAGTTCCTGTTTCAGCTTTAGGGTTACATGTTCGACCCGTCGAGGGCAGCTGCCTAACCAGACATGTGGCAGAACCCTAAGGAAAAG
Organism: Labeo catla; assembly: GCA_012976165.1. Taxonomy (NCBI): domain Eukaryota; kingdom Metazoa; phylum Chordata; class Actinopteri; order Cypriniformes; family Cyprinidae; genus Labeo; species Labeo catla. Next base: position 87,251 of record VONZ01000705.1, on the reverse strand, counting down.
AAAGCGAGGAAACTTAGCAAACCAGTGACAACCCATCAGGAGGAGGAGGCAAATGAAGACCAAGCCACCCGTCAAAAAGAATATAACAACTGAAAAGGTCAAATGTGCAAAACTAAAAGTATTTTATGTTACTATTTTTTTTCTTGCATGGTAGTTATATCATGAGATCCCAGAGCAAGGAGCGGAGATAGATGTGGCAGTTTGATAGGGGAGATCATAAAACATATAGTGTATTAAAAATGTGCCTTTAACATCTGCACTGGCAGTGTTACTACATAGTGATTCACTTTTTAGTGCCTTTGCCTTTGAAACAAACCTCTGACCCTTCATATTAAACTTAGGGCTAATTCATTCTGCACTGTTTGTCATATATCAATATCAATAATTCTTCCTAGGAAAAGAAAGAAAAAAATGAAAGAGGAAAATACAGGACGTAAAAAGAACAGAAACGAACAGAACTGGGCTGCGTTTCCCAAAAGCATCATAAGCTTAAGTTGAGACTGCAATGTACTTAAGCTTAAGATGCTTTTTGGAAACGTGGCCCAGGACAGGACAGCAAAGAAAATGACGAGACAGGACAGGACAGGACAGGACAGGAAAGAAAAGAAAAGAAAAGAAAAGAAAAGAAAAGAAAAGAAAAGAGACAAGACAAGACAAGACAAGACAAGAAAAGAAAATATGGGATGGGACATCCATCAATGGGAAAGGAAAGGAAAAAAGAAAAAGAAAAGGACAGGACAGGAAAGGGCATAGTATGAAAAGACAGGAAAGGAAAAGACAGGACTTGAAGGAAAGACAATAAAAGAAAAGACAGGACATAAAATAACAGAAGTGAACAGGACAGCAAAGGAAATGACGAGACAGAACGGGACAGGAAGGCAAATAATAGGACAGAAAAAGATAAGAAAAGACAAAAGAACAGGACAAGAAAGGATGGGACATGAAAGGAAATGACTAGACAGGAAAGGAAAGGAAAGGAAAGGAAAGGAAAGGGCATAGTATGAAAGGACAGAAGAGGAAAAGACAAGACTTGAAGGTCAGGAAAAGACAGGACATTAAAAAAACTGAACAGTACAAGACAGGACAGCAAAGGAAATGATCAGACAGAATGGGACAGGAAAGCAAATAAAAGATAGGACAGGTAAGGAAAGGAAAGGAATATATAGAATGGGATATGCATGAATGGGACAGGAAAAGAAATGAAAGGACAGGAAAAATAAGGAAAATATGGGACTGGACATGCATGAACGGGACAAGAAAGGAAAGGAAAATACAAAACAAAAGAACAGGACAGAAAAGAATGGGACAAGAAAGAAAATAAGACAGAAAAGGGACAGGAAAGGAAAGAAACAGGACAGGAAAGCAAATGAAAGGACAGGTAAGGAAAGGAAAACAGAAGACAGGACATGCATGAATGGGACAGGAAAGGAAAGGACAGGAAAGAAGGAAAATATGGGAGAGAGCATGCATGAATGGAAAAGGAAAGGCATAAAGACATAAAACAACAGGACAGGAAATGACAGGACAGGGCAGGAAAGGAAAGAAAAGGAAAGGGAAAAGGGTAGAGGACAAATGATTTTAAATTTACATTTTCAATATCTTTATCGTTTCTGAGACAGTCATGTCAGCAAGGGTCTCTTCCTCTCTTGTGTATGTGAGAGCTCCAGACTCAAATAATGGAAATGCTAATGCATGTTTAGTGGTGTGAGGAGACAGACTGACAGCCAGGGGAATGAAGGCAAGAAGGTCAGAGACATTAGATGAGAGATGTATTTTTACCTCAGAAACCCACATGCCTCTTTAAGCAAAAGACATAAATGAGATGATTGAAGGCAAAGTGAGTTTGCTGCAGGTTAATGGTCTAAAGCGCTGAGTATGATCTATCCTCTGCCCAAAACCTTCTGCAGGGCAGGACGATTGGTTTGTTGTCCAAGGCAATGACATGCATATATTTTTCCTATGTGGCCTAAGTGTCCAAATGCTTTTTGGTGCTGCTGTACACGACGTGAGAGGAGTGTGCAATGTAATGAAAACTGTGTTTGTGTGTGTGCGCGTGTATTTGAGCACTGCATTAGAAGCGGCACGTGTAGTGCATTTTAACTGAGCAAAGGTGACAAGTACAGGTTGTGTTTAATTAGTGGTCAAAGACCTAACAAGGTCTATGTGATTCTGGAGGAAAAAAATGTCCTTGTATTTTTCCTTGGGACTTTATTCATTCAACCGCCAGAGTTTATTGTACACTCTCCATTTGGTGTGAATTAGACTTAATTAATACACACAGACATTGTTTCCTGATATTTATGGTTGTTAATTTCTTACAGAGTCAGTGGAAGGCTTTTGTGGGAGTAGGAACACGTATATTGTACAATATATAGTCAAAATCTGACACAAGAAAAATTATTTCTAGTTTAAAAATGTCCTTTCAAATGTCCACTTGCTGTCTAAGTTATAATTTTTTGAAAGAATATGACTCAAAGTCAGGTTTGAAACAAAATCACTGGAATGAAAAAAAAAAAGAAAAACCTTACTAATCACCTTACTAATTGTCACTTCAAATCTGCATAACATTTACATCTAACTTTCCCGGTCTAAAGTCACTTATGCTTCTAAAAGGTCAGAAAGGGCTCTAGGAAATATATGACCACTGCAAAATAAATAAATAAATACTCGGCTAAACATCGTTTGTGTTTAAATGAGCACAAAAAGTCATACAGGTTTGGAATATGAGTGTGAGTGAATTATTTTTGGGTGAACTTTTCCTTTCAGGAAGTACTGAGACTGACACTGACCTGATTAAAGTCTTTCTGTGATTTTTTACTCTTTATTGGATATGACTGTGCATTCTGTCATAAGAAAACACTGCTGCCGCGGGTTGTTTTTTTTAATGTCTTCAAGTTGAATCGACCCCAATAACGTAATATTTAGCCCCTGGAATGCTAATTTTACCAGGGCAATCCCGCCAAAAACGCGTATTTTACCCCCTGGAACCCCTTCAAAATGCTTTTGGGCTAGTTTTGACTAGCAGTTGGGCTGGTTTTGTTGTGAAAACCTGGCAACCATGATCTCTGCCCTCTTGGAGTTCAACCAGCCTCTTTGACACTGTAAATCTGTTGTTACTCTAATGGATTCCCCTGCGCCAGACTCAATGACCCAAACTTTTTTTTTTTATCTGCCTCAACTTTTTTGCCTTTAGAACAAGGTCAGAGGTCAAACGAAACAAGCACTTAGAGCTCACTGCCAAAGGAGTTGAGAGATTTAGATTCATTGAGCTAATTACAGAGTGCTGCTGAAACCACACACACAATTAAAAAGAGAGAGAGGCAAAAAAAAGCTTACGGGTAATGAGATGTTACTATCTGTGGATCTGAGAGTTGCCAAATGTTTCAAGTTAAGTTGAGTCATCTTTAATCTGTTGTTCACTAAGACACTTTACTCCGATTCAGAAGTTTTACTTTTTAATAGGACTTGTGTTTATGAATTATGAGGAATCTTTGGTAGGTTAATAGGGTTTTGGTTGGTTACTAGATGGTTTCTTACTGGTCCAAGCCAAAAAGAACCCACCTAAAGTCCTTGTGATATTCTGGTCTGTAGATATGGCTTGAATTAATGAAAATAAATAAATAAATAAAACAATGTAAAGCCCTCTTTCCACTAACTCTAACATTTGCACACATTGCATGGATATTTGTGAAGCAGCTGTTTAATCACTGGTAAAATGATTAAATAATGAATGTATGCATATATCAAAAAATAATGATCACTAGTCCTTTTGGAAGAAAAGGTTTCTAAGCAAATCTAATTTACATCTAGTCAAAGGAAACAGTTTTTAAAATATTTCTAAAATATTTATTTCAGACATAATTATTCAGAACCACTCATTTTACAGAAATAGCGTTATAATTTGTATGTTTCACCGCAAAAATAATGGTAATTCTGACCTCGCATTCATAGTTTTTATTAGAATGCATTATCGTAATTATCATAATTAACGTAATTATATCATCTGCTGGGTGAAAATTGCAAGTCTTAGAAAAGTAATAGCATACTTATCCTCCACAAACCACAAAGAATGAGATATCTTTAACTCAGAATTTTCTGTCCTTCCGTGTTTTCAGTGTTACATGGTAAGAGGTGCTATTTTGCATCTTCTGAAAGAATATTGAACGTCTGGATCAAAACATGGCGCAGAAGAAGCAGAAACTGGCAATCACACATGTAAGCAGATACATATGTAAAATAACACGATCATCAAACATTTAACAGCAGAGTAATCAAAACTGCCTAACATTACCGAATTAACCCAGGAAGTAGTTTAGGACTGTGCAAGTTTTGTACAGTATGTGTTGATGAAAGCAAGGGCATAGAATTTAGTAGGAATGCTAGGGACATGTCCCTACCAATATCCAGTGACTAATAAATTGTCCCTAGCTATAATTTTGATCTAACCATTGTTGTTGTAAATTCATCCACAACTGAAATAGGACATACCATTGATATTACCAGTGAAATTATATAGGCCCTAGCCCAACCCTTGTCTGACAGCTTATCGAGTCCGAGCCCGAGTCCGACCTGAGCCCGTCTTTTTTCCCCCCTTCTCCCAAAACAGCTTATGCTACTGTTCCAGCTATTAAAATAGTTCAGTTTTATATGTAATGGCAAAGAGATTATATTTCGTTTCATTTTTTTATTAGCCTAAGTTAATTTAGAAAATGTTTGAAACATTCGTTAATGAAACATTTCGTTAAAGTTTTTATTTTTTAAAATAACAAGCCAGTGGAAGACTGATCATATTCTGTTTGATCAATTTTGTCTTCTCAAATCATCACGACTTGCCTAAAATAAACAGTTCACGCATAAAACAACGTCAGTTTAAACGTTAAACCTATATAAATGTGCGCAATCAGTTTGTGCGGAGCGTGGAAGCTGAAGCTGCTTTGCAAGACATGGAGGCGCCAACGTGATCACTTGCATTTTTTTCAGGAACAATTTAAAATATTCCATCATTTTTGCTCATGAAGAGTAATACATCATTTGGAATTGTAAAGGGTCTACTTTTATTTGTGTGCACTCACACTATCAACAAAACGCTGCAAATGGTGTTTTTATAAAATAAAGAACACAAACATGATGTGCTTTCTGTCGATTCAACAGGAGCGCTTCACAAAAAATGAACCGAAACTCAGCGAATACATACCTCACAGACATGATACAAATTGAAAACAAAACCTTTTTCCTCATGTAATCTGTAAAGATGCTTTTCTCTCTAAAGGCACTTTCAAAGAGGAGATTCAGGATTGGCAACTTTATCCCTGCAACACTGACTCGTTTATTAATAAATAATTCAAAAATCTCTTTACTATTTCCCCCAGACACATTCATGGTAATAACTTTTGCCCTGTACTTTGCGGCAAGCTTTAGCCTATTGCGTGCACTTGAACGCGGAACTGTTCCATTACTGCTGTTGACGGAGACACTAAACGCCTTCCGAGCCAGTCTCAAAGGTGAAAGCAAAATCTCAGGTTGTTTCCACCAGCGCAGAATTTTTTTTCCATCACCGTAACTGGTGGATGTCTAACATATAAAAATAAGGAGACGCCTAAAACAGACCCGAAGCCTGGCCCACATCTGAAATATGACATGAAAATTGGCCTGAAGCCCAAGGGACATAAAAAAGTCGGGGTCCATCAGGCTCAGGCTGAAATGCAGGGCTCTATCGCAGATAATTTGAGTATGTATTGTGAATCATTTAATTTAGATCGGACTTTGGAGCAAATTTGTGAACCTTCTGATTCAGATCAGGGGCCAGTTGCATAAAAGGTTTAGACTAGTCTTAAAAGTTAGCCATCTAATTTTTTTTCTTTAAGACTGGTCAAAATTTTTTACATTCCGTTACATAAAAACTTAGATTAGTCTAAGTTAAATCCAAAATATATACTGATTACCCCTTAGTCTTAAGTTCTAGTTCTTAAAACACTGTCTTAACATAGTTTATGCAACTGACCCCAGAATACAGGGTTAGGTTCGCGAATCATTTTGTAAATTGAGTGATTTTCAATCCACGCTCCGAAGTCCCGATCTGAAATTATGATTTGTGAATCATTATTCAGTTTGGGAATACAGAGCATGGATTGTAAATCATTCGATTTAGAATGAAAATTTTGGTCAGGACTTTGATACAGGTTCATTAATAATTTGATTCAGATCTTGGCTTCGGAACACGTATTGCAAATCATTTTATTTAGATTGGGACTTTGGAGCATGTTTGCGAATCATTTGATTTAGATCAAACTTCGCGTATCGCAAATAATTAGATTCAGATCAGGACTTCGAACCAGGCTAGTGAATCTTTCGATTCAGATCGGAACTTCGGGGTGGGTTCGCAGATCTTACAAACTGAATTATGCATGATCTGAGCTCCTAATCCTGATCTGAAATGATGGTTTGCAAATCATTATTCAGATCGGGAATACGGAGTGTGGATCGGGAATCATAATGATTTAGAATGGAACTTCGGATTGTGGATGGCGAATCATTTGATTCGGATCGGGACTTCAACACAGGTTTGCAAATCTTTTGATTCGGATTGAGATTTTTTTCTTTTTTATTAAACAAGTTTAGTAACCATGTTTTTTTCTCTTTTTTTTGGGTAACCACTGTTTTACTACAAATATCATGGTTAAAATGATGGTAGTGTAGCAAAATTCTAGTTTCCAAAGTCGTACATCGCTTGTTATGATTTTCAGGGGCATAGACGCTATGTCCCTACCAATATCCAGCAACTACTAAATTATTTTTAGGAATAATTGTGATTGAACAATTAAATGTCAGTTGTCTGTCCACTAATGCCAAAATCAAACCTAAGCCTTTGGATGGAAGCACTTTAATTGTCTATGTTTTGATCATCATTCTGAATCCGATCCAGCTTTTTGTTCAAAATGTGTTTTTTTGTTTTTTTTTTAAAGAAACTTACCCACATTCAAGTGTTGATTAAAAAAAAGATTGCATGAAGTTAGAATAAAATGGTTTCGCTTAAAATTTCATTTAAAAGCAGAGGCTTTTTTCTTTCTTTTGACATACTGCATATTCAAGTATTCATACAACAATATATATATGGATGGCCATGAAAGATGTGTGAAAATTATCAAAAATGTTGGGGAAAAATAAAAAATAAAAGCTAAAGTTCACAGGACAAACAAAGCCAAATGACTTAAGTGTTTAAGTTTTGTTTAAATCACTAGTTTTATGTATAGTTTTGAGCAGTTGTAATATGATCCTTACCTTAAACACTACAACAAAAGTGGCAACTGGCATTTGATGAAATTTGATGAAACTGATGAAAACCATAATGACAGTGAATGAGACTATTAGGAACTCCATTTCTGAGAAACTGTCTGCTACGAGTGCTTCATTAATTTTAGTGTCATGAAATTACGCTCACACAGATTTCAGAATATAAAACTAATAAAAAAAGCATACTGTTTTAATTGAGAGAGAGAGAGATGGAGCGATAGAAGAAAAAAGGAAGTTTCTGATCTATATCTCTGAGCATAATAGGATAGCAGTAGCTTAGTATCTTGTGTTCTGGGCTTCTAATCCTTTATATAAAATGATTCATGTTAAGGTCTGTTATCAGCACTGTGCCCTTGATCAAGACACTTCACTTCAGGATGCTCTATATCGTGGTGTCCAATCCTGCTCCTGCAGGGCCACCTCCCTGCAAAGGTTAGCTCAAGACCTAATTAAACACAGCTGAACCAGCTAATTAAGGTCAAGAGGATCACTAGAAATCTCCAAGCAGGTGTGTTGGAGCTAAACTCTACAGGATGATTATCCTACAGGAGCAAGACTGAACACCCCTGATCTGGGGACTGTCAGTGGTTCTGAATGCTGATTGGTCAATACAGTGTTCCAGACAACTGTGATCTTTTTGCGGTTCACAAAAGAAAGTCTTTTCATTTTTAGGCAAACTTTTAAGAGAGAACGTCAACCCACATGCTCTACTATTGAACTGAGCAGTGACTGTAGAACAAGTGTGTGACATCCTGTGTTCAGTAGAGCCATGTGACACTACAAACAACTTGACCTTCCCCTTAAACACGTCACTTTAATGATGACTGCTTCTCTAATCTCAGGAAGATCAATGCAGGATTCACAAAATGCTTGCTCTTGAAAGATTGCTCAGTACCCAATTTATTTGGCCATCTGGCTTCACTTAATCACAACATGTAAGGTAAATATATTTGATAAATAATAGATGTTTACAGTGCCTTGCGAATGTATTTATACCTGTTTCGTTTTGTTATGTTGCAGACTTATGTTAAACTACTTTAAATTACTTTTTTCTCCATATCTAATGTACCTACGCTTCATTCACCATAACGGCAAAGCAAAAAAAAAAAAAAAACTGGTTTTAACAACTTTAACAACTGCAAATTTATTAAAGGAGAAGTCCACTTCCAAAACAAAGACTCGCATATAATCTATTCACCCCCTTGTCATCCAAGATGTTCATGTCTTTCTTCAGTCGTAAAGAAATTATGTTTTTTGAGGGAAACATTTCAGCATTTTTCTCCATATAATGGACTGATATGGTTCCCCGAGTTTGAACTTCCAAAACGCAGTTTATATGCGGCTTCAAATGATCCCAAATGTGGTTGTAAACGAGTCCAGCCGAGGAAGAAGGGTCTTATCTAGCGTAATACGATCAGTTATTTTCATAAAAATAATACGGTTTATACTTTTTAATGTCAAACGCTCGTCTTGTCTTAGTGTTTTTATCCGGTTCATGACAGTTAGTGTATGTCGAAAAACTCCCATCTTATGTTCTCCCTCAACTTCAAAATCATCCTATATCACTGTTTTACCTTTTTTGTTAAGTGTGTTTGATCTTCTTTGCATGTTCATTTTGCATAGACTGCGTCGGTACTTCTGCAGTGATGTAGGATGATTTTGAAATGATTTTTGAAGTTGAGGAAGAAAATACGATCTGAGTTTTTTGACAAACACTAACTGTCTTGAACCAGAATATACAGAGTTCAGGCAGAGCAAGACAAGACGAGCGTTTGAGATTAAAAAGTATTTAAATTGTATTTTTTTAATGAAAATAACCGATCGTTTCGCTAGATAAGTCCCTTCTTTCTTGGCTGGGATCATTTACAACCACATTTGGGATCGTTTGAAGCCGCATTTAAACTTTTGGAAGTTCAAACTCGGGGCACCATATCAGTCCATTATATGAAGAAAAATGCTGAAATGTTTTCCTCAAAAAACAATTTCTTTACGCCTGAAGAAAGAAATACATAAACATCTTGGATGACAAGGGGGTGAGTACATTATATGTGAATCTTTGTTTTGGAAGTGGACTTCTCCCTTAAAAATAAAACACTGAAATAAGTACATTGCGTGCATACATTCATACCCTTAGCTCAGTACTTAAAGCACCTTTACAGCCTCAAGTCTTTTGGGGTATGATGCGACAAGTTTTGTACATCTGCATTTGGCAATTATCTGCCATTCTTCTCATCACCTCTTCACCTCTCAGGCTCTGTCAGGTTGTCCAGAAATGTCCCTGCTTAAAAATGCAGCATAAACCAGCATGGATTCCAAGCTGGTCCAGACTGGTTTATAAAGAGAGCTGGTAATGCTGGTTCACCAGCAGGGTCTTGCAGGGTTGAGTGTCAGTAGGCCAGATCTCTGTATGCAAGCAGTGTTTTGGGGTCAAACTGTTTTTGCTTACATATTTCTCTATTTAACAAATTTATGATGCAAAACAAAAACAATATGAGGTTAAAACATATGATTTATTGAATTATATGATAACTTTGTACTTTCGTTAGCTCCCTCTGCTGAAAATAGAAATAAAAATTTTATTTGCTTTTGTATTTGGTAATCATTTACTTATTAATCTGGTTGAAACAATTGTTTGAACTCTCTGTTTGGACTTTCATCCTCTCTCATCCATTGGTGATAAAGTTATGTAATGCTACATTTTTCCACAACTGTTGCGATGAAGAAACAAACTTATTTACATCTTGGATGGCCTGAAGGTGAGTAAAATTTCAGCAAATGTTTATTTTTAGTGAACTATTCCTTTAAAGTTGGTTTGAAAGGGACTCCTGTGTCATTTGTGTTTCATGTCTACACTACTGATAATAGACAAACTTTTACTTTCAAACAGATTTCTGTTGGTCAATGCAGCAAACTTAAACATACACAAAGTTTGAGAGAGGAACTTTCCCCTCATGCAAAACATAGAATCACACAGATTGTACTGGAATGACTGGATTTCATATTCACATTTTGCCGAGCAAAGGTAAATGTAATTTCACATTTAAAACACATGATGGATGGGAAATTCATTCACACATACTGAGAGAAGTGTATGGCTTGCTGTCCCGCTATGTTGAAGTAGAAGTTGGTGGTGTGTTTCATCTCATCTGTGTGGCCCGTTTCTTCGATCCAGTGACCAATCGGATGGCAGTATACCCCTTCCACCATGTTACTGTCATCATACACACAGTGCCGGTCATGATGTGGCCCATTGCCTATAGACACACACATTAAACACTTCTCAATTATCAATCATTTGCACAATCATCTCAATCATTTACACATGGCTCAATGACAAACTAGAATCAATTATACAATGAAAAGGAAATTCTTGTATAAATCTAGTTTTTAGCAGTTCTTACTATTTTTAACTAAATGTTTTATTTATTGAATTTAAAATGTCATGTGATGTCATAATCTAAAGTAATAACACTTGTGACCCTGGACCACAAAACCAGTCTTAAGTCACTGGGGTATTTTTGTAGCAATAGCCAAAAATACATTTTATGGGTCAAAATTATTGATTTTTCTTTTATGCCAACAATCTTTAGGAAATTAAGTAAAGATCATGTTTTATTAAGATATTTTGAAAAATTCCTGCTTTAAATATATCAAAACTTAATTTTTGATTAGTGATATGCATTACTAAGAGCTTCATTTGGACAACTTTAAAGGTGATTTTCTCAATATTTTGAATTTTTTTCACCCTCAGATTCCAGATTTTCAAATAGTTGTATCTTGGCCACATATTGTCCGATCCTAACAAACCACACATCAATAGAAAGCTTGAAATTTAAAAAAATTGACCCTTATGACTGGTTTTGTGGTCCAGGGTCACATATGTTTATTTTAATAACATTTTTAACATGAAATGCACACATTAAAACTAAAACATTGTTTAAAAAAAGATTATTTGTTATATATATATATATATATACACATATATATATATATATAGAGAGAGAGAGAGAGAGAGAGAGAGAGATACAAATTATTTTAAGTTGACTCAACAAATTGTTTTTTTTTTTTACAGAGTATGATCTCAGGACAGTTGTAGTCTACAACCTTACTATTTTTAACTTTAAGCCCAAATGTCATGAATTGTGCAAGGAAGGAGCGAATGAAGACGAAGGTCAAAGATAAAGTCTTTATTATATTCCACAGGTAAGTCCAAAACAAGTAAATCCACAGCAACAGGGTAAAAACACACATACACTGACAAGACCAGACGACAAACACTTAACTGAATGCAACTTATAAAGACAGGTGATAACGATAATTAAGGCACAGGTGATACAAGGTTAACTAATGAAGATGAAACGAGGACAGGAAACAGGAACAACCAAATATGGGCACAAGAGGGAGAAACCAACATAAACAGTCCATAGGGGTGTGACACAAAACACAAAATCACTTTTATTTTAGAAAGTAAAAACATTTAAAGAGATATATTAATTCAGTTTACGTTTCATCATGAATAGCATGTTTTGTTTTTGTTTTTTTTTGTCCTCATTAAATAAATTCAATGTTTGAATAAATGAATAACTGACTCAAAAACATTTCTGGTGTACTTTGTGTCAATGAATTATTTTACGCAACCTTTCACATTTGCTCTAATGTGAAATGCAATAATTGCTCTCATTCTATCTTAATTATACAACGTTAGGAATTTGAATGAAAATTTTAACAATGGAAATGACATTTATTTCATGCTTCAAAGTTTCAGGGTCTCTCGAGAAACTTTTGAAATACACATTATTGTCCCTTTCTGAGAAAAACAGCTCTTTTGTGTAAGCCTTTTATTTCTGAAGGGGAAGGTCAATAGCCAATTAAATTACTGAGTGTTTTTTAGACTCTACGGGTCACCTGTTCCTGACCTCTGAGAGTTCACATTTAAAAGCTGAGGGTTTCTTTCATTAATTCAGCAACTTCCTGTAATGGCCGTAATTTTGCATAATTTTGATGGTCAAGTCATAAGCTTGAATCATAATACAATAAACATTCAAATGAGTCCTTGCGTTGACAAAATTGTAGCACAGTGCTGCTTTAGTTTTACATGTTATGCACTGTAATGAGCGTGAGCATATGGGTTTCTGAAATCGTATGCATCCCAAACTCACATTCATCCTGAAAGTACGTGGGGCGGTTGTTATTTGTCCGACATTTATCATCCCACCCCGCTGCTGTCGCCCTTTCCACTGCTGGGCTGATGAGAGTCTCACAGCTGCAGCCCACACAGCAAACAAGCTCTTCACGCTGACTCATATAGCATGAACAAAACCTGTGCATTGTTATTCTCATGCTTACAGTCTCAGCCTAAGCCACAAACATACATTGCATACTGCATACATCATACAGTATGCATCATACTTTTTACTGTTTTTTGTTTTGTTTTGTTTTGTTTTTGATGGATGGATTTGACATTAAAATCTCATATATAAAATAAAATATAAAAATAAAATAAATTGTTTCGACTAAATTCTTTGTGAAGTTTCATTCTATGTTCATTACTTCATGGGAACAGGTTGGATGAATGTAGCATTACATCACTTGCTCACCAATGGATCTTCTGCAGTGAATGGGTGCCATCAGAATCAAAACCGCTTTGGACTGTTTTCAATTGTAAACGGTGCTTAATCTGTGCATATTTCTCTCCTGATTCAGCCAAGACAACTTATTCAATGGATAAAGCAAGATTATGGATAGAGGACATTAATTGATGGACTTGAGTGGTGTGGGTTACTTGTTGATTATTGTGCTGCTTATCAGCTCTTTGGACTCTCATTCTGACGGCACCCATTCACTGCAGAGGATCCATTGGTGACCAAGTGATGTAATTTCTCCAAATCTGATGAAGAAACAAACTCATCTACATGTTGGTTTTTCTACGGGATGAGTACATTTTCAGCAAATTTTCAGTTTTGGAGTTAACTGCTCTTTTAAAAACACAAGATGTAGGGTAGTGGAATGAAGAAATATGCAATGTCTAGAGATGTGTTTGTTAAAAGTCGAACTTTGATTGTCTCAACTCTAAATTCTCAGTAAAATTTCATTCTAAGTTTTTCATGGAAACAGGTTGGAGAAATGTAGCATTACATCACTTTCTCTGGATCTTCTGCAGTGAATGGGTACCGTCAGAATGTCCGAAACAGTGGATAACAGCTGATCAAATCATCACAATAATCTACAAATAATCCACACCACTCCAGTCTATCAGTTAACATACTGTAACGTAAAAAGCTGTATGTTTGTACAAGAAACAAATCCATCAAGATAATGAGAAGTACTTAAAATCATCACTTCAGGAAAAAAATATGAGTCCATAATTCATAATAACGCTTCCTCCAGTGAAAAAGTCTATCCCATGTTGTCTCCATGTTGTCAAGTACTTGTATAGTTTGTCTTAGGTTATGTGTATAGTCAACTGTAAAAAATGGTTTACTTGTATAGTTAGTTTACCGCTTCTGTAAGTTAGCCATGTATAGGTTTAAAAATTTCTCTTATGTCTATTGTTGTATGTTTATATTTATGTTTATTTACATAGCACTGTGGTGCTGCGAGACACAACATTTTTTTCCAATGTATGTCCACAAATGTAGCGGAATCCTCTCACATCAAAATCCATTGCATACTTGTTTAGAACTGTTTTGGACTGTTTTCAGTTGTAAACAGTGCTTGATCTGTGCATATTTCTCTCCTGATTCAGCCAAGACAACTTTTTCAACAGATTATGAACAGAGGATGTTAATTACTGGACTGGAGTGGTGTGGATTACTTGTGGATTATTGTGATGTTTTTATCATCTGTTTGGACTCTCATTCTGATGGTACCCATTCACTGCAGAGGATCCATTAGTAAGCAAGTAATATAATACTACATTTCTCCAAATCTGATGAAGAAACAAACTCATCTACATCTTGGTTTGTCTGCGGGGTGAGTACATTTTCAGCAAATTTTACAAAGCAAAGCATTACATCACTTTCTCTGGATCCTCTGCAGTGAATGGGTGCCGTGCAGAATGTCCAAAACAGCTGATAACATCTCATCAAATCATCACAATAATCTACAAATAATCCACACCACTCCAGTCCATCAGTTAACATATTGTGAAGTAAACAACTATATGTTTATAAGAAACAAATCCATCATTAAGATAATGATAAGAACTTGAAATCATCACTTCTGGACAAAATATGAGTCCATAATTCATAATAACGCTTCCTCCAGCAAAAAAAAGTACACTGTTGTATCCTCACATCAAAATCCACTACATGCTTGTTTAGAAGTGTTTTGGATTGTTTTCACTTGTAAATGGTGCTTGATTTGTGCATATTTCTCTCCTGATTCAGCCAAGACAACTTTTTCAATGGAGAAAGCAAGATTATGGATAGTGGACATTAATTACTGGACTGCAGTGGTGTGGATTACTTATGGATTAGTGTGATGTTTTTATCAGCTGTTTGGACTCTCATTCTGATGGCACCCATTCAATGCAGTGTATCTTTTTTTTTCACTTTAATGTTTACTCACATCTGCAGTGAATGGGTGCCATCAGAATGAGAATCCAAACAGCCGATACAAACATCACAATATTTATTTAAAACTGTTTTGGACTGTTTTAGCTTGTAAACAGTGCTTGGTCTGTGCATATTTCTCTCCTGATTCAGAAGAGATGACTGTTAGCAACAATTTGATACATTTATTTCTTACAAACATGAAGCTGTTGTCTTCACAAGATGCTAACTGATGGACTGGAGTGGTGTGGATTGCTTGTGGATTATTGTGATGTTTTTATCAGCTGTTTGGACTCTTATTCTGACGGCACCCATTCACTGCAGAGGATCCATTGGTGAGCAAGTGATGTAATGTTACATTTCTCCAAATCTGATGAAGAACCAAACTCACCTACATCTTGGTTTGCCTGGGGGTGAACTGCCCTTTTAAAACCACAAGATGAAAAAAAATGAAAAAAAAAAAAAAATGCAATGTCTAGAGATGTGTTTGTTAAAAGCTGAACTTCGTTTAACTTGAGTGTTGTATTTTTAGACCACTGTGTCATGCACTGGACACTGAATAAGTCAGTCGAATGCATTTTTACATAGAAAAACAATAGGAAATTATGCATTACTTTTATTTCCACCTCACAGACAGCAGTCCTTTCTGAAGTAAAAATGGTTCATATTTCTGAAGTAAATATGGCTTTTCCACTTATGCTTCCCATCTAGGTCATATACGGGGGGAAAAAGACGGCGCAGAATTAGAATCTACTGAAGTGTACAGACCAATATGTCCTAAACCAAGTCTGTCCCTGTCTGGACGCTGGCAGTTGAAACACTCCATTGATCAGAGCACTTTTAGCTCAACTGGAGGACTATCAATTCATGCCTGCTTACCTGAGGCACGCTCAGAGCCAATTCACCTGTTATGGTGTGCAATCAAAAAGCATCATTTCAATCAGCAAAACACATCTCGGCACAATAAAGATCTCGGTTGTTTTTATATGAGACAGTGTGAATAGACAAGATGCCAGCAAACAACGGCTCAATCAAAACCTCAGTCAACAGACGGCATGAGCACTGGAGCAGACTGTCGATTTGTCATGCACAGGCATATTCATTCAAATGAGAAACATGACAGAAAATCACCACTGAGTCAGTTTAGTTTCTCTGACACAGCAGGACATGTTTAAGTTTGAATGCCTCTGCAGTTTTCATCAGTTTGAAATATCTGCTGCTTGGCTCCCAAAGCAAAGGTCAAAGTTTGGTCCTATATGACAGTGAAATTCTTTTCAACATGGTGTGTAAAAGAACAAAACAAGACAAAAAACATAGAATACACAAACTTATGATGTGGAAAAGCCGTGTTAAAGCAGAGGGGTGAAAGACTGAGAGAAGGAGACCAGAAGACATTAAGGACATACAACATCAAAATAAAAATAAATGGAAATGATCTACAAAACAATGTTTTGTAGTCTGTATCTTGAGAAAATAAGACTTAAAAATAGCAGAAAATGAGAAAGCCAACACAATGACAGACAGAAGGATTTTTACTTTAATTTTACTTTATTTTAATTAATGTTTATTTCAAGTGTAGTTTTTAAGGTTTTAATTTTAGTTTTAGTTTTACTTAATTATAATAAACCTGACTGAGAGAGACTGATTACAGCTGTAGTGGACAGCACATTCCAGGGCCCAGTTTATGGCAAGGGGACCCCTCCCTGACCACATAGTGGACAGAGGTTTGCTACATTTTGATTGGATCTTGGTGAACTAACATAAGCAAACTGTCCAACGCCATCAGATAAAGATGTCAGGACAACAGCCAGACACCTCTTAGAGCGCAAGAAGACCACCTTTGGTACAAAGCCCGGGAAGGACAGAACTTCCTATTGGTCAAAATGCAGTTTGTGCCCTTCACCCACCTTGAGAGTGATTCCTAATGGTTTGGCCTGTGACCGACCATAAAAATTGCTCAGGACCTCCAGATGCAGCAGCAGTGGGTGAAACTAAGAAAGATCATGGAGATCCATCCAAATCCATTCATAACTGTTTTCAAACCTTAAAACTGATGCACACTACAACACACACATCTTAAACTTATTCAGAGAAATAAGTATTCCTTGTGACAGCAATGTGTAGTGCAACACCTTACACAAACTAAGCTGTTAATGGACAAATGAATGCATGCATGACAGTTCAATCTTTTCCCATCATGTTTGGACTTAATGTGTTCGTAACATTGCCAAATGCATTCTGGTTATGGTTTGGAAAGTGATAAATGCACCGGTAAAACTTTAGTGACACTTTTCTAGCTTTGTGTTTTTACTATGCAAATAAATTCCACAGGAGGACAGAAGGGTGGACTACCACGTGTCCCCCCCCACTCTGATGAAACCAGCCAATCACAGCATGGAAATAGAGAAGCGCCAAATTGCAATCTCCTCCTCATCGGAAAAGGATAAAGGTACCCTTCCAAAAGACACTCCTTGTTCTAAGTCTCAGTCTGTCAAGGAAAGAGACTGTAACAGAGCAAGACAGTTCTGAGTCCGAGTCCTGTGAAGGAAAAGACACCAACAGAACAAACCCCCGTTCTGAGTCTGCGGCCGGTCGAGGAAACACACGTTCTGAGTCTGCCATCCGTTAAGGGAAGAGACTGCAACAGGACAACCAACGTTCTGAGTCTGCTACCTGTGAAGGAAAAGACACCAACAGAACAAACCCCCATTCTGAGTCTCAGACCCGCGAGGGAGAGACTGTAACAGATCACCCTTCTTTCTGAGTCTGCCGCCCGGTAAGGAGAGGACGTTAACAGAAACACCAACATTCTGAGTCTGCGGCCTGCTACAGGGAAGGCAGCAACAGATCAACCTTCGTTCTGAGTCTCCGGCCTGCAAAGGTGAGACAACAACAGATACCAAGTCCAAGTCTCCAGCTTTTGAGGCAGCAACAGATACGACCACGTTCTGAGCCTCTAGCCTGCGAGGAAAGAGATAATCTACGTTCAGAGTCTTCGTCCAGCGAGACAACAACTGATGCAGCATCCTGAGTCTCCATCCTAGAGAGACAAAGCAGATTGACCAAGTTCTGAGTCTCTAGCCCAGAGAGGCAGAAGACACACAGACATTTGCAACAAGGTTAAGCTCTGGCGAGCAAACCTTCACTTCAGGTACTTTTGCTTGTGTGTTCCAAGCTTAGGACCTTCAGCACCTACTCCAGGGCCACATCTGCATGTTCCAGATCTTAGGACCCTTGGTGCTCCAGGAGATCGGCATCCTACAGCGCTTCACCTTCAAGGCTGTCGAAACGGATTCCTGCTCCTTTCCCCACTGTACTGCCACCAGCGCAACCAGTGGAAGAAGTCGCCACCACCGGACTGCTCACTCAACCACAGCGAACGTAAATATCACTTTCAAACCTCTTCCAGAGACCTTGGCATTGTTGTATATTATCAGTATATGATTTTATAAGTTACATTAGATATTATATAGCTGATTGCAGTTGATAACAAATCTTACATGTATTTGTCTGATGCATAATAAGGTTCTTCACCTTGTTTGTTTCAGAGTAGCAACAGTTTATCTGTCCAGATCACGTAGCTCTGACATAGCAACTCCCAACATAATCACTTGCTTTTTATGCATCTTATGCACTTTATTCCTTCTTCATTCATGGTATTCATTTAGTAGTTGTTGATTACTCTTGTCTATCTTTTGTTAATAAAATTTATTTTATTACAACTTGTGTCTTCCTTGTGTTGATAATACAGTAAGAGGTTCTACAAGTTAGAGATCCCACCAATCTTTCTTATGTGATGTACTCATAACCACACATTAATTGACGCGATCCAAGACGTCAGCTGTGACATGAGTACCCATCACTACCCTATTTCACCTCCCTAGGTTGGCGAAAGTTAAATTCACTACCTTAATTGGCGTCCCTAGGTTGGCCAAAGCGAAATTTATTACACAGCAGACAAAAGCACAAAAACGGAAAACACAATCACTGGACTTTGATAACAGTTTTATATTAATTGCTGTAGTCTCCCATTATAGAAGGTTACCCAACTATGATGACTTACTCTTCTGATAACCCCTGAAATGTGAAATGGTCCATTATGACATCATCATTTTCACTGGACACTATAAATCCCACAATATATCATTCGGTATTTGATACATAAATTCTATCTGCATTGTTCATTTGTTCATTTCTCAGTTATCATGGTATTGCATTATATGTATTCCCCCACAATAAAAACTAGAGCTTTGATCACAAAACTAAGCATTCAAGTATCATCCTAATAGGAGAAATTATTGGGAGATACAGAGTGACAACTGATGTTTATATGCATTTTATTTAACTACTTTATTTCTATACTGCTATAGGGATCCGACTTTCATCTTACTTTTTGTCAGTATAAATATCAGCACCAAATGGCATATTTTTTAATGCTCTGTTTGGGATTCTGATTAAAAGTGATGTGTTGTTTTTCTCCTGTAGTATGATCTCCATATTTTTACTATCCATCTTTTTCCTAAACAGTCAGTCAGTCCACAGGTTTTTAAACTTTGGGAAGCAGTTTGGGAAGTTCCACTCAAAAAAAAAAAAAAAAATCAAATCATAAAGTTGGGCTACAAATACTGAGTGGCAAATAGTCCTGTGTGAGTTTGACTGAACGGGCTGTGCATTTTCCTTCATGTTCTTTTTTCAGACGTCAGAAGAATAATGTAACGTTTGGTATTTTAATGTGACATGGCAGAAAAATAATGGCAAGAGTTCTTTTCAGTCCGCTGCATTCTTTTCCTCCTGATTATTTTCATTTTTCCTTTGTATTCCGCTGTAACAGTATGCATAAAGATAACATAGACTGCGCATTTGTGGTCTGCTCTCCCGATTTAATTTACGATATAAACCATGAATAATTCACTGGAATGCATTTTCCTTTTTCTCCGAAAAGTCTCTTTACAGGTAATCATATGATGTTGAAAGTCATTTTTTAATGCTATTACACTTTTAAATTTCATTTTATTGTAATGGTTGAAGGGCAAGTAGAGTAATGTGACCTGTAGCTTTTTTTGGAAAATGCTAATTATTGCGTTCAGAGCAAATCTTTCGCTTATTGTTTACCGTGTACCAGAAATGAATCCCATAATTCGCGGTAAGCATCATGGGTTGTAGGAAAAGGTTGACATCATTACTGAACCTACATTGAGGTCTTATTTGATGAATATAAAACACACCATATTTTTATTTTTATATTCATATATAAAGTCCTATTAACCGGTTCCATTACAAACAAACAAACAAATAAATAAGAATTTTTTAGAATTTCACAATTTTTAGATTTTTCTGATTATTATTTCATGTTTTATTATTTCATAAGTTTTGAATGCTTTGGAATCCATAAAAGTCGTAATTTCTTTAAAGCTATAGTGTTAAAATAAATAAGAAAATAATTTAAAAAAAAAAAGAAAATTGACTATATATGTGGGTTTAACACAGTTAGAGACTGTGAACTGTCACGTTAACCGTCAAATGTTAAACTGACAAGGTTCATAAATTCGTGGCCTTGCAAACTTTGAAACATCAGCACCATCCAGTGAGTCAAAACATGCATTACACTCTATAGCGCTTATTTGTCCTTCATTAAAATCGATATTAGATATTCATTAGAAGCATTGTGTTGGTTTCCCCCTTACAACTTGTCCATTGTGTCTTCACGTACCTTCCCAAATGTAGTTTCCATCGACACGCTTTATGAACTTAAACCACAGCTTATCTGTATATGGTTCGGACAGACGCACGTCTCCGATCCACAGACACGGTTCACAGGTGGACAGAACCGAGCGGCTCGGATTCATCTTCACGGCTCGGTTCGGGTCCCAGTGTCCCATCTCCGGCCGAGAGCCCAAAACAAACACTTCGATATCTGAACACTCAGGTGTCAAAATGACACCGAACCTGAACACAACCATGTCCCATAAACACACACAGGTGTTCTAAAACGGGCACTGATCTGTGTGTCCTCGGTCACTGACATGAAATGGCTGCGCTAAAAATACACGCAGTATTGTTGACATTTAAAGCGATACAGTGGTTGAGAGGGGACAACTGTCAACACCTGCTTAGAACCCCTGTCTATGTGTTTGTATGCGTTTTATAAGGTTGATAAATAGTGCGCATTTTATACAGGACGGTTTGTTACATTGTACAGCGACTGTTTATTGCTAGAAACAAACATATCCTCCAGAGGGCGCTGCACGGCTCAGTAATCCTCCATTGAGCTGCATTCAAATCTCAATTTTTTAGAAAAAAAAAATCGTATTTGTTCATATAAAATTTTAAATGATTAATTTTCAGACATTGATATAAAAATAAAAATCCGTTCCAGGCGTATAAATACAATTACTTTTAAATGCTTTCTTTCGTAAACACAGTAGCCTTTGATAAATAGAGCCTGGAAAAGTAACAGAGATCACATGACCTCGTACGTGCTTCTTATGCGTTGCGATTATCACTTGCGCCTGAATTTTAAGGCCCTTAACATGTTCAGCAGCCAAATACACAAATAAAGAAATTATTAAACCCATTTTACACGACCTATTTGGACATTTAAGTTTCTGACCAGTTATATATTTAATGTAGTCTTTATAACAGCCACTCTATCCATTATTCAATTTCTAATCTGTCACACCACCAAAGAATTTTCTGCTCCGAATGAGACACTACCATCAAGTGGTCGGATGAAAAATAATTTAATTATCGTTGTTGTGATAAATGACAACTTTTATAAAATGAGAACAGGTTATAATAAAATTCATAGTGTATTTCAATGCTTTAACAGTCCATCTAAAACATTTTACTAATAACTGGCCTATTATTCATGCATTTTTATGATCTTTTCTTACCAGATCCAGAAAGTTTGATCATATCAGCTCAATTTTATTATCTCTGCACTTGCTACCTCTTAAGTTGCACTGACTATAAAATACTGACACTTAGTTATAAAAGCCGTGGAATATAAAATATTAAAAGCAAAGGTTAAAGCAATCAAATAAAAATGTATTTTATTTTAAACGTATATTAAGTGCAATTGGCGGTACTTGTGAGTGCCTTTTTGCATACGTAAGTAGAACTTAAGCACATCCTTATAGGCCTACGTAATTTAATAATTTAACTATTTTTAATTTGGTTAAGTGTGCTGCAGAATGTACTGGTAAATTTACATATACTTTAATATTAGTTTTATTTAATACATTTAAAACGTACTAACTTAAAATGTGATACTGAATAAAGTCAAAAATATAATAAAGAACACGTTATTTATTATGTTGGTTAACATATCAAAACTGCTACTTTAAAGCACAATTGGCAAAAGATTAATACGTGATGATTTTAAATGTTACATTTAATTAACTTTTAATACATTATTACAAAGTGGAGTTTTTAAGAGTGTTAAAAAATAATATGAAAGTTAATTATTTGGACTTTTATTTCAATAATATTTTATTATCTCAAGTGAAGTCATACTGTTTTTAAAAATATATATACTTTTAACACAGTTCAAGAGTATGTTGCATTGGTCAGCATTAAAACAAAATGTCTTTATTACAAATCTGCTGTAGGAAAATAAATACCACTCACCTGACATTTAGTTTGTTTTCCCCTCTTACTGCCTTGACATATCTACCTGCAGTAATTTAATTTATCCATATTTATCATTTTCAGCGAAAGGCCACGTCTCTTTTGTTTGTTTTAGTAAATGTACACACTTGTGATTTAGACTGTGTAATGGACAGGAAATAGCAGGGTCTTCTGAGTAGGTCTTGTATTAACTTTTTTTAATAAAGATTTATAATAACCTTAGAGACCCAAACACGCTCTCAGAGAAAGCAGAACACAATTTTCTTGAGTATAAACCTGCTAAAAGTATGAATGTAGTATACATTTTAAAACATAAAAGAACACTGAGGCCAAATAAAGATAATAAAATATATAGATATTTTTAATTCATTTAAGTCAAAAACTACATGCAACTCCAACCAACAGCTGTACTGGCAAATTCTCCTGCTTAGATCATAAACAATCAACCTAATAACCAGAAAACAGACTTTATATAACATGGCTTCAGTAATACAACATAAGGACTGCATTACAAAAAAAACAAAAAAAAAAAAACCACTTCATTTTGATTACATGGAAATGAACACACAACCTTGGGTGACACACAACTTGAGAAGCCTAAAACAGCTCCTAACACGTAAATGCTGCATAGCTTTCCACAAACCGTAAAGGTTAAAAGAGAAACACTTCTGTGGTGTTTCATTATCTGCAGATCACACCTTCAAATATTAGCTTTCACAAATTCTCACAGCACACATTTAAATGCAGACGGGTTAAGATATGTCACACATCACATATATGCAAGTTGTAGAGCTCTTCTTTGTACTCAAATATAGTGTTACCTAAGCTTTTCCTGCTCACTCAATAGGAAACACAATAGCAGAGCATCTGTTTACTCCAGGTTAGTGAGGATAGCGCGGAGTGCAGACAGCCACAAAATTCAGTAAAGTGCAAATATTGACTCTAAATGCTGATATATGGTTGGCATGCTGATACTGAGTGATATAGTACTGCAGAATGAAGTAAAACAGTTCAAGGTGTTTTAGTATGTACGCTTCAGTACATACAGTGTCCACAGACATGTGACTACAGTCCACTGGTGCCATTTCTGGATGAAGCATTTAAAAGAGTGGAAACTACTGTAAATGGAAACCTCCTTTTCTATGACAATGTGATAGAAAAGGACAGAAGAACAGCTCTCTTACTCTGAAACCCAATATAAATCCAAGCCTTTGAATTCTTAAGCATGACAGCTGTTCCTGGGTCAGAGTGAAGCGCACATGTCTGCAATGTCACCATAAAACGGAGCAAAACCAAACCATCCAAAAATAACCATAGAAGGTGTCCTTTTTCAAACGGTGTCTTAACCAAACCATGCAAATATACTATAGTGTGGATATGTACTGACAAGAACCAGAAGTCATTACCTACAATCCGTACAGAGATTATCTTGCTGTGTCAAGACAAATAAATCAAGTGCTATTTGACAGGTTGAGGCTCATATAATCCCATTGAATTAAGCCTTGTTTCACCAATGTTTACTCTCCTTTAAACCAGTCCACTGTCAGCCTCGGCCTTGATAAGAAAGCATGGGTGTGTGTCTGAGGAAGCCAAACCATTTTATTTAGAGGAACCGTAGCATCATACACCTTCAGGCCAAATTCATCTTTGATATATTAATAAAAAAATAATCTTAGCATCAAAACAAAAAAAATATTTAGTTTTCTTTTATTTACACAGTGATATTATTTTGTAGATCAAAGAGGATAGATATTATAGCGTTTTAGTTATGTTTTGCAAACTAAGTTTCCGTAGCGTTACGATACTGGTTTGAGAACGGATCGAAGCGATCTGCCGTCTCGCGTTAGCTCTCTGGTCGTGCACATGCAAGGCAGTGGAACCGCATCCACTTGTCGGAGGACTTCATTGTACGGGCAACGTTTCAGGTGGTCTGCCATGCTAGAGATGTCTGCAAACTCCCATCTGTTAACCGGGCTAAAGGCTGTGCTGAAACGCCAAACCTGCAGGAAAACAAAACAGTTACTTAACTAACAGCTTAACAACAATTTTATGGTAAAACTTGTTACCTGTTAAGATTCGTCCACTGAGTTTGGGAAAAGAGTACAGTCAGAAAGAACTATGCACACTGTTTGACATGTAAATAAAGATGGACGATGCATCTCTATCTCCTTTCACTGTAGAAAAATGAAGCCAAAATATCCCAGAAATCAAATAACTAACAATTAGTGCTTGGCAATGATTAATCACGATTAATCGTATCCAAAATATATATATTTTTTGTTTATATAACGTGTGTACTGTGTATATTCATTATGTATATATAAAGACACACACATACAGTATTTATTTTGAAAATATTTATATAATTTATGATATATATTAATATATTTAACATATTTATAAATATATATATATATATATGCATGTGTGTTTATATATACACAATACACACTAATATATTATGTACATAAAAAATTATATTTTAGATGTTTAATAACCACGATTAATCGTTGCCCAGCACTACTACTAATCAAATAAACAAAACTTATTATAAAAAAAGAACACTTAAACAGAGCAGAGGGATAAAAACTGCCTAAAAAACTACTTTGGCTCATGTCTGGATGGACTTTATGACTTATACTGCAGCCAGCCACTTGGGGAGATAAACTATACTGCAACCAGCCACAAAGAGAGATAAAAATGTTTTGGCTTCACTTTTTCAGGATGTTTTCAGTACTTGGGGTGTGTCTCAGTCAGCTCCCTAGTTCAGCAGTCTGGGCACTGATCAAGCCCAAAGTATACTTTGTTTATGTATGTGTACGCTAGAATATGCATACAGTCGAACGTATATATTCTGTCAAAGTATACTCCACTTGATGTTGTGTGGATGACACGTGCGCTCTAGGAATCTTCATCCATGTCAAGCCTCTGCTCTATTTTTATGTTATGACCGATAAATATTTTTAAACTCTTTTAAAGGAGAAGTCCACTTCCAAACAAAGATTCACATATGATGTACTCACCCCCTTGTCATCCAAGACGTTCATGTCTTTCTTTCTTCAGTCGTAAAGAAATTATGCTTTTTGAGGAAAATATTTCAGCATTTTTCTCCATATAATGGACTGATATGGTGCCCCGATTTTGAACTTCCGAAATGCGGCTTCAAATGATCCCAACTGCGGTTGTAAATGATCCCAGCCGAGGAAGAAGGGTCTTATCTAGCGAAACGATCGGTTATTTTCAGGTATGTCGAAAAACTCCAATCGTACTTTCTCCCTCAACAAAAAAAAATCATTTCAAAATCATCCTACATCACTGCAGAAGTACCGACACAGTCTTTGCAAAGTGAACATGCAAAGAAGATCAAACACCCTTAACAAAAAAGGTAAAACAGTGATATAGGATGATTTTGAAGTTGAGGGAGAACATGAGATGGGAGTTTTTCGACATACACTAACTGTCATGAACCGGAACAAAAACAGTCCAAGCAGAGTAAGACAAGACAAGCGTTTGACATTAAAAAGTACATAAATTGTATTATTTTTATGAAAATAACAGATCGTTTCGCTAGATAAGACCCTTCTTCCTCAGCTAGGATCATTTACAACCGCATTTGTGATCATTTGAAGCCGCATTTAAACTGTATTTTGGAAATTCAAAATCGGGGCACCATATCAGTCCATTATATGGAGAAAAATGCTGAAATGTTTTCCTCAAAAAACATAATTTCTTTCCGACTGCAGAAAGAAAGACATGAACATCTTAGATGACAAGTGGGTGAGTACATTATCTGTGAATCTTTGTTTTGGAAGTGGACTTCTCCTTTAAACCAAAGCTGAGCTGTCTCATACCCTCTCGGTCACAAGCGCTTGTCAGTGTGAGCATCTGTTGTTGCAGTCTGTTCTCTTTTGTTGTTTTCCGTCTCTTTGGTTTAATTTTCTACTGTGAAACAACGGCCCGGAACAGTGTTGCCACCTTGTGGAACAATTGATTACTGCAAAACCAATGAAATGCAATGCAATTTGGGTGGTGTGCGTACAGTACGCGCATACAATTCTGATGACAAAAAGGGGCACTGTACGCTGTCCCTTGAGTATGCGTAAAAAGTGAAGTATACTTTGGGCTAAAATCGGGTGGTGCACATATTATTCCGATGACAAAATTTGCGTCACGCACACTGCACGCTGTCCCTTGCGTACACATAAAAAGTGAAGTATACTTCGGGCTTCAGGGTGTCGGCCATTTTAATCTTAATCAAGGAACTTTCACTCCCTGAAAAATTTTACAATGCACCGCAAAAACCAGGAAGCACTGATACTCACCATGCTCCGTTACTGAAAATTACGTCACATTTCTTAAGCGCAAAACATAAAATGCACAAGCCAAACTCAAACTCAATTAAATTATTGAGACATAATAAACTATTTGAAAAGACATGTGAACATATGTAGTTAACGTTTAGAATTTGGCCTAAATGTTATAAGGGCATGTAACTGAACAATGTGTTTAAAGAGCATTAAAAATAATACCAAAAAGATATAAGTCCAGCCTGTTGCTGATTAATACCAGCAGTGATGTTCTACAACAGGGCGGCGCAATTTCGGTCCTGGAAAGCCACTGTCCTGTAAAATTTACCTCCAACCCCAATTAAACACCTGTCTGTACCTTTCTAGTGATCTAGAAGACTAGCTATGTTTCTATCACCCTGTTTTTATGTGCATTTTAAAGTATCGCATCAAAAAAGAGTGATGGAAACACCAAAATTCAGAATTTTTTTTTTTTTTTTTACAATTGCTTGAGGTGGTTTTTGACAAAAAATAGGTTAATGCGAATAACAGGAGATGAAAATGCACTTTGGGTATAAAAACCTTTACGCGCACGAAAAAAAGTAATGTGACTTTGCGCTATGAGTAGGGATAACAGCGGACCGATGTTATTGCACAGCAACTGAAATGTTGTTATGGACATTCTGAAATGCCTGAGCAAAGTCTGTCATCAAGTTTTTCTGTATAATTACCTCCCAAAACTGTCTTACACGACTGCTTTCCCAAACAGCTGGCATCCGCCTACGAAAGCAGTGACTGCATTTATTGTGTTTCGTCATGTAATTATATATGATAATCATCATAATCAGTGACTTCTTTTACTTTTCTTAGTGATATTTAGTGCCAGTTTATTAGGAAGTGACTATTTTGTTCTCTTTGACTCATTGGATGGATGCTTATTCACAAATGTTTTATGCGATATTGCAGTTTTGTGCATAACTTAAATTCGCAACTTTGGATAGAAACCCAGCTACTGATTAGCTTGTTAAAGTGTGTTTGATTAGGGTTGGAGCTAAACTTTGCAGGACAGTGACCCTCCAGGACCAAAGTTGCTCAGCCCTGTTCTACAAAGATGTAAGTTGACGCTGTATGCAGTAGGGTTGCACGATTTACCGATACTATGGTAGTATCACGATACTAAAGCTTAAAAATACCCACGGTGCCATTGCATTTTTTTAAACTGTAGTATGTTGTATGCACGGCAGGAACGCGGTTTAAAACGTTCATTTGAACATGCACGCCAGCAGAAACATTGCAAGTTGATTGCCAAAAAGTCTTTCTGCTGTGCTTTGTGTAGTACATGCTGTGTATACGCTTTATGTGGTATTCAGTGTTTCCTGATGCTTCAGTTCAGTTTGAAATGAGACGTTGCACTTGCACGTCGTTGTTCATGCTGCAGTTTATCAGAAGAGAGGGTCTGATTCAGACCGTCTGATGTTATTTACAAAAATAGCAGCTCAAGAATCACTTATTCAACATCATAATACCTTACAAGAAAGTATTCTCGCAGTTTTATTCATTTGCCTACTTTTAGAACAGGTGTAATAATTTGTTTCTGGAAGCATCTTTGCGATCATGAATGCAATTCCATTCATTAACATAGCAGCTTTGCACTTGGTTCTTATCAATCATTATATATATATATATTTTTAACATTTTAAATGAATATGTTTTTCAATATGAAATTTCAAGATATGCAAGCAAATATGCCCCTGACAGTTCAGCAATATGACACGAGCAAGAGTTAAGAGTGCTGTTTTTGTTTCGTTTCTGTGTTCTAGTA
The DNA here is from genome assembly GCA_012976165.1 of Labeo catla. NCBI lineage: Eukaryota > Metazoa > Chordata > Actinopteri > Cypriniformes > Cyprinidae > Labeo > Labeo catla. Next base: position 58,671 of record VONZ01000705.1, on the reverse strand, counting down.
CGAAACCACGTTGGCTTGGGTGAATCACTGATACACTAAGCCATTCATAAAAAAAAAAAACAGTCATTTGATTCGCTCCTGAAGGATTCAGCTATTTTGAAAGAATCGTTTGAATGACTCAGTGATTCCCATCATATTACATTCTTTTCCAACACATTTCTATATTCAGAGTTTTGTATTTAAAACATTAATCTCCTAACATTATTTATGCAATTATAAACACAGTCTAAATGTATAAATACCACATCTACATGTCACTTCATGCAGCCTCTGTGCAGTGCTAAGATTTTTGTTTACATGAAGAGTTTTGTTTACATGATTTCATGGATAACAATAGCCAGTCATTGATTCACATTAATGAAGTATTCAGAGAAAAATCCTTTCTGTTTTCATTTACACCTTTTTATTTATGAAATTGTGATTCATTTTGTGGAATTGAATTTTAAATTAACAGAATACTGCATGGTATCGTGATACTACTTGGTATCTTGACACTTCAGCTGGTATAGTATCGTTGGTCATTTTTATGGTATCATGACAAGCCTGCATACTCATGCTGCCGGAAATTGAGTAATCACTGTTGCAATGTGTAGTGAGACAGGTTCCTTAACAGTGACTAGATTTGCGTACACCAGGGGTGCCCAAACTCGGTCCTGGAGGGCCGGTGTCCTGCAGAGATTAGCTCCAACCCCAATTAGAAACACCTGAACCAACTAATCAAGCTCTTACTAGGCATACTAGAAACTTCCCAGCAGGTGTGTTGAGGCAAGTTGGAGCCAAACTCTGCAGGACATAAGCCCTCCAGGACCGAGTTTTGGCACTGACTGAGACACACCCTTGGTTTAATATGACTTAATTAGCATGCTGCCACCATTTAGACATACTGTACCTTGTCTTTTATCTGCCAGGTTCGCCTCCCATCCAAATATTGCTTCTTTTCCCACTGTACCACCACCATGCCCCTGGTCTGCAGCAGACTGGCGCAAACATCCCTCATTGTACGGGACACCATTGACAGCTGACATAGGCTAAAGCCGTCCAGAAATCGGGCTACATGTTGAAGTACTTCAAACGGCAATCCACTAAGGTGATCACACTTGGGTTCTGTCACTAGTTCCGAGACGGGCTGCACCCCGAATGACCTAAGGTGACGGTCATGAACAACCTTCGAGCCTTGAGTGGATGGGCAGAATCTGCGTTGGGAGTATGTACAGCCATAATACGCTAATGGACAGCGGTGCTCCATCCAGCCATTTAGTCCTGAGTGGATATCTCCATGAACATTGCGAAAATGTGAGAGGAACTCTTCTCGACGGAAGAGCTGGCCACACTCAAAGGTAAACATGGAGCCTTCACGTGGAGCCCAGCTTGGGCGAGGCACAAGCTGCTCCAGCGTCAGATCAAGCCTTAGAGTGCAAAAAGGACTTGGTTGCGAAAGTCGTGGTGCGGCTCGATCGCAAGCAGAAGCAGACGCAACCTCACCAACCATCGTACTTGTTGCCAAGATAGCAGCGGGAAAACTAAATGTCTGGGTGCCGAAGTCAACACGTGTGCCTCCAAACGCATAGACCGTGTCGGATATCCTCCGAGCCCGTGGCGACTCCTCCAGGCAGAACAGAAGAGCAGCTGCCGTAAAGTCAATTTCGCCAAGTCCCATGGGGTCATCCACTGGTTCCTGATCTAAATCTGATGTGTCCACAGCTTTGTCCTCCATTTTGCAACGTGGATTTCTATGAGGGAAGACTTCGGTAAACGAGCTCTTCCGTCCATTAAGTGCAAGTGGCATAAAATTGCGCAGCATCTGAAGGTTTTGGAGTTTCCTCTCAAAAGCCCTGTCTTCAAAGTCTAATGCCATCACACGTAAAGCGCTGTCTCTCTGGACGGTCAGAGTCTGAGCATGTATAGGTTGCTGCAGCAATGGGGCTTGTGATCCAGATGCCTCCTGGATCAAGAAAGCATGTTGGTCATGTCTGACCTCTGGTCTATGGGGAATTAAAGGACCAACAAACTCCCAAGGACCTCGGGAGTCTGGGTTTTGATGGTGTTCAGTGGATGATTCCATTAAGTGATCTACAATACTGTGAGAACCATTACAGAAACTTTGCCTATCTATGTCTTCCAACATGACTGGGCAACACTCACTTGTTTCCTCATGAGCAAGAGCATCTAAAGAGGTTTCTCCACCATCAAATCCCCCAACAGCCCCAGGCTCACCATCAACTGCCGATGTAATGTCCTTCATGTCAACATCCGCAGACTCTAAAGTTTCTGACTGATTAAGCTTACCACTCTCGTTTAGTATTGAGCCACTAATTGGCTCAGTGCCTTTGACAGCATCTCCTAATGCACCGAGAGCAGAGGCCAAGCTCCTGCCAAGTTCCATGAGTTTCTGGTGTTGCTGAGGCTGTAGCTCCTCCTTTAAGCCATTGACTCCGCTAGCTATTTTATCACTGAACTCGGCATCTTCTCTCATGCTTTCATGCAGTTCCCCATTGCGCTCTGTAAGTGCAGCTGACGCATTAGTAGCTGCACAGTCTGTTTCTGAAGAATTAAGGTGGATCAGCACGTTGAGCGCTGCGGCCAGGCTTTTAGTCGTCTCTACCGTGGTTTGGTAGAGCTCCCCGTAATGTTCCTCTTTAAGACCATTAATCCCATTGGAAATCTTGTCTTTTGAGCAGGCAGCCGTAGGCTCCATCTCAATGCTTTCCACCTGCACACATGGAGCCTGAGCGACTGAGACTAGGCCAGGCTTTTCGATTTGTCCTGCTGCCTGAGTCTTTTTCTCTGGGCCACTAGTGGGAGCCAGAGAAACGAGTTTGAGTGACGCTAACATGGTGCGCTGGTCCTGAAGGGCGAGCGCCATGTCAAGCTGCTCCACCTCATCTGCTTCTTGACTCAGTCTCTCATACGAACGATAATCCTCGTCATTTACTGGCCACCTATTCCACTCCATAGTGCAGCACACCACACCTGCAGGACACACCTCAAGGTGTTCTGCCATCTGGCCACGGGCCAGTGTAAAAGGGCATCCAATACTTTGGTTTAGACATGGCACCCTTTCAAGTGGGCACAGCAGCTTGTGTTCAATAGCCTTGCAGCTGTGGAAGACAGCACCACATACAAGAGGGCAGCTGATGAGGTCACAGGAAGTGCCGGGTTCAGGTTTGACCATGCATCTTCTGCTTATGCAGGTCATGCAGTGAACATGAGGCTCCTCCATTATTTAGGATGACAGCAGCAAGATGAGAAAGAGCAGGAGTCTCGACTGTTGCAAACCAATGACAGAAAAAAATTAGATTAGATTCTCCAACATGCAGGCTGTATAATAAGTAAAATAAATTTATAGAAAATGAAAATGAAAATTCATGTGACAGACAGACATCACTTTACCCAGGATGTGCAAAATTACATATTGTCAACACTGACTACTAGGTGGGTTGTTTGCACAGCTGGTAAACTAGTCTGTTATGTTATGGACAGCAGACACCAACAGGCACAAAGACAGCACAGAGACCTTAAGACACATTTTAAAACTTATTTTGGGGAAAAAATAGTTTACGGCCCAAAACGTCTATCTGCGTATGTAAACAGACCAACAATTAAATAATGTTGGGGTTCAGCATTAAATGTCTTTAAATGTATTATACAATGCAGTGGACTTCAAATAATAAAAAAAAAAAATCTTACATAGTGATTTTCTTTTTAACAGTCATCTTAAAATTACAAAGCCCAATTTAAATTTATCCTACCACACCTTATAAGTAGGAAAACTGGACTTCAATACATTCGCAATAATTGATGTTTTTATAAAGACATTTATAATCTTACAAAGACATCCATAGTGGTTTTCATTTCTCTCATTGTCTTTCCTAAACTAAGTAGTGCATATGTACTGCAATTTAATTGTGCAAACCCCTCTTGAATTCCTGGCAGACGCCCTCCGGCTTAAATGCTGCCTTGATTTTATCCAACACAGCTTTCCTAGTTAGCATAAACAAAACTGGCCCACTTAACTCAAGTATTGCTGCTGTGCTACAGGTCTTTGTAGCAATAACACTACATTGAACCAAAAGACGACACTAAAAACATTAAGGACTTTATTAAACTTACTCTTTAAGTGTCCCAACACACATTAGTTTTAATGTTTACAAAACAATAAGCTGATAAATAGGCATTTGACAGAACTGAAAAGCTTAACCACAAAAACTTCATGACACTTCATCGAGTACAGAATAAAGCTAAGAAGTGTCCTCAGGATTACGGTAGTGATATTTAGATATTTATTTTGTTTATGTTTAACTTTGATTTACTTTATTATTGTCTGCTTATGTTAGCCTGTTAGCTAGCTGAACTTTATGCCTTCAGTCTACATAAACAAAGTACTTACTTACCCACAGACTGTGTCAACTAACTCCTCACGTTACTCACTCGCGCCCCTCGCCTGTTTTTTCACTTGTCCGATTTTACGGTGGAACGGGACACTTTAAAACACTGCTGTATGATAACGTACACAATCATCACCGTTTGTCCTGCCCAAAAATGCTCAATCCGGCCGGGACGCGCGTCGATGACGTCATCACGCATATTCGAGCGTCATGACGTTGGGGTTTATTTTGGTCGGGTATTATTTATAGGCTACTGGAAAAGTTTGACATTCCTGTGGCTTTTGTGTGTGTATCTGCACACACACACACACACACACACACACACACACACATATATATACATACATACACACACGTGTGTGTGTGTGTGTGTTACTAAACAAGTGGGAACAAATGAGACTGAACGGCATGGCTGTACATTTGTTAGAGTGGAGAAAAGAGTTGAACTCTTCACAGGTGAGTAAATGCTAACATGTAGCCAGTGTCAAAGAGCTGAATTAGGCACTACGTGCTGTGGTCAGTTGGTGTACTATAAGTGTAGATAAGTGTTTTGGGGGTAATTGGAGAAATTTTAATGTGTCATTAATAGTCTGTTGATGATCTATTTTAAAAGGGTCATGTCATGGATTTTTAAAATTATTTTAATATGTTCTTTGAGGTTCACTTATAAAGTTAATAGTTGTTTTGCACACACACAATTTAAGGAATAAATAAAAGAAATAAATATGTGGTTAATGATTATTTTTAACCCTCTTAGTGACAATCAGTCTAAAACAGGGGTCCCCAAACTTGGTCCTGGAATCGGTCCGGCAGAGTTTAGGTCCAACTTGTCTCAACACGCCTGTTGGAAAGTTTCTAGTATGCCTAGTAAGAGCTTGATTAGCTGGTTCAGGTGTGTCTAAATGGGGTTGGGGCTAAACTCTGCAAGACACTGCCCTTTCAGGATCGAGTTTGGTCATCCCGGGGCACATTCAAGCTCAAACCGGTGCCCAATCAGCAGCAAAATGCATTTAAACCACAGTATTACAGAGACAGCTTGCACAATGGGTCCAAGTAAAGTCGTTTACAAATGTGTCCGCTGTAGCACAGTATATGCAACAATTGAAGTTATTAGAACACATGTTTGTCGTAAGAGTTTTATTAACAATATAGCATATCAACATAATGATGTAGTTGCTTGTATTTTTAGCTTCACTGCAAGGCAAGTTTATTTATATACCAAAGTTCTTATTTATTATGGACGGCAAGGGCAGTGACTGTAACATCGAGCATATTTTGCAGTATTAAACACGTATTTATACCGATTTCATCAGGCTCTGAAAATTCTTCAAAAATATCACAAAGAGTGGCCTTCTCAGCTGCCATAGTTGCAACTCTTGTGTAATCAGAACAGGGTGTTCAACGCACCACCGTTTCCGTTTGAAAAATGCTTTGCAACGTTTTGTCAGAGCTGAACGGTCTAAAATGAGTTGTCTTAAGGGTCCTTCAAGCCTTGTTAGTAATTGGCCACTGTTATGATTGGCTAACGTCATTAGCCTTTTTCACACTTCCGTGTTTCTGGCTTCCGGATTGGCGCTTGCAGGGTAAACGTTTTTCCGGTGACGGCAGCGGCCGTACTGAACAAGAGTAAGTTCGGGAATCAAAGTCTATTTTTACAAAATAGATACTATGATACTATGATATATACCGGTGTTTTACTCTAAAAATAGCAAACATTTATTCAAAAACTTTGTGTCAGCGTCTGGTCATCACAAATACTATGTTTATTTAATTATGAATGTTAGCACTTATAATACAGTACAGTTTTAAGTTTTGCCGTACTGTCTATTTGGTGCTGGCTGTGCATTATGACTCTTCACATCATTTTTTTTCGCGATTAATATTGTTATTATTATTATTATGAAAGTAATATTGTATTTTCTACTTGCTCTCCTTTGCATTATTAACTTTAGGGTGTAAATGTACGTTGCATAATGTGCCCAGGGATATACATAATAAAATAATATAATACTAAATAAGACATGACTCCGATTAATGGCTTTATTCCTTTTGGATCTGGATTACGTTGTTGTATTGAGTTTATGCATCATCCGGACTCAGAATTGTTTCATTTATTCTTGGGGAAATGTGCATTTGGATATAAACGCTGTCATAATTTACCATGATGTAGTGATTCGAGGGAAATGACTGAGTAAATTGAGAAAATACGCTTAAATATACCGGAGATGGAGAACAGAAACTATAGCTGGCGCTATGTTGCGCATATATTATATTGACGAGTACCGGTCTGAGTGCCCATATAAATTACAAACAAGTAAAATGTTGTTTCTTTGTTGATTATATAACAACTTGGAAAGCAGACAAAAAAGAAAAGGTAAAAGGCATTATTTGAGACAAGAGCATATTAATATAATAGGCACAGACCTGTAGCGGAACTGACTTTACCCTGCGCTGACGTCACTTCCGATTTTTGTGAAAAAGGCTAATTGCATAGAAAACAGTATCAATACCCCGCCCCCTCATTATTGCATGTGAGTGTTTTGACAACATGATAAAATAAAAACGGTCGTTTCCAGACAATGCATTATTAAATCATTTACTTACATTTTGTGATGCAGCTGCAGTCAGATCTAGCACCACTTCATTTTTCAACAAATATTTCTTTGAACTCTCCATGACACTGTGCCTCGTTAACAAAATGCTCAGAAGTCTGAACAATCCTCTGACGCGATCCAGGATGCCATTAAAAATAAACTATCCACTTGTTCCTTACGCTAGGATCCAGAACGAGTTGTTTAAACCAAACTTGTCAAAGTGAATGATCTTTCCCTCCATTTGTCCTATTAGTGATAGACTCAAGTGCGTGGACTGTGTCAGAAAGTGAATGCGCATCCGTATACTCTATCCAGCATAGACAAGATAGTGGCAGTGATTGTAATTTCTATTTGCTTTTGATGTGCTGCAACACTCGTATTCAGCGTATTCAAGTGATCAGCCGTTAAGCGACTGAATGCCAGTGGCTGGGACCTATGTGAGAAGATGACTATCAGTTGATGTGTGTGTTTATGGAAATATTTGTGCCCCTGTGATGTCATCTGGCATCTCGGATCCAAACGAGCCATTTTTGGAACTTGATTAAGAGAAATCGGGAGTAATATGTCAGTTCTCAAATAAATGTGAACATGCATTAATTCATCTCACTCACAAAAAACAGATTCAATATTCCTCAAAATGAATAAAAACAGTGAAATTCAACTCAGAATATGACGCAAACATGCAATAATTAAATGTTAAATAATACAAATATCCTTTATGCATTTAATCCCATTTTATTAACTGATGTCTTTGCTGCCTACCTTCGATGATCCAATTCAGCCATACTAATAAGCAAAAATTACTCAAGATAATCTAACACTTGTTTTCCTTTTTTTATTGCTGAAGAGTTTACTTTTTTTGTCTTCTGCGGTTTACTGTACAGACGTGAATTTACTTTTCTCAAAGCCTGAGGCTTTTGGTGTGAAAAGGTTTTTACATTTGCCAAAAATAAAACTTTTTATATTAAAAACCAACAAGCAACCCTGCCCAGATTTAAAAAGTAACGCAAAAGTAAAGTAACACATTATTTTCCATAAAAAGTAACTAAGTAATGTAATTAGTTACTTTTTTTAGGGAGTAACTCTGCATTACTTTTAAAAGTAACTTTCCCCAACACTGGTCGCAATGTTACGTTGAGTCACATTTATCATAAAACGCTGATAAAAGCATATATAAACCCACTTTATTAGTATTTAAACGCTTTTGAAACATCTGTGTATTTGAAAAATATTGCATTTAATTCACTAACGAGAGCAGAAAGTGTCCGACTTGATGGCTCCGTTTTCAACTCCGCCCCCGACTGCTCTTGGATAAGCTCGTTGATCGCCGTCTGTAGCTATAGTTCACGTCGAACACACCTATAGCTTTGTGTATGATGAGGAGGAGGTTTTAACCTATGTTTATTAAATATTAATTTATGTGTTATTAAGCATGGTGCTTTTTAAATTTCTAATCAAGATGCAGGATTATTTCATGCTAATATGATATTTAATGGAAGGGCCCATGCTCACCTGAAAAGATCATTTGCATGTAGTGCAAAAAAAAAACATTGGTATATACCTTTCAGATAGCACAATTATACATTTAATTAAAAATATCACAGCTGAGCCTTAAAGCTGACAAAGGTAATAAAGAAAAAATGTATATAACTAAAAAACTAAATTATCTCAATTACAGATTAAGTGATAAACGTTACCTAAATTTACCCATAGCAAAGGATTGCTCCACATTGTGACTGTCAAAAGTGACCCTGTTTAGTTGTCGCAACACTATGCCGTCCATCTGGTACTTTTTCTGGGAAAAAGCTACAAAACATTGTTTTGGGTTGTGACCAGCTAGTTGAGAAGCACTTCACTTTAAATTATTTACTTGAAATGGACACCGAGATAGGAGATAGTAATGTTAGGAAATGATGGTAATTAACATCTTCAACATTTTTCCCCCACAGGTAATTAAAACAGCTGATTAAGTTTTTTTTTTTTGTTTTTTTTTTAATCATAAGACCTATCATAAATAAAAATGATTTTTTTTTTAAATGTACATTTTTATTTAATTTAATATTTAATTTCAATTGCATCACAGTCTCATGGTTCTAGGACTTTGTGGCTAGGGTAAAATTTTTGATTTCAGATTGAAAGCCATGCAACATCATTTTTAGAAGAAAAGCGTGTTGCATTAGCGATTATAAGAAAAGATGAAGATTCAAATTATTAGCACATATCTTGTGAAGTTTTCATTCACAGACTTTAATTCTTTCATATGGCTTTATGTATAAAAGTACTATTTCAGATTGTTAACAAACCCACATATACATCAGAAAATACAATGTATGGTTTAAAAATAGTGCTTGATAAATTAACTATTTATTTGATCTAACTACAAAAACATTCTTGATTGAATCGTGTTATGACCTGGTTACAGAAAAATTAAAGCTTTTTAAGATAAATACATAAAACTCTTTAAAAACTATGTGTTACAGTATAGCATGTTTCTATGGTCAATCAATGTATAATTTCTTCATATATCTAGTCTTCATTTTAAGTGACCTTGCCTATGTTTTTCAATCAACAGAATGATTATATATTAGATATTACATCACAGAAATTCAGTAATTTGTTTTATTATGATTGGGTTCATTAGAAAAGGATTAGTTTAAGGAGACATAATCAGTCAATAATTTTGAATTATATTTGTTTAGATTTTCTGATAGGACAAATAGGCTGATTTTTAGTAATAATTATTGAATATCAGAAAGAGAAGAGCTAGTTCAGAGAACTCGACACCACTTCAGTTGGTTTTGTATCTACAGTCCTGTACAGTCCACCCTGTAGGAAGCCCGTTTACTCAAAGGCATGAGTAGTGACACACACAGGCTGGGAATAGGCACTCTGGATGTTGTCGTTTTTGGCAGACACGATGATGCAGTAAAGTGTTGCAGGTTCTAGGTCAGTAACGGTAGCAATCTCAGTCCTGTACACGGACACAACCTCCTTCGGCTGTTCTTCAGTGTCCTCATATACAATCAGAGTGTAGGACTCCGCCCCTGTCACCCGAGACCACTCGACCTGTAGTGACTGTAGTGTCACAGCAACCTTCACCTCAGGGACGGCCAGCTCCTCTGCAGAGGCAACAGTATTTCATTAACAACAACTTCAATATGCTATCAAAGATCATTTTCATGACAATGAATCACATTTCTGCCAAATTCTCATAACTGTAATGCAACAAAATATATGCTTTACATGGTAAAATATTATAATTATTATATATTTAGACTCATTACATTTAAAATTTGAGGGACAATGTGTTTATTTGTAATGAAAATGCAAAAAAAAAAAAAAAATTGAAATGGTTCTAAAACACTTCATTTTCTTTATGCAAAAAAATTCATCTCACCAGGGGTCAGTGATGCATATATCTTTGCAAATTCCACATTTCTCTTCCGACGGTTTGAGGTTTGACCTGTAAAACAATGTGTCAAAACATGTTTTGCTTTGCACATGCAAAAATGAAATAACGTACCTGCCAAATATCTATACTACTTAAAGGGAACCCCAGGTATTAAAACTTGTATGCCTTAATATAACACAAATTATGTCTCTTACTGAAATATGTAGTACAAAACTTTTTTACATTTACAAAATTTTATACATATTTTGGACTATGTGGGGAGCCATTATTTCGATGACATGAAATTGGTTGCACTCTGTGAGCTACTGGCACCACCTGTTGCTATTTTTTACCACAACACAACTCGGAAAATGAAATACTGATATGATGCCACATTATGCGATTTTCAGCCGAAGGGCAACAAGACAAGCGATGTAAGCTGCTTTCCTAGCGATAAGAAGAGGAGAAAAGAATACGAAGATGCCTGTGGACAAATAAAACTTCCTAAAGACCTGCATCTTTGTTCTCTCCACTTTACCCCTGATGCCTTTGAGGCTTTTAGTCGACCACAGCTACTGAAAAAGCTAACAACTGGTAGAGACAAGAAATGCTAGATGCCATCCTGGCAGGATGTAAACATGTCAACGCTTGTTATGACGCAGCAGCCACTTTCACTCGATATCTGGGGACATAAGAAAAACTGATGGTACGGCATTTGGTTTAAGCAGACACTTACATTCATTGTCACCTATAAGCTCATTCAGTAGCTGTGGTCATCGTATCAGCATTTTATTTTCCAAGTTGTGTTGCAGTAAAAATAGCAACAGGTAGCGCCAGTAGCTCACAGAGTGCAACCATTTCACAATAGTCCAAAATATGTATTGAATTGTGGATTTTTTTTTAAATAATGTAAATCTTTCATGGGTTCTCTACGATATATTTCAGTAAGAGACATCACTTATGTTATACAAGCCATTCAAGTCTTAATACCCAGGGTTTCCTTAAAATATACTTATTCAACGCACAGATAATCATGAGTTAATGTTAAACCCCAGGACTGTTTGTGTTGGTTTCTCACTTACAGTATGTGCCCATATTTGGTTGTTCCTGTTCCTGTCCTCCTTGTGTCATTATTAGTTAACCTCTTTTCACCAGTGTCTTGATTAGTAGATTGTTCTCACCTGTCTGTTCCTCATTTACTTTGTCATATAAGTTGCATTCAGTTCAGTGTTTCTTGGTATTGTTTATGTTACCTTGTGTATGTGTGTTTACCTGCTCTGTCTGAACATTACCCCTTTGTGGAATTATTAAAGTGTGTTTTGGAATTCTTCGTCTTCGTCAGCCTGCTTAATCCCACACACCAACCATGACAGAATACCGGACCTTAAAAACAGAAAGTAAGCGGCATCTTCCCCTCGTTTTGTTTTCCGTTTTTATCCGTTTTTATTTTTTGTTATGAATGATGTCCATGTTCTCCTGCTGGAGCAGGGGGACCACTCTCTCGAGGACCACACAAATGAGAGCCGACAGCACAAGTGACAGTGGATACAGCTGTGGAGATCTTGGGAGCAATGGAAAGCCCGTCTATGGTGCCACTGCTGGGGGTGAGAAAGATTTGGACCTGGGAGATTTAATTGACTTTCATTCAGAGATGCCGTCCCTCAGTCTTCACCCGAACTGTTAAACTGGGAAAATATTCCACCCAACCTCCCTCTCCCGCCTCCTCTCATTGACCTGTTCCCTTCCTCAATGCCCTCTCTCACCAAAACCTCAGTTCACCATCTGTGGCATGGGCTCGCCGCTGGGCTGCCCATCTCCAGCTCCTATGGTGTTGAGTCTGGAGGATACCTCGACTCTGCCTCTAGCCTCCGAGGATCAGACTCCACCTCAGTCCTGCAACTCAGCGGCTCCACCATGGTTTCCAGCTCCCTTGTCTCCACCAGCTCCCTCGTCCCACCGGCTCCGCCTTGGTCTGTCGTCCCCCTACCTCCACCTCGGTACTGCACTTCCCTGTTTCGCCTCGTCCCTTCATCTCTCTGGCTCCGCTGGGCTCCTCCTTCTCTCCAGTTCCACCTCAGTCCTTCCGGATCTCTGCCTACGCCTCGTCGCCGAAGCCAACTGCTCCACCTTGGCCCTCCAGATACTTGGCTTCGCCCTGGCTCATTGGCTGTCCATCTCTGCCTCGGGCTCCACCACCACCTGCTCCGCGGCCATTGGTCAACCCCCTGAAGTCGTCAGCTCTTCCTCCACCATGGCTCCTCCCTCCGTCAGTTCTACCATGGGTCACTATCATGGCTGCGGCTTGGGTCCCGCCTGGCTCCTCCCTCTGTCTCATCCACCTTGGCTCCTCCCTCAATCATCTCCACGCTGGACTCTGTTGTCCTCCTCCCGGGAGTCCGTCCTCCACCAGAGCCCCCTCCTGTACTGACTTCCTGCCAGCCCTTTGCCGTCCCCTGTCACATCCCACATCCACTCCTTTTTCCTCCTCCTAAGTTTTCTCTGCAGCGTGATGACACCTCATTTTACCGGTGTCTTAATTAGTAGATCATTCTCACCTGTCTATTCCTCATTTACTTTGTCATATAAGTTGTATTTCGTTCAGGTTTTCTTCGTCCGGTATTGTTTGTTACCTCGTGGTGTGTGTTTACCTGCTCTGTCTGAACATTACCCCTTTGTGGAATTAATTAAAGTGTGTTTGGAATTCTTTGTCTTCATTAGTCTGCTTAATCCCACACACCAACCATGACATAACTCATGAAGAACTAAATCATTTATTAATGATTACTACATCAGCAACTAATGGATATTCCACATGATTTAGAGATTAAGTAATAAATAAATTGTTATTAGTTAAAGGTGTCATAATGTATTTATTCCCTAATAACATATTATATTAACTAATGATGTAAATTCCTATGTTAATTACCACAATGGTCAAAGCTATGTACTTCATCTTCACGTTTTCTGCTTTAATTAATCATTATCAAATGATTTGCAAATGTATCATTATGTTATGACTTTACTTGTTGAGGCACAGAACTATTAACTAATTGTTAAGTAATATGTCATTGTGGTTATGGATCTTGAATTAGTCATGTGTTAGTTATCTGTTAGTTATTAGTTAAGCATGAATTAATGCATAGTGCCACCATATTGTAAAGTGTTACTGTTACAGCTGATCTCTATTTACAAGAAAAAAAAAATACATTTAAAGGGGTCATAAACTGAGAAACCAAAATTTCCTTGATCTTTTGACATAAGAGGTCATTGCACTATAAAAACATCCTTTAAGTTTCAGAACTCAAAACGTTGTTAGTCTAAAAACAGCTTGTAATGAAGGCAGTCTGCTAAAATGACAACTTTTGGAATGTTCTACTCTATGATGTAATAGGTAGTAGATTAAGCACCCCGTCCACAGAAGAAGATCGCCTCAGAGAACAGTAGAAAAATAAAAAACAAAGGCAGCTCATGATCTCTTTAAAAAGTAAAAGTAAATAAATAGACAGTACAACTTCAAGCTACATTATGTAACACAATGCTAAGTGTTTGCAAGAAATGTACAGAGTGAGTACTAAATATGTGCTCAAGGATGTGTTCATGCACTATATGGTAAGTAAGGAAACTGGATTTTTATCCAAATTCAATGCAGGAAAAAAAACTGTATTACGCTTAGCTATATAGCTATATATATAGCTTAGCTATAACCCACCAGTCCATTTTTGTCTTACCAGTAGCTATTCTAGATGCCAGACTCTCTCCTGCACCATTCCAGGCTGTCACAGCAACATTTGAGGCCTGCAGGCCAAAGACCTGACAGCTGAGGTTTGAGGTGAGACAGACAGGCACCCTGCCGTCAGAGCTCAGCTGGTAAACCCTGTATCCTGTGGTAAGAGCTGAGGACTTCCAGGCCACTGTGGCGGAGGAACTGTCACCCGTGAAGGTGACATTCATTGGTGGACAGGGCACTGAAGGAGAATACGGAGTAATAGATCAAGACAGAGAATATTTTGGTATGTTCTATACAGACTTCTTATTCTTCTGAGACCTTCTTTTGAGATCAGTCTGTCTAATATAACCTTAGACTTTTTTTCAACATTGAATGTTTGACTTGTTGTCTAGTACCTGTGACACCAGTAACAGCCTGAGATGGTTTGCTGATCCCAGCTGAGTTTTGTGAAAACACTGTCACACTGTAAGTGGTGCTACAGGGAACAGGAAACTCAAAGTAGTTGATGTCTGTCCAGTAGGATGACACGTCCATAAGGGACTGTGTGTTGTCCTGGATATTGCCGGTCACCTGTACCAGGTACGTGACGTCGGGACAATTCACAAAATTCCAGTAGACCCTGATTAGAGTGGCATCAACCATCACATGAGTCCTCACCCTCACAGTGGCAGGAGGACATGGGACTACAGGAGAGATCAGCAGAGGGTTAATTAGTAATAGAGCTGTTATTTTTATCTATTTATTAAAAACAATTTTCCTCAAACAACATAAAGTTAAATTAAAATATTAAATCAAAAACAAAAAAATAAACATTGCCTTGGCTACTAACTTAAATAAGTAGATGTATTATAATATAACTGAAAAAATAAAGCTAATATATATTTAAAAAAAAAAAAAATAGAAGTCAACCAATTAATCTGCATCGATAGCTGATTACTGGAACTGTCGGTTATCGGCAAAAATCCATACCAATAGTTTTTTTAAGGTTGCTGCAGAAGGATTGTTCCTTGTTAGAGTGTTAATTTCAACATTTACTAATAGATTTTGAAATTTTACAGTTGCATTTGTTAACATCAGTTTATTAACTAAAACTGATGAGTGTATAATTAATATTTAATATTAAGATTTTTATTCCATTTTGAATGTGTGGTTGAATACTGTTATTTGTTTGCTTGTTTGTTTGTTAGTCAAAGTTTAACACTGTTCTGTCAACTTTTTCTGAGTTGACTGAACTTAAAATTTTAAGGCAGCCAGGTTACAAATTATTTTAAGTTGACTCAACAAACTATTTTTTACAGTGTAGGCTTTTGGGTCAAAAGACAACACTCAATTAATACAATTTAAGAGCGGAATACATTATCTTCATATTATCCACCAACTCTCATTTCTCATCTGCCAATTTTCAAATTGCTAAATGTGACAAAATTATATATTAATTGTATACTGTCATGAAACTGGTCTTGATTCTCAGTCCGCTCGCCACCATGCTCCACCTCACTCACCATGTTAACAGCTGCAGCCAATCATAAACGGTGGGCCCTTCCCACTATTCTGGGCTGAGTATTGCATTGCGTTTATCACTCTCTTTGTGTTAGCAGCTGTACGGAACCACCTTTGTTCATCCTTAGCCTAGTTCAGTCGTGTTTATAGTTAGTTTATTCTAGTCTTGTATTCTCGCCTTGTTATATTGTCTTGTCTGCCTTCAGCCTGCCCTGGACTTTTTGGCTGTCGTGGATTTAACCCTTTAACCCTCTGTTCGCCCCTTGAATTAACTCTTTTTGGATTACCCGTTTGCCTCATCCCTTGGATTACATTCGCAGCTGATCGACCCTCGTCTGTCTTACGGATTGCTCGTGTCTTGCTCTTATATACCCGTTTGCCGCTGTTCGACCCTGCCTGCTGTTTTGGCTATGTCTTTGTTCAATAAAGCTTTACGTATCTCCCTCATTACATATTACATATACACAGATTGATTTAATTATAGCTACTTTGAAATATGTGAATTCTGGATGCAGTAATTTGGGAGAGAAAATGTGGAAATATCCTGAAAATAATGTCACGAAGAAATGTCATTATTGGTATGCAAAAGAAAATTTTTGTAGTGATGTAAATATTGTATCACGTGTATAATGGTTTTGTGTTTTAAGTCCTGTAATTTTTAGATAAATAGATCCTGTAACGTTGTCAGACATATCTGGTTGTATACCTGCTCCTCTCTGAATTGGCACAGTGAGTGAGCTGTTGCAGGTTCCATCGGAAGTCAGCGCACTGAAGTTGTACAACATCCCACAAGTCAGTCCATGAATGCTACAGGACGTGCTTGTGGTGTCACAGAGTAGCGTGTGCCCATCCATGGTGTGAGCCATTGTGAAGTACTGTAGCGAACCTTGGCCCTCCACCCAGGAAACTGTGGCAGTCCTGGTGTCACACTGCATTTCCACAGTCATGTTCTGTGGCTCACAGGGCACTGTATAGAGCAGAAGAAATATAGTATATTATGGATTTCACACCAAAATATAAGGCTTTTCATATTGTCCTGAAGCCAACATGTGGTCTCACCAGTATAGAAGGTGA
The DNA here is from genome assembly GCA_012976165.1 of Labeo catla. Lineage (NCBI taxonomy): Eukaryota > Metazoa > Chordata > Actinopteri > Cypriniformes > Cyprinidae > Labeo > Labeo catla. Next base: position 42,000 of record VONZ01000705.1, on the reverse strand, counting down.
CCTGCTGACTGGCTGGGCTGGTGCAGTTTCCAGCCGAAGCGGTTATGTTAAAGTCATAAATCTGTCCGCAGTGCAGGTGTAGCAGGGTGCAGTTGTTTGTGGTGCTTCTGCAGGTGCGGATATCTCCATCTCTACTGCTGGCCGTGAGTGAGTATGACTCAGCAACCAGAGAGGGTGACCATGTTGCCGTCATGCCATTCGAGTCACACACTGGGCTCACTGTTATATTCTGAGGAGCACAAGGTGCTGTAAGGGAATTAAATAGAGAGTTTACACTGTAGGTGGGTGCAGATTTTAGCTCTCAAATCTCACACATATGCAGTGTGCCTTGATGCAACAAGTTAGTGTTGTGTTGAGTAGTTGTGTACCTGTGTGCATCTTAAGAGGCGGACTCCGCAAGCTGCTGCATTTGTCAGAAGATGCAGAAATTATAATGGTGTACTGCATTCCACACTTCGCTCCAGAGAGGTCACAGGACGTGCCAGTGCTGTTGCATATTAAAATGCTTTGGTCATGACCTTCAGCTGTGGCCACATAGAAGGAAGACCCCTCATTCAACTGCCAGCTAACTGTGATATGGCTGCTGTAACAGTCCGTGTGTGCAGTGATGGAGGTGAGGGCACAGGGAGCTGCAGACAGAAATGATATTCAGACAGTTTGGGTGGATGTAGCTCAAAAGCTGGTCTACATTTTAAAATGGAAAACACAAACGTTTGAGTATGCTTGCACCTGTTTGAATCTGGAAGGCATTGCCGGGTCCGCTTCTGCAGAATGAATTCACCGCAGTAATGTGGAAGGTGTACGTGGCTCCACAGAGCAGGTCGGGAACATTGCAGTGCAGCTCTGTACCCGAGCAGCTGGAGTTGCTTCCGCCCCTCTCCACTGCCAGTACAGAGTAAGACTCCGCCCCCTTTGCTTGTAGCCAAGTTACCCAAGCTGAGTTGGTAACGCAGTCCAGGTTTCCTGTCTCTCCTTGAGGAACACAAGGAGCTAAAAATACACAAATACAGTCTGTTAACTTGTGCGCAACAACAGGCATTTCCAAACATACATTCTTTACAGTAAATTTAACAGTGTTTTTTCTGAATTTTCATTGACAATAAAGTACACAAGGTACAATACAACTTTTAAGGAGACTCTTAACTTTAGATGTTAACTGTGTCCACTTAGATCGGGGATATTCAATCCTGCTCCTTGGAGGGACAATGTCCTGCAGAGTTCAGCTCCAACTCCAATTAAACACACCTAAACCTGTTAATCAAGGTCTTACTAGGCATACTAGAAACTTTCAGGCAGGTGTGCTAAACTCTGCAGGACAGTGACCTTCCAGGACCGAGTTTGGATGCCCAGATGAGCAACAGAAACATCCATCATGTTGAAAAATCCAGCATATGCTGGTTTGGTATATTTTGAAGCATGGCTGCTGGTTTGAGCTGGTTTAAGATGGTCATGTGCAGGTCATGAGCTGGTTTAAGCTGAACTTGTGCTGGTTCTAAGATGGTCCTGAGCAGGAGCTATTTGCTTAGCATCAGCTTAGGACCAGCACATGACCAGCTAAGAACCGGCTTAAACCAGCTCATGACCAGGTAAGGACCAGCTTAAGTCAGCTTAAACCAGCAGCCATGCTTCAAAACAGACAGGGTTGTCTTACACTGGACACCAGCAACACAACAAGATCAAATAGATGCCATGATACTGTCTAAATGTGGCACGACATTAAAAGTGTAGACAGCCTTAAAAAATTGTTTCAGTGTGCAACACAACAATGGTCCCATAGGATGTAAACACGGTGCTTACTGTAGTTTCTCTTTCATAAATCAGTTCTCTTTAGTTCTCATTCCATGAAATATTGTGTAAAATATTTTGTTCATTCATTTGCAGCATTTTTTCATTTGTTGTCATTGAATTATGTATGTATCATATTGATGGACTGCCGGTAATTATGTGTTGTGGAGATTACCTGAGCTGACATTAACAGCTGTGCTGGGCTGGCTCTCACAGCCACTCCTGACAGACGCTACAGTGACAGAATATGACTGTCCGCATGGCAAGCCACTGAATGAACAGCTGGTGCTAGTGGAATTACATGACAGGAAAGATCCTCCACTGGTTTCTGCCCTCACATGGAAAGATTCTGCATCTGGATTGGCTGGCCATGTGACAGTCATTGAGCCAGTAGAGCAGCTCATCTTAACATCAACCGTCTGAGGAGGACAGGGCGCTAAAAAAGAAAGAGACCTTTCAGACATCTGAGGTTTAGAATTTACTTAAAGTTTTATCCTGACTTGACAGTAAAGGGTGTATTTCCAAATGGAATTGTAAAAGTAGATGTTCACTGAAGAAAATGAGAGTGATCCTTGCCTGTGCAGTGCTAGAATGTTCTTGGTGGTAGCTGCCAGGGTGTTTCTAAGTGCTGCTGAGGTGTTCTGAGTGGTTGTTACCATGTTGCAATGTGGTGCTAAAGTGTTCTGAAGTGGTTGCTTTGAAAGTGGCAAAGTGTTTACACCAGGGGTGTCCAAACCTGTTCCTGGGTCACTATCGTGCAGGGTTTAGCTCCAATCTAATTAAACACACCTGAACCAAAGTAATCAAGGTGTTCAGACTCACTAGAAATTTCTAGGCAAGTGTGTTGGAGCTGGTTGGAGCTAAACTCTGCAGGATACTGGCCCTCCTAGAGCAGGCTTGGACACCCCTGATTTACACCCTTCAAAAAAATCTAATTACAAATGGCTTACTTGCAAACAAACTATGTAAACAAAGTATGTAAACACACACACACAATCTTTAAACTGAAGTGTGCATTTTAACAGTCTGAGTGTGCCACTTACCAGTATGCACTTGTGTGAACAAACTCTCTTCGCTGCTGCATGTGTGGTCCATAGACAGCACAGACACATTATAAACCTGCCCGCACAGCAGATGATTCAGGTTACACTGTTGCAAGCTGCTACTGCAGTAGGCTGTATGGGCACCATCTACAGTGATACCCTTAGCCTGGTAGAACAGTGCCCCACTGGCACTTTGCCACGTCGCAGCCGCAGAGTTAGACAAGCAAACAAGAGATGCCTGCACATTGGTAGGTACACATGGAACTGAGGAAGAGGAGGAATATGAGGTGTTAATGTCCATGGGCATAGAGTTGCTGAAATAGTGGCATAATACAGACAAAATCCTAACCTGACTGTAACTGTGAAAAAGCGTTTTGGCTGTTGCAGTGGCTGTCCTGGGCGGTGAGTGTGAGGTTGTAGGCTTGGCCACAATGCAAGCTAGCCAATCTGCAGCTGGTGGTGGAGCTGCTACAATATGTTTGGTGCCCATCTGGACTGGATGCTTGGACCAAGTAGGAGGCAACATGCTCTCCATGTTCCCAGGACACTACACCTGTGTGGCTGCTACACTCCATTTGAGCAATGATTCCACGTGGCTCACATGGAACTGGGATGAAAGAAAAGGAATGGACAGGCAAAATTGTTTAGCTGGTCTCAACTGGTATTCAAGTAAATATTTGTATATATGCATACAAAGTATATAAGTATATGCATACAGTCATCCTACCTGTGTCCAACTGTACACTATGACTTGGTGCGCTGGTACACACATGGTCGGAGGCGGTCACGCTGATGCTGTATGTGAGTCCACACAGTAAATCACTAAACTTGCATGTGGTGCTACTGCTGTTGCATGAAGATGCAAACCCCCCGCTCCCATGAGCAAGAACAGTGTACGAGAAAGCTCCTTGGCTAGGCTGCCAGGACACATCAACCACACCGGATCCACAGCTCAGGTTTGCCTGAATCTGGTTGGGGACACATGGCACTGGGGACAAAATGGCAATTGAGATGCTAGTACTCACTGTCATACAGAAAAAGTTCAACTGCATTGTATTGTATTGTGTTTTATTAGGTGTAACCAACCTGAATGCAGTGTTGTGATCTCACTCCTTGAAACATTACAGTGGTGGCCAATGGCAAGCACACTGATGTTGTAAATGGAACCGCATACAAGGTTAGGGATAACACAGGAAGTATTTGTGCTGTCACATAATGTCATCTGGCCGCCTGTGTTGATGGCATGCACCTCATATGATTCTGCCCCAGCACCAGGATTCCACTGCACATGGGCAGAGTTTGAAGAACAGAGCAAATTTGACTTCACATTCTCAGGTGGGCAGGGTACTGTTCGTATGAGACAGAGAGAGCAAAAAGTCAAAGAGAGATAAGCTTTGTTGTGCACATGTAGGTGCTGCATTAATTATTAATTTTCTCCTTCCTACCCGATGCCACTGCCAGGGCTGTGCTAGGCATGCTGTGACAACGTCCATCATATGATACCATAGTAACATTGTATGTTTGTCCACAGGCTAGTCCACTTAGTTCACAGTTAGTGGAGTTGCTGGAGCAGGTGGAGACCAGACCCTCCGGTGTCCTGGCATTAGCAGTGTAGGAAATAGACCCACCAGTGGGACTCCACTGCAGCAGTACAGAGTCAGTGTGGCAGTCCAGGTGTGTAGCAGTAACCTCCGGGGCACAGGGAACTACAGGAAACATAATAATATAATAAAATTCACTAGAATAATATGTACAAATCAAAAGACAGAACAGATTTGTTCAGATCTAGAACAACAACAAAACTAGACAAACATAATACCTGTGCGGAAGTTTTCTGCCTGACTGGGCAAACTGGAGCATTCATCTCCAACAGCAATCACCTGAATAGTGTAATTATCTCCACAGATGAGATCTCTAAGAGTGCAATGTGTAAGAGGCCCAGAGCTCTCACAGGACATGAAATTGAATGTACTGGTCCAGGCATAAGCAATGTAGTACAGGGCCCCCATGCTTGCATTCCAAAACACATGTGCCTCAGCAGTAACACAGTCCAGTGCCACAGACACACCTGTAGGAACACAGGGCACTGCAAAAGAGAAAGAAAGCTTAATTCACCTAAGCCAAAATCATACAAATAATCCCTGTAAGTTTATGGCATAACCTTACTGACAAATGGAAAAGTGTAAGCTTCCTGTGTGCCATGCAGTTTAGTTGAATAGAGCAGTGGTTCCCAACCACATTCCTGAAGTGCCCCCAACACTGCACATTTTGCATGTTTCCTTAATCAAAAACACCTGATTCAACTCATCAGCCTCTTAGTAGAGACTCCAACAACTGAAATGGGTGTGTCGGACAAAAGAGAGATGCAAAATGTGCAATGTTGGGGGGCACCAGGAATGTTGTTAGGAACCACTGGAAATGCACCAAAATGGCTAAGACCGATTAGAGTCCAGAATATCTAAACTAAGGATAATTAAGCTACATTCATAGTGGAATTTGATTGCTGAAAATTGCTAGAGAACCTTCCTTGCGAATGCAAACAAGAAACTGGAACTATGGAAAATTTGATCCTGGGATCAAACCATAGCAACATTATCAGGTTCAGTACCAGGGAGATTCAGGAAGGATATGATAGTGTACATCAGGGGTGTCAAACTCAAATCTGTCAAATCAGGGGTGTTTTGTTCCAACCTTGCTCCAACACACATACTATACAGTTTTCAATTAGGCCTGAAGGACTTGATTAGTTGGATCAGTTGTGTTTAATTAGGGTTGCATCTAAACTCTGCATGAATATAATTGCCCAGTGCTAGAAAAGTTATTGGAACATTTTACTGTAAATGATCCAGAAATTCCATATGCCTTAAGTGCTTTAGTACCATGGTTTTCAAATCCAGTCCCCGAGGCCCACTGCTCTGCACATTTTGTATGTCTCCCTTCTTTAACACACCTGATTCAGATCATCAGCTTGTTAGGAGAAAGATCCATGAAATGAACTAAGTGTGTCAGATTCATAAACATACAAAATGTGCAGAGCAGTTGACTGGAGTTGAGAATTACTGCTTTAGTGTATAATACCTGTGCTGAGACTTGTTTGCATGCAGTACCTGAGTTAAGAGGGCTCAGCTTGCTGGGTGTTGAGTTACAATGGCGACTGGAGGCAATCACGCTAACATTGTATGTTTCACCGCAGGACAGTTTTGGCATGCCACAGCTCGAAGACCAGGACATGCATGTTCCCAAAGGCTCATCTGGGCCATGCACTGTCGCTGTGTAGTATTCTGCACCCTCAGCTGGCTCCCAGGATACAGTAGCAATGTTGGAAATGCAGTCCGTAAAGCCAACGACCGATGTGGGAGTACAGGGTTCTGTAAGATGGCAGAGTGACATAATCCAAGTCATTCAACAAGTGGGAGTGTGTTATGCTAAGGCTGTGATGTCCTTTTGAAAGCAAGAGAGATATGTACTTCTTATGATGTATGTTAGAGGGTCCTAACCTGTCTGCAGTACTGAAACATTACTGGGGTGGCTCCGACATACATTTCCCACAGCTTGCACACTCAAATAGTACGACTGACCACAGTTGAACTCAGAGAACTGTGCACTTGTGGTATTGGTGGAGAGTTCCACCCGGTGACCGCTGTCAGACTCTGCAGACACTAGGTACATCTGAGCATTTTCACTTGCTTCCCAGGTGAGGGATCCCACTTTCATGTTACAGTCAAAAGAGGACACCAGTTTTCGAGGGACACATGGAGCTGTACACGATACAGGCAATCTCGATCAGTCATTTGTTAGATTACCAAAAAACTTTTTGCAAACATAGTCACTTTGGTGCAACGTAGTTTCAGTTATTTTTGTCTTATATAGAACTCTACCTTAATTTTTCTTAGACACTCACCCATGTGGATGACTGTGCCATCACTAGGCATACTGTTGCAGATTTGGGCATTGGCGACTACTTGGACAAAGTAAATTTCTCCACAGTGCAGTTCCTCCCAGACACAGTATGTTGTGTTTGTTATGCAGACGTGTGTGTGGTTATCCTGTCCTATGGCAATGGCGGTGTAAATATCTGCACCATCACTACCAGCCCAGCTGACAGCTCCAATGTTATTCTCACACTCTGCATAGGTCTGAATGTGGTACGGCACACACGGGGCTATAGAAAAAAAGCAATGATTGATACAAAACCCAATATTACAACTCAAATATGGTATAAATGTTAGAATGATGAGTGTCGTACCAGACGTATAATGCGCAGGATCACTTGGTATGCTGTCACAGACATCATTTTCCCCCATTGTTGTGAAGGTGTAGGTCTGTCCGCAAAGAAGCTCCACTGTTAGCATAGATTCAGATGTCTGGTAGGAGTCAGCGTATCCTAGATTGCTTGTTATATGCACTGTGTAACTTGATGCACCTCTGCTGTGATTCCAGTTCAAGAGAACTGTGTTGTTATCACATGATCCTAAAACTGTTGGTTGAGTTGGTTGACAAGGTTCTGAAGAAACAGATACAGCAGAGGTTTCATTGTGATGTTAAAGACGAGCAAACATTAACTTTTATTCTTTCAAGCAAGTTTAAAATGTATTATCTGTTGTGTGTGACTATCGTAGTCTACAATAATGCACTTTTTGTTGCATGTTTCTTGCATGCTTGTCTGTTATAATGCTAGGCCAGGGCTAGGCAAGTTCAGTCCAAAAAAGCTGATGTCTTCCAGAGTTCAGCTCCAATCCTAATCAAACACACCTGAACAAGCTAATCAAGGTCTTCAGGATTACCAACGGTGCATTCCAAATAAGATATATCGCCGTCTAAAGTTTGTGTTTGAGTTTCAGATTCAAGTTTATAGTTAACAAAACCAAACAAATCAAACCCAATTTAGATCAACTTCAGCAGACTCACTGTCTAGAGCGGGTGCACCAGAATAAAGCCTGCTCCAGAGCAGGTTAGCCTTGTATTGGAATTTACCATTATGACGAACACAGCTAAAGATTAGTCCATCTTCTCGAACCCAGAAAAACAGGAGTCTGCTCAAGCTAAACTCAAACTTACCTGGGTAGCTACTAAAACCAGCTTTGTGAAATAGGCCACGGAAGCAGGGTTGGCTACCCCTGTTGTATATAGATCAAAATTAAATTTGAAAGATAGAATCATCTACCTGTTGTAATGTGTACAGTGCTGCTGACATCACTATGGCAGTGACTACTGTAGGCAGTGACGGTGAAGGCGTACTCCACTCCACACTGCAACCCACTCATTTCACAGCTGTCAGATGTAGAGTTACAAACTGCATCTGCTTCTCCTGTGCTGAGGGTGGCGCTAACAAGGTAGTATTGCACATCATCCCTTTGTTCCCAAGTCACTATGGCTGTGCTAGGCTTGCACTGAAGGTTCACGTTCACATGCAATGGAGCACAAGGACCTAGAGGTCAAACAACAAATTAGTTAAATATTCCCATCATCAGCTCTACTCACTTTCTACATCTACACTGCACATGCCTTGTTTGCAGATAATATATATAGAATATGATGACTCACGTGTTTGGAAGGTCACTCCTGTCTCCTGAGTAACCTCACATTCATCATTAATTGCTGTGAGCCTGACTGCGTAAGTCTGTCCGCAGGTAAGATCGCTGATATTACAGAAATTCTCTTGGGAAATGCAGGAGGCGATGTAGCCATTGTTACTGATAGCAGTGAGCTCAAAGGATGCTGCTCCACCGCTCCAGGCCCAGCTGAACAATGCTGTGGCATTCTCACAGTTCACATCAGCAGTGACTGAACTGGAAACTGGTGGACAGGGGGCTAGACACAAAGACATAGCAGCAATGAACAGCTTGGTAGATGGCACAATCTTCTGTTATTTAAAAATGAGAGCAACAAATTGTCATGGCAAAGAATGTAAATGGTTCCTGATTTGAAATTTCTTAATTTGTCTAACCTGATGTGAAGAGAACTGTCTCGCTGTCTGTGCTGTTGTAAGTTTCTCCAATGGCGCGTACATGAGTGTTGTAAACCGTTCCACAGATCAACCCCGTCACACTGCAGCTGGAGCTAGTTGTGTAGCAGGACAGACTGTGTCCATTGCGACCCTCCAGGAAAGCCACGTATGCCACTGCCCCAAAACTTTCCTCCCACGACACAGTCCCGACATCACTTGTGCAATTCAGATGGGTTTGCACATTTTGGGGTGGGCAGGGTTCTGGTGAAGCATACAGAGTCAGTTGTTGGACACCGGTACAGAAAGCACTAAAATCATTGGTATAATTGCAAATTTAATGCACCTGTGTTTAGAATAGTTGATGTAGACACAGCAGCTCCTCGGCAGACGTTGTTGTGTGCTGTCACTGTGATGTCATATGTCTGACTGCAGGACACATTATAGAGGGCACAGGAGGTGTCACTGGTGGAGCAGGACAGCACTGATCCCAGATCAGTGGCAGCCTGCGCTGTGTACATGGAAGCACCTCTACTTCTATCCCATGACAGCTGGCCAATAGACAGGTCATATTGCACTTCAACATTCTGAGGTGCACAAGGACCTGAGATCACAATGAAATAAGATAAATAATTTATTGTTACGCAAAATATATATAGTGGTACAAAAATAGCCACAGCAGTGCTAACAATTGTGGGTGGTTGCAAGGACATTGCTGTGCAATCGGGGAGATGTTCTGAGTGGTTATTATGTGCTATTATGCTATGCTATTATGAGGTTCCTATTACAGGTGCGACGATAAATCAATTCGTGGATCGATTCTGTGATTTATGCGAATGCATCGTGATTCTCTCAAATCAATTCTGAGCTTAGATTTTAACAGCAGATAGCACTGCATGCTTTAGAAATTGCTGTACTCTGCATGCTTCCAGTTCCTTACAAATGTACCACTTGAACCTAAAATAATCATTCATAAAGTTCGAAAAGGTTGAAGCGAATTACAAGAGCGTTCACAGTGGGCTGTGATTACATTAATCTTGCATCATAAAAGCTGAGGTGCAAGTACATTTAACCACTTAAACGTGTGCAGTAAAAAAATTGTCTAGAGTGCAATCTGCTTTTAAAAACTAAGCTCAGAATTTTTTCCAGAGAGAACTGCAATGCATTTGGAAAGTCAAACTGATTTATTGTTGCACCCCTAGTTTCTGTGATGTACTGGGTTGTTGCCAGGACATTGCTACAGTAAAGGCTGTAGAGCAGGGGTGGCGAACGCCGGTCCTGGAGAGATGCAGCCCTGCATAGTTTTGCTTCAACCCTAATCAAACGCACCTGAACAAGCTAATCAAGATCTGAATGGTTACTAGAAAGCAACAGGCAAATGAGTTTTAATTAGGCTTGGAGCTGAACTCTGCAGGGCTGCGGCTATCCAGGACCGGAGTTTGCCACCCCTGCTACAGAGGGTGGAGAGCATTGTTAGATGTCATTCTATATTTAGGTGTACATTTCATGTCAGCCCAAAAGTCAGGAAATCAAGTATTCTTTTTTTGATAAATAAGTGGTTGAATAATATTTCCCCTTAATATGCTAAATTAATTATTTGGCAAGCTTAAGCTCTCATGACTTTTTAAATATGTTAATAAAAATTAACATTTGATTCATTATTTTGTCAACAGTGTTATGGACAAATGCTGTGTCAAATTAAACATAAATGAGGTACCACATGTTTGATAACACATTTGTTTGAAGGTTTTTGAGTCTATTCTATTGAGTTTTTGAGGTTATCTGTCTAACTGATTTAAAAACTATGAATTTGGGGCTTCATAATGGGCGCTCTGTGGGATGCTATCATGAGGAATTGAACTTCTCTGTAACATAAATCCACAGTATGCTAAATTTAGTGTTATTCACCATCCTTACCCAATACTTCCATCTCCAGAGATATCCCCATCTTTCTGATGGTTTAGTTTACATTTAAAATATTTATGACATAAAAACAGCTGACAAAGTAACACAGCTGACAGGACACATTAGAAGAAAAGGAGAAAACTTTCTTTAACATAAAAAGCTTTTTATCTTAACTTTTTCAGTTCTTTTTCATCAGTCATGACCAAGCAGAAATAGAGACATGTCAAATATATAATATTATCTAGATTTAAATCAATCATGAGGAATTCTGAATGCTTTATAACCCTTGACAAATGTGAATATAATATGTATATTATATTATGGATACTGAGTTCATAGAAAGTGTGGCCGTAATTAGATCAGTTAAGTTTATCCATTGTAATGCAAATCATGATTTTAATTCCTATGTCATTTCTGTGTAATGACTTTCTCATAATTACATTTACATTTACCAAATCGGACAGCAGAAAAACAGAAAATTCCAGTATAGAATATGCCATTTTTGCAAGAAAAAAGATGGGTATCTGTTAGATGTTTGTATTAAATTAATTAGAAATGTCCCCTGATATAAAAGTGATCATTGCTTGAAGTGAAAGGTTAGTAGAATTGATAATAGAGTCAATGGACATGACATGTACCCCTAATTATAGAATGACTCTATTATGTGTAATAAGGTGTTTGTTAGGGTATTGCTACACTGTATTCTAGGAGGTGTTCCCAGTGGTTTTACTCACCTGTATTCAGGTGTCCAGTCATGGTTGCACTGCTGCTACAGGTCTGTCCTTCGGCTAACACAGTAATGTTGTAGCTCTCACCGCAGGCCAGTCCTGTCAGCTCACAGTTAGTATCGTTGTTTTTACAGCTTAGCACATGGCCAGATTCACTTACTGCTGTGGCGGCGTATTGCATTGCCCCAGTGCCCGGCTGCCATGACAGTACAGCTGTACCAGACTGGCAGTCTATTAGTGCCTGGATGTTATGAGGCATGCAAGGAGCTGAAATACAGACAAATATCTGCCAGTCAGACAATGTCATGCTACATTAAAAACCATGGTATCATCAATGTACCATGGTATTCTTTAAAGTACCTCAGAGCATGTGTACCAGTGACAAGAATTCAGAATTTATTTACAAATGCATTTTAAATTCCAAATGAATTCGAACATGTTTGAAACTAAAAATGTTATATAATATAGACATGTTTCATTTCAAAATGTCTGGGGCTGTTTCTTCTTGAGTGGCTATGTTTAATATCTTCGAATTGTTATTCAGTTTATTTCTTTCAGTTTATCTTCTTGTTCCAATTCAGAATGCAGTTGAACATAGAGTGGGGCATGTAACCAATTTCGATTGTGAATGCTGGATTAAAAGCATTAAAATAAAACCTTGTAGGTACATTTGGTGTATGTTTGGTGTTCTCAGTGCTTTCTACCTGAATTAACATCAGTGACGGCACTGGGCAAGCTATCACAGTATCCGTCTGATGCTATCACACTGACACGGTAGGTTTGTCCACAGGCAAGTCTGTTAACTGTACAGGTGGTGTGGTTCATGCTCTGACAGCTGGTGAAATGGCCGTTAGTGTCCTCAAGCACAGCCGTATATACGTCTGCTCCTGCGCTCTCCTCCCAGAACACAGACAGGTCGTTCCCTTGGCAGCTCACATTAGCAGTCACCTGATCCGGCACACAGGGCACTGGACATGAGAGAAGTGACTGTCAGTGAATCAAATCATTGATTTTCAGAAAGAAAGAACAAGAAAGTTTGAGGTTTGCTGTGAATAACTACTGTATGGTAGAATGCGTATCGCAATAAAATCACACATACCTGTCCTGATTGGAGCAGCTTGACTTGGCGGGCTTGTGCAGATGCTGTCCTGTGCCATTACTGTGGCAGTGTATGGCACACCACACATCAGTGATGTGAGATCACATGACTGACCAAACCCTGAGCAGCTGTCGGAGAATAACCCATCAGCACTTAAGGCCTGGACTGTATAGAGCTCACCAGCTTCATTGCTCAACCATGACATGGTGACTACATTATCACTGCAGCTAGTACTGGACACCAGACTCTCCGGAATACAGGGAACTGTGGGTTGAAATACACTGTGATGATGGAAAAAGCATGCCCAGAGTATCTTGCATTTTTCATCTAATAGGGTTTGAAACTCTTTAAAGGATTAGTTTGTTTCCAGAATAAAAATTTCCTGATAATTTACACACACATATACTGTGTTGCGATGCCAGTTACAGTCGATAAAGTGTATATAAAAACAGCTTTAATAACAGGGTTGAATGATCAGTGTGTATTACCTGACCGTACGATGACCTCAAGGCTCTGCGAGCTGTTGCATATCCTTCCCTCAGCAGTGACTGTCAGGACATACATCTGGCCGCAGGGAAGGGAAGTGACCTCACAGGAAGTGGAGCTTGCCGTGCAGCAGGTGGTCTCTCCATCTGTACGCTCCAAAGTGGCAGTGTAGCTTAATGCACCAACACTCTCATCCCACAACACACTCACCGTGCCAGTGTCACACCCCACAGACGTGATCACATTCTGTGGTGGACAAGGGGCTGGAAGAAAAAATGAGACAGGATTGTGAAATTATGTGAATGTTTTTTTCATTGAAAAGCATTCTTTACAACCTCACTATCTTGCCTGTCTCGGTCTGCAAAGTGTTGCTCATGGGGCTGTCACATTGACTGTTAGATGCAGTGACACTAAAGTTGTAGAATCTTCCGCACTGTAGCTGTTCAACTGTACACTGGTTCTCAGTTGAGTTACACTGGTACACCTGTCCATCACTGTCAGTTGCTGTGGCGATGTAGAGCTCTGCCCCTGCTGACTCTTCCCATGCCAGCCAAGCCGAATCAGACAGGCAGTCCATTTCAGCATCCAACATGAGGGGAACGCAAGGAGCTTTATACACAAACACACATCCCAAAAGTGAATTTTGTGACAAACACAGGTAAACAGATATATATTTGGTGATAAAGTGTCAGTTAAATGTGACAAACCTGCCATAACATACTGAACTGGTGAATTCTCCCCAGTGCAACCATCCCTTAATGGCACTACAGTCACATTATAATCCATGCCACAGGCCACAGTGATATCACAACTGGTTTCTGTGGTGTTACACATGTAGTAATCATTGTCGTTATTGGCGTAAAAGGCCTGTGCGATGTAGAGGACACCATCTACACTAGAGTCCCAGGACACAGACACTGTGTTTAAATCACAGTCCAAGACGGCAAAGATAGCATCTGGTGGGCAAGGAGCTGAAGAATGCAGAAAAGAGATGTTAGAGGCATGCAGACATTGAAATATGAAATATTTTATGTATATACGGGTACCTGAGGTGACATGTTCCACAGAACTTTGGGAACTGTTGCAAGTTTGACTATAGGCGACCACCGTAATGCTGTAAGTCAGTCCGCAAAGGATGTTGGGAACTTGGCAGAAGGTTGTATTAGAGTCATACCCCAGCACTTGACCATCGCTGCTTCTCACTGTGGTGTGGTAGTAATGGGCTTGACCTGTCTGTTGCCAGGTAACATTGAGAACAGTAGCTTGACACTCCAGGATAGTCTGCACATTCTGAGGCACACAAGGGGCTGAAGGGGACACAGAGGTCAAAGGTCACTACAAGTGGACCACCAACCTAAAGGCTCAGACACCCTAAACCTGACATCAAAGAACTAGTGTGTCATCAGTTCTGATGGTCTTATGGGCAGCATATAGTGCATATATAGTGCCGTTTCGCTTCGGGCATCCTGAGTTTGAGTACTGGCTCCAAGATCTTTCTCAGTATGATCCCTCTCTCTGCCACTTCCCTTCCTGTCTACTCACTGTCCTATTGTAATGAAGCTGAAAAAATCTTAAAATAAACGAACATTGCAAGCAGACTGTGGTGCTTCCTCATGTCACTTGCGTCAGGGCCAAAACGTTGTGCTTGAACATACCACCTAAATCAGAGTTCCTCAAATCTTGAAATGGTGGGCCAATGCCCTGCAGAGTTTAGCTTCAGCCTTAATCAAATACACCTGAGCAAGCTAATGAAGGTCCTCAGGATCACTAGGAAATCACAGTTAGGTGAGCTTCATTAGGGTTTGAGCTAAACTCTGCAGGGTCCTCCAGGATCAGATTTGAGGAATCCTGGCATAGCATGTCATGCCCACTGACCGTTGGCTGAATGTCTGATGCATATGGCACACAAACTTGTGAACACTTCAGGAGTTGCAAAATCGTCACTAGATTGTTTGAAACATACAGAATTTTAGGGAGACGTCTATATCGTGTTCTTTAACATTCCGTCTTGAAACAAGGTTGCTGTAAAACCAAACCCCCCTCATGAAAGAAGAAAGCCATTGTGTTTACAACTGTGACAATGAGCACTTATCAGGATCAACTAAACACTGGCTTTTCAAAAGTATGTGAAATATGTAAAGTTCACAGTATAGACTCTTTAAAATACATCCAAGAGTTTTACACAGCGGCCTGTTATTGTGGGAACATTTCCACGCCCCTAAATATGACGCGCAAAACGAAACGTGATTGGTTGTCGGTCATATGGCCTCTTAGGAGGTCCTTGGCCATTCAAAGCAGCCAAGGTTCCCAGATCATCTGCAGCTAGTCTGAAGGTCTGGCTATGTGAGACTACTTCTGCACCTGCTTGAAAGGAAAAAACTTTCTGGTTCGTTAAGTTGTACAGCTAATCAGAGTGATTCAACATTCAAAGCCATCAGTGGGGTTCTGACTGGTTCGAGAGACACTCAACAATGACCCATTGTTGGTTGAGAGTTGGTTTTGTGTCACGGTCTAGTCCAGGGGTGCCCAAACTCAGCCCTGGAGGGCCGGTGTCGTGCAGAGTTTAACTCCAGCTTGCCTCACCACACCTGCCTGGAGGTTCTAGTATGTCTAGTAAAAGCTTGACTGGCTGGTTCAGGTATGTTTAATTGGGATTGGAGCTAAACTCTGCAGGATACTGGCCCTCCAGGACCGGGTTTGGGCACCCCTGGCCTAGTCATTTTAGACCACTGGCTGCAGTTGGTGATTTATAGGGTGAGTTTCACTGTGCATAACTCATAGCCAAAATGGAAAGGTGTTTTGGGTTGGTAACAAAGGTGTCGCCATGCAGTTGCTAAAATGCTCTGAGAGGTTTTAGCAGCATTAAATATTGTAAATACTGTAACTCTTACCTGTTTCGAGAATGCGGACTTCACTTCTGGATCCAATACAGTTGCCATCCACACCAGAAACATAAATTTGATAAGTCTGCCCACACTGCAGGCCTGTAATATCACAGGTGAGCTGGGTGGTGCCGCAAGTCACCCTATGACCCCCGCTGCTCTCAGCAATAGCCATGTAGGACACTGAGCCCTGAGAGGTCTCCCAGGAAACGGACACAGTGTCTGAGTCACAGGATGACTGAATGGACACCTGAGTGGGTGGACATGGTGCTGAAGAAGCAAAGGAACACCAAAGCAACATGCTAATCAGTTATGTCAACATTTCATTACAATGAAATAATTTTTACGTAAAGACATCTCATCGTGCTAAATCAAAGTTTAAAACAGGTCAGACATTGTATTAGAAACACAACAAAGTCTGTAGGGTGTAGTTCATTAAACAAATGATTTACTTGAAGCTAATACTATCTAAAGTATAGAATTTGACAGCTTAATTCCACCCTAAAATGGAATTTGAAAGCCATTTTACTTCTGTTATGTATTAGTAGATTAAGAACTTTTAACTATTACTTTTGAACTATTAACCAATAGCTTACATAGCCAAAGTGATGTAATTGAATGAAAAGTAGTTTCAGAAGACACAGTTTGCAAAGACCATTTATTTTAAGTATAGCACACTGATTAACTGTGTACAATAATTTTTTATAAATCAGTGGTTTATGAAGTTGTTACCTGATTTGAGGGCAATCCAATCATCCGACTGGCTGGGGCAGGTGAGCCCTTCCCCACTCACACTGACTTGGTAAAGGCTGCCACAGTGGAGATTGTTGACATTGCAGGCAGAGCCAGGTGTACTGCAGCTGACTTTCTGATTTACATCAAAGCCCTCGGCAGTAGCATTATAAATCAGATTGCCCCTACCGGGTGTCCATGAGATCAACGCAGAGTCAGTGCTACAGTTCAGAGTCGCTTGTAGATCAGTGTGTGGACATGGAACTAATAAGGGGGGATACAAACACATAGTAGTAGTGTTAAAGCCGCTGTGTGAAATGTCTGCACCTCTAGAATGGCACTGTCCCAAATGGCACTCTTCATGTGAATGTATGGTCTTGTGGACTTGCCACTTACACGTCTTTTCAGTCCTGGGGTGGCAAACATCCATCCTGGAGACCTATAGTCCTGCAAAGTTTTGTTTCAACCTTCATAAACACTCATCTGCCTGTAGCTTTCTAGTAACTCTTAGACTTTGATTAGCTTGTTCAGGTGTGTTTGATTAGGGTTGGAGCGAAACTCTGCAGAACGACTCTCCAGAACTAATTTTGGCCACCCCTGGGTTAGTCGATGAGACTGTAGAGTGTTCCTGATATTGGGGGCAGTCGTGGCCTAATGGTTAGAGAGTTGGACTTGTAACCTGAAGGTTGCGAGTTTGAGTTTCAGGTCCGGCAGGGATTGGTGCTGGGGGGAGTGAATAAGCAATGCTCTCCTCCACCTTCAACACTATGACTGAGGTGAGACCCTTGAGCAAGGCACCGAATCCCCAAGTTTAAGAACATTGCTCGCAAATGCCCCCTTTGCTGCCACTTGAATCCTCAGTATGAAAGTGACTCAGAGGAAGACCGTGAAGACTTTGGGAAAGGGCCAATGATAACTGAACACTACTCACATGCAACATAATGACAACAATGTAGCATGGAATTTTTTTTTTTTTGTTATATTTATTGTGGAAAAATGCCTTGCTTGCACTTAACTGGCTCATCATCAATGATCTGGATGTATTAAATTTGTTCACTAACTCATACTACACAGCAAAACTGCTTATGTCCACATTCATAATCTGTATTTGATCAACTCTATGAGTTTATCCCACTGTAAGTGTCTGTGACCAGTACCTGTTGTGACAGTGATAGGTTCACTGGTCAGGCTCACACAGTTGTCATCTTCAGCTGTGACTGTTAAAGTGTAGTTCTGTCCGCAGTCTAGGTCTGAGAAAGAACAGGTGGTATCTGTGTTTGTACATGTGCTGTTGTGTCCCCAGAGGCTCACAGCATTAACAGTGTAACTGCTTGCACCACTGGCAGAATCCCAGGTTACAGTGGTGATGGATGTGTCGCAGTTAGTGGTTGCCACAACAAAAGTAGGCACACAGGGAGCTGAAAGAGACAGCAGTGTGTTAAGAAAGCCATGGGTCCACAAACATGGACAGAAAAAATACATTTGTTTGATGCAATATAAAGAAAGGTGTGTGGCTACTGTGTGTACACCAAGAGTTTGGACAGGATTTTTTAAAGGAATAAACCTAGTTATGCCATGTGGTGTCTTCAGGAAAATTGCTCTGTACCTCTGAACTGTGTAAACTGAAGTTACCTTTTTAAAGATGTGATTTTGTTACCACAGAAAGAAGTTTTGACTTTGCGTGTTGCATTTTTATCATTGCCTTAAGGGGCACTATATTAGGCATGTGTGCAAGTTGTCTTCTTCTATGGTTGTTTTTTCATGGCAAAGCAAGAGTTTAAAGGGAATCTTCCTAACCTAACTCAAGTCGGGTTGAGTTAGGTTAGGAATAGGGTTAAATTGCAACTCTGAGCTATTGCCCTCTGGAGTACTGGAGTTTATTACCACCAGAGCAATCCAAAAATATATGCTAATGCTACACATACACTAGACTACTTTCAAAGTCTTCGGACTGCTGTTACACCTTTGATGATTCTAACAAAGCGATCTGTGACTGAGCACTTATTTGCCTTGAGTTAGTGGCTTTTCTTGACGATCCCCATTAACTATTAGCGAGCAGAAAATGAGAGCTAAAATTGTGTAGTGTGTGGGTAGCATACTGTAAGTATACTTAAGAGGACAATGGCTTGCCATGCATTGGACAAGCGCTCATGTCTGCATTTGCTTGCATGTATGCAAGTATGTTTCTGTTCTATTGTATGTGTATCACATACATTTTTTTAAAATTATATGCCGTTGCCAACTGAGTTTTATAGAGGAGGAATATTCTTAAAACTGTTGTATTAACATAGCTATCAGATATATCAGTCTTGGGCTAAAGTATCCCTCACCTGTGTGCATATTTGTCTCACCTGTGTTGAGACTGAAGCTCTCACTGGGTTCACTGGTGCAGTTTCCGTTGAATCCAACCACACTGAGTGAGTACGACTCACCACATCGTAGCTTTGCAAACGTGCAAGACCTATTTGTGCTGTTGCACACTGTCGCACCACCGGTAAAGTTGAGTGCGGTCACCATGTCAAACTGATCTGCTCCATCGTTGTCCCATGTTACTGTAGCAATGTTAGTGCTGCACTGCAGATGAACAGTTGGGCTCTGTGGTTGACAGGGGGCTGATGGGATAGAGATGATAGACGGCTACATTAATACATTTTAAGGAGTTGGGGATAGTTTAGAATTAATTTAGTCAGTTTACCTGTCTTGATTTTGTAGTCTGAACCCTCAATGACTCCGCAGTTAATGTTGGATGTGGTTACAGCAATGCTATACGTGCGGCCACATCTTAAGTTCTGAATGGTACAGGAGGTAGTGCTTGTGTTACAGGAAAGCCGAGTGCCATCCGTACCGATAGCCAGGGCTGTATAGGAGTCAGGAGTGTTTGCACTGGGGTCCCACTGTACAGCTAGCATGTCAGAATTGCAGTCTAAATGCGCTATCACATTACTAGGCAGGCAATCCGCTGTAAAAGACGTGGAGGTGAAATAAAGAGGAAAATGTTGTCAGGTTTGCTTAAAAAACTGCTTTAAAGCAATTGCAGTTTGATTAGTTAAGTAGATTCATGTTTTTCATTACCCGATTTAAAATGGATGCTGTTGTTAGCGGTGCTGTTGCAGAGGCCAACTGTGGAAACCACAGAGGCTGTATATGTAAGTCCACATTCAACTTTCACAGAACAGGAAGTGGTGTTGGATGTACAGGAAACAGTTTGTCCATTGTTTCCCACCACACTGGCAGTATAGGAGTGCGCCCCTGTGCCATTCAGCCAGCTGATGGTGACTCTGTTTGTGCCACAGCTAGCAGCAGCTGTCAGGCTACTGGGTGGACAGGGAGCTGGGGAGCAATGGATGAGACTCAGATAAATAATTTTTTTTTGCTTGACAGTATTTAATATTTCATTTATTTTCTGCATGGAGATTCAGTAAGGAGTTCTAAAGCCCTGTTCTCACTAAGAGCAACTTGCAAAGACATAATGCAATCCAGCAGCGACATGATCAACTCACGCTGTTTCCTAGATAGGTCACTCCATGGTTTCTTCATTTGTTCCTAACCCAAACCAGAGTCACCTTGTAGAAAAGTCAATGTACTTGGGGGAGAATATTTTAACACCTGAAATCTAGAAATCCCATGAATGATTCATGTTATTTAAAAAAAACATCCACGTCCACAATTTGGTCTATTGGGGCACCACTATTTTGATGACTTGAAATGGTTGCAGTCAGTGACCTACTGGCACTACCTGTTGTTATTTCTACTGCGACACAACTTGGAAAATAAAATACTGATATAATGGCCACAGCTATTGAACAAGCTTACAGGTGGCGATGGATATAAGCTTAAGCATAAACCAATCAATACCATCGTTTTTTCCCCACAAGTAGTCTTCCCCCAGATATCGAGTGATATCTATGCTGAGAAACTCCTTCAGTGCCCATGGCGTCATGACAAGCATCGGCAGGTTTACTTCCTATCAGGATGGCATCTAACATTTCTGGTCTCTGCCGTTTATAAGCTCTTTCAGTAGTTGTGGTCAAAGGCATCAGGACTAAAGTGGAGAGAACAAAGACGAGGGTCTTTAGGAAGTTTTATTAATTCACAGGCATCTCCCCATTCTTTTCTCTTCTTATCGCTAGCAAAGCAGTGAAGACTTACACCACTTCTCTTGTTGCCCTTCGATTGAAAATTACAACCAAAAGCCAAGCAATGTGGCATCGCATCATTATTTTATTTTCTGAGTTGTGTTGCGGTAAAAATAGCAACAGGTAGCACCAGTAGCTCAACAAGTGCAACCATTTGATGTCATCGAAATAGTGTCACTCCCAATAGTCCAAAATATGTATAAAATGATGTGGATTTTTTAAAATAACATAGATCCTTAGTGGGTTTTCTACTACATATTTCAGTAAGAGACGTTATTTACGTTATATTAAGCAATATAAGTCTTTATACCCAGAGTTCACGTAGCATTAAAAATCATGTATGTTTTGGCCAGTGCACATCTCAGGACACAAATTGTTTCAATAGGAATCAGAGCTTCTAACAGCAGCTGCAGAGATATGATGACTTTCCTAATTTGGTGATAGGCTAATCAAAACTCTGCCATATTGCATGTTGCAGTTTCTCCCATTCATAGTAATGCGAGCGAACGTCTCTGTCAAAGTAAAAGATAACTGAAAATATTTGGTGTTTATACCCGTGTAGATCTGTTTTGGGCTTCCGTACGGACTGGTGCAGGTGCTGTCCTTAGCTGCCGCTTGTACATTGAAGCTCATTCCGCAGTGCAACCCTGTTAGAACATGTGATGTTTGCAAAGTACTGAAGTTGGAGTTCAGCCCATCCACCTGACGGATGAACAGGAAGTAAGTGACTCCAGACTCTGCGCTGGGGTCCCATGTAATGCTGATGTCATCTGTAGCACAGTTGGTGTGACCGGCCAGATTTGAGGGTGGGCAGATAGCTAGAAGAACAAAGGATTAGGACAAAATCAAACACTAGTTTAAACTGATTAGACAGGTTTGTGTGTAATGCTACAGACAAGACAAATCTTATAATACTCTGTGTCCTGTTTCCTGACCTGA
Organism: Labeo catla; assembly: GCA_012976165.1. NCBI lineage: Eukaryota > Metazoa > Chordata > Actinopteri > Cypriniformes > Cyprinidae > Labeo > Labeo catla. The sequence goes on along the minus strand of VONZ01000705.1, from coordinate 20,321 downwards.
TCTTAGATTGACTGGTGTGCTGGGTGGACTCTGGCAGCCACGTTCCACCGTAGCCACCGTAACAGTGTAGTTCTCACCACAGTGCAGATCACTAAAGGTGCAGCTGGTGTTACTGGAGGTGCAAGTGTGGGTGTGGCCATCCGTACCCGTTGCCAAGGCAATGTAACTTTCAGCATACTTGGCGGCAGTCCATTGGACAAGTCCCACATTACCACTGCATTGTAGAGAAACTTGAACATCTCTGGCAGGACAAGAACCTGAAGGGGTGTTGAGGGAAGAAAATGGTTTTCTTAGTACCAGTAGTAATGCAGCAAGACCCCATTTTTGGAAGCTGCCAATACACACCTGCATTGAAAGTATAGGGAGCAGTCGGGAACCCAGCACACGTCTGAGAGAAGGGTGTGATTACAATGTCATAGGTCTGACCACAGTGCATGTTGGGTAGCTGACAACTGGTGCCAGTGACGGTACTGTGCTTGATATCACCATCCTGGCCCACAGCGGTGACATTATAGCCCACAGCACCAGGACTTCCCTCCCAAGACACAACGGCAGTGTTGTTCAAACACTGTAGTCTTACAGTCACATTCTTTGGAGCACAAGGGGCTGAGAGGACAGAAAGTATCAATATTATCTTCTCTGGACATACACTATACATTTTGCATGCAGTGCATGCTGCATGAGGGTTGTATTTAAGTGTTCACCTGTCTGTAGCTGCATGTTAGCTGCACGGCTGCTGTTGCAGTATCCAGAAATTGCTTCCACAGAGACATTATAAAGACTTCCGCACTTCAGCGAGTTGATGGAGCAGTGGGTTTGGACTGTGCTGCAGGAGTCTGAGTGACCATTTGTCTGCACAAGCACATAAAAGCTCTCTCGGCCCAGACTGTCAGTCCAGCTCAGCTCTGTGCTGGTGCCGCAGCTGTAGTTGGCACTCACTTTAGAAGGGGTGCAGGGGGCTGGCAAACAGTAACAGAACAGCACTTTTATTCAGCTCTGAATGTTTATTTTGGCCTGGCTGATTTATAAGTCTGTGGGTAATGCAGTAGACTGCTGACTTTTAATTTAATTGTCAGTTAATTACATTAAAGGTACACAATGTAATGGCTGTAAATTTAAAAGTAATACATTGTTTTACTAGTAACTTGAAAAATGTAATTACATAACTCATTTGATGCATTTGATGCTGAATTATGAATATGTGGTGTACCTACCTGTGACAATAGTGAATGGAGCACTAGGTGCACTCTCACACTGAGGGCCCTGGGCCACACCATACACACTGTACGTCTGACCACATAGCAAGGCATCCAGGGAACAGTTGTTTGCGGAAGAGCTGCAGGAGGCAGTGTGTCCCAGGACAGAGGTGGCATTGACACGGACGCTCACAGCATCTGGGTCCTTCACCCAGGAAACCAGGGCTGCATTAGTGCTGCAGTTCAGTGAAGGAGGCCTCATTGTCGGAGGACATGGTGCTGAGGCATTACACAGGAAGAGAAATGACGGGAAATTAAGTCAGATTAGGCTAATTTAAACTAATCCAATCTGAATATAAACAACAAAAAAAAAACATGCTCTTCATACCTGATTCCAGTGTGGTGCTGGCCCGTGCTGAGCTGTTGCAGGTTCCGTCATCAGCAAGCACTGTGATATTAAAAACCTCCCCGCAGGGGATTTGCGTGAGGTCGCAGGAAGTGGCCGAGGTATGACAGGAAGAGGAAGGAATGCTCTGATTCTGTATTTGTGCCAAGACAGTATACGTGCTGGCACCAGCGGCAGCATGCCATGACACATTTACTGTACGAGAGTCACACTTGAGCACTGCAGTCACGCTCTGAGGGTCACAGGGAGCTGTAAAAGGTCAAAGGTTAGTGCAAACCCCAGTAAGATGCCTATAGAGACATAGTTTGGTCAAATTCTAAGGCAGCATCACATGTGTCATTGTTTAAGAAGACAATCCCAGAAAATAGGGTGGGGTTGGGGTTAATAAAGGCCTTCTAAAGCGAATAAATGTGTTTGTGTAAGAAAAATATCCTTATTTAAAACTTTATAAACTGTCATCTCTAGCTTCTGCCAACTTCCAGCGGATGATGTAGGTGTAGCGTTAACTCAGGCGAGAATATGCTATTCTCGCAAGAACCAAATTTTGTTTACAGCAAAGGAAAACCAATCTCTTCTCGGCTCCCTTTTTTTTTATTTTGTAATTGTTATTAAAATATCAGGAGAGTTTTACCCTACTGCAGCAGATAGAGATCCATCTGTGTTAGATATAGCCTTGGTTCTGGTTGCTAAAGATTAGAATATGTATTATTGGTAAAACATTCATGCATTTAAGTGTTGATCTTAACTTGCAAACTTAAGCATTGTCTGTTTTCTCACAGTTTAAAGTCTTAAAATGTCTTAAATTTTACAATATTAAGCCTTAAAGCCAAATAGTCAACAATCTAAATAGGGTCCTAATTATAACAATATAAGTTAGCATCTTAACTCAGACATACTGATCTCTAGAGAGATCAAGCAAGCAATTTTACCTGTCCCACTTTCTGTGGAATAAAGTCCTGGTCAGATGCATTACAGTAGCTACATAAACAGTTCCTGCAATAATGCGTTTAATTACCCACCATATTCCTACCTAAAAATTAACATCTGCACTGGACAAAATATTTAGCACAGCCTTTTACGCTTAACTTGAACAAGAAAACATTATTTGTGCTAAAATCTGAAATAAATGTCATAGGAAGCATTAAATTGACCTTTCTCATACATTTTGATACATTGTTACAACACTAATTTTCTGTTTTAAAACAAGTTATACTTAAACTGTTTGTATTTCTTAGTTATAGTGGCTTAAATTAATGTTTTGCAAGACAGAACCTTATAATTTCAAGTGGGAAATGACTTTTTAGAATTGTAAGGTTCTATTTGCATGTGACCTGTTCCCAAAATCCCCATTTACACATTTGAAAGGATTTTGATATTGTACTTTTATAATACATTTAGGGTCTCTGTCATCTTCCCAATATAATTTTTGCAGATAGAACCTTATAATTCAAAGGCAGCGATATATACCTAGGATGGCTTGAGAGTGAGACAATCATGGGGTAATTTTAATTTTTGGGTGAACTATCCCTTTAATGCATCTGTTTAAACAGACAGACATTTTCATTATATCAATGTGATCTTTTGCGGAGAGGTTTTCTAATTCCTTTCCTTTAAACTGTAAAGAAAACTGGCCAACCAATAGAATTTGCGCTGTTGGTCAAAAACTACAAGTCACGGATGTTCACAAACAGAGCATTTTGCGAATAACAGACAAAGAATCCAGAATCATCTATTTTTCTGTTACGCGATTGTGGATACAAAAATCAGAACGGCATAAAACATATTTTAGCTTACTTTTTTCTCTGTGACAAGCAGGTCAGAAAAGGAAACACTACTTTAGTGTACCATAGTAACTAAGTGTATTTTTGGCTAGTGCCATCTAGTGTTAGAGAATCAGTCTGCATGTTCATTCATCCCATTTGCCGTTTGTGACGCATAAATATCAGATGAATTTGGCTTTAGACCGTTGGATCATTTAGCTTATCAATGTGCTAAACCAATGACTCAAACTCAAAAGCTGAGATGTTAAGGTGAAACAGATTGTGTTTTCCTACCTGTTGTGACAGAGACGTCTGGGCTGACTGGGCTGTTGCATTGGCTGCCGTAAGAGATGACATTTAGCTTGTATGTTTGTGCACAGCTCAGGCCCCTGAAGGAGCAGGAGAGGCCAGAGGTCAGGCAAGATTCATTGTAATGGCCCGGGCCGGTCAGAGCACCAGTGTAGGACAAAGCTCCAGCTGCCGGACCCCATGATGCCCTCACTGTGTTACTCACACACTCCACATTGGCACGGACTGACGTGGGCATACACGGAACTGACAGAAAGACAGAAATTGTCATTTCTGAAATATCTAATTTAATTGCGGTCTGTAATTAAATTCCAGAAATCTCACCTGTTTGGACAGGACGGGGCACGCTCTCTGGCCCTTGACACTCTCTGTTGTTTGCTGTGACGACAGCGGTGTAGTTCTTACCACATTCCAGACCAGTGATGATACAACCTGAGCTCACTGTGGTACAGCTGAGCACAGCACCTGTAGTCCTGGCGAGGGCGGTGTAGTTTAGATTTGTGAGACTGAGAGCCCAGCTTATGTTCAGGCTGTTAGAGGCACAGTCCAGGAATGTTGACACACTCTGAGGTGCACACGGTGCTGAAAGACAACACGTGAGGAGAAAAAAGACACTCTTTGTAATGTTCTGGCTTCATAACATTGATGGTGACTACTGAAGAAAATGTAAGCATTATTATTATTATTATTATTATCAATGCGATACCTGTCTCGTGTCTGTTCTTGGCGCTGTCTGGACTTTCACAGCTTCCATCAGAAGCAGTTACGACAAACACATACTCCTGTCCACAGTGCAGGCCGTTTAACTGGCACCCTGGAGTTGTGGCATTACACGTCACAGTGTGGCCATCCCCACCTAAAGCCCTGCCTCTGTAGGACACAGCGTTAGGACTGGCAGTCCAGGACAGAGTGGCGGAGCTGGTGTTGCAATTCATAGTGCTCTGGACATTAGTTGGTGGGCAGGGAACTATTCAACAGGACAAAGAGGGGAAAGAGACGGAGCAGAAATTTCAGTGACTCATTGTCACTTTAGACAAAAGACAAAAAGTGAAATGCCCTTTTCTTCAAGATGTTTGTACCCTGTATTACAAAGCCATAGAACTTTTGATCTTTTGTACAAATACAGTACAAACACATTTTGAAATTTATATTAATTTATCAGCTGAAATTTAAAAACTAGGGCCAGTTGTTCAAGTAGCTTAATCTAGATCAAAATGATCTGGATTTGGAAATCCCATGTTTTGCTATTCAGAATCATGTAATGATTCAAATAGATTTTTCAGATTAACACATCTGGATTACTAGTGCTCTACAGAGCCCCTAAAGGGACATGGTGATAGGGGAAAAAAATATGTCAATGTTTTGCATTCTCTCAAATAAGTTTTGATTGCATTTACACAAATAACTACTTCTGGTTGATTTATCTTTAGTGACTGTGCCAATGTAGTTTACAATCAGTGATTTAGAAAAACACTTTAAGTTTTTTAAGTTTTATTGCATTTTCGTCCTGTAATCCAACCCTCTGCTTGGATCAGTATAATCCTGATTTTTTTTTATTATTATTTTTTTAATCAAAAGTATCCCAATCTAACAACACAAACTGACAATGTGATCCAGATTAAAACCAAGATTGGGTTTTGTGATCTAATCTGATTTCAGAATCCTTTTTTTCTTTTGAACAACCAATTTTCAAGTTGATCCAATCCAATATCTGAAATCTGATAAGATTAATTTTGAACAACTGGCCCCTAAAATCATTAAAAAAAAAAAAAGTCATAATTACATTTGAAACTGTGACTTTTAAATTATTGACTTACATTTTGACAATTAATCACACAAACATTAAAAATCTATGAGTGAATTGTGAATAAATATTGTGTACAAGAAATACTTCATATATTATATATGAGCAATGTGATGTGACAAGTTTAAATTAAAATTAATAAAATAATTTTTGTAAAAAATATTTGTGAAAATTAGTCTTCTTATTCACATTCATGTAATGTACATATATGCAAATAATTTAAAACAATGTTATTTTAGAAAATTTCTATGCTGATATATAATTTATTAATGCTTTGAATGATTGTTTTTAGTGTTTATTTATTTATTATTTTTTTGTAATTTTGTTTTTCATTGTGTATTTTATAAATATATAAATATGTATGCATAACTTATTTTATTTCAGTTATTTCATTTCTAATATTAATTTAAGTTTTCCTAACTTTATCATATGTGACCCTGGACCACAAAACCAGTCTGTCAGACCCCTGTGGACTTTTGTGTGTGTGTTTCCCTTGTGTATGCCCATATTTGGTCCTTCCGTTTCCGTTTCTCGTTAATACGTCATTGTCTCATTGTATTCCCCTGATTCGTTGGTTATGTGTATATAAGTTTGGTTGAGTCATGTTTAGTTTGTCGGTGATTATATTGTCAATCTGTTTTCGTTCATGTACGTTGGTTTGGTTTTGGTTTTGGTTTTGGTTTTCCCTGCTGTTCCCGTCTGTTTCCTGCCTTCTTGTGGATCATTTAATAAACTTGCGTGCATTGGACTTTCTCGTCTGTTCCTCGTTCTTCGCACAACACCCGACGTGACACAGTCATAAGGGACCATTTTTTTTAAACTGATTTATACATCATCTGAAAGCTGAATAAATAAGTTCTATCTTAAAATCTATAATCTGAGTGTGTGAAAAAAAAAGAAAAAAAAAAAATATATATATATAAAAAAAATATTGAGAAAATCGCCTTTAAAGTTGTCCAAATTAAGTTCATAGCAATGCATATTACTAATCAAAAATTACGTTTATTTGATGTATTTACGGTAGGGAATTTAGATAATATTTTCATGGACCATGATCTTTACTTAATATCCTAATGGTTTTTGCATTAAAGAAAAATCAATATTTTTGACCCATACAATGCATTGTTGGCTATTGCTACAGATATACCCATGCTACATATGACTGATTTTGTGGTCCAGGGTCACATATAATATTTGTATTTTATTTCAGCCTTATTTCAATTAACAAAGCAACTTTCAATAGTTTTAGTTTCAGTTAACAATAACAACACTGATTAAAAAAAAAAAATATTTGATTACAAATCAGAGATTAGTACCCAAATAGCCTCACCTGTGTGCAGGGTAACACTCTGACTCTCCCGACTGGAGCAGTTGCCATTTACAGCTACCAAGCTGATGGAGTACACACTGCTACAGTGCAGGTCAGGGATGCTACATGTTGTTGTGTTGGAGGTACACTTTGTACGATGCCCGTCATCACCCACAGCAAAAGCGACATAGGACTGAGTGCCACGGCTTGCTTTCCACGATACCTCCACTGTGCTGTTGCCACAGGTCCGTCTAGCTGTCACATTAGTGGGCACACAAGGCACTAGTGGGGCAGAGTGAAAAGCATTAGAATAACACTCAAACGGCAGCACTAAGTTACATGATGATATGGAAGTATTTTTAGTGAATAAATTGGCGTCTTACCCTCTCCGACTACTAGAGGTGAACTTAGCATGCTCAGACAGGAGCCGTTGTACGACCTGACCTGTACAGAGTATGAATCGCCACATTGCAGACTGCTCACATTACAGGAAGGCAGGGAAGAGTTACAGTAAACCAGCTCTCCAGAGGTCTTGGAGACTATAGTGGCGATATAACCCTCAGCATCTTCTGTTCTGTCCCAGCTGAGTAAGAGAGCACCTGAGGGGCACTGCACCTCAGCCCGAACATTTGTTGGACCACATGGCACTGTGGAGAGATCATTTCACCAATATAATTATCTAGTGCTATAGAAGTTGATTTAGGGTACTTTCACACTTGGATCAATTGCCTGGTCCAAACCCGAGTTCAATTGATCCCCGTCATTCTGCCCCCACTTGTGTTTTGTCATTGGATTTGCAACTTTTTATTCTTGTTTTTAGGTTATGACTATGCAGAAAATGGCTAAATGAATGGATACCGTTGCTTCCTCGCCTCACTTTTGTACTTCGGATTAGAAACATTTAGTTTAGATGCGAAATACATACCAGTAAGTTTCACTGCAGTTTCCAACAGAAATGAACACTAGAGGCAGTAAAACAGCAAGCACTTGTAATCGTTTTCATACACTGTCATGATAACAGCTCCATATAAAAAGAGTGTAGACTGATATGACCTAGATTAGAAAGAATACATACTAGAAACCACCAACTCGGAGACTGGTGACTTCCATTTATTTATTCATTATTAGTGTGAGCGCACCTCCGAACCCTGAAAACAGAAGTGAAGTGGACTAAACCTTCCTTACCAGACTTCATTTGTATGGCATGGGAAGGCATACTGGGACAGATTCCGTCATGGTAAGTGACACTAATGTCGTAAACTTGGCCGCACTTCAAGTCGGGGATCCGGCAGCTGTTGGCAGTGGTACTGCAGCTGAGAAGACCGCCAAGCTGATCCTCCATGGTGGCAGTGAAGGATATCATACTCCGAGTTCCCAGCCAGCTCACCAATGCCTGGTTTTCGCGGCAGTCCAGAAGAGCTTCTACGCTTCCAGGGGGACAGGGAGCTGAGAGAGGTGGCAAGAAGATTGGTTATGAGGTGCCAGATATCAAAGTAATTGTACTCTTGTATTTATGCAAATGCGTTGTACCTGTTTCTACACTGATGAGGTCACTGACAGAGCTGTTGCAGTTGTTGGATGCAATCACAGAGGCATTGTATATGGATCCGCAGCGGACCCCGCTGATCTTGCAATGTGTTTCTGTCGTGGTACAAGTGTAAGCACTCCCAAATTCATCCACTGCCGTGCCGAAGTAGAAAAAAGCACCGGATGAAGACTCCCATGTCAGACTGATAGAATCTGAGCTGCAATCCTTCACTGCAGACACATTTTGAGGTGCGCAGGGGGCTAGAAAAAAATAAGAAGAAAACAAGAGTATTTAAGGCATGTGTAAATTGCCACATAAACTGTAAACAGCAAAAATATGAACCTGTGTGCTACCCGAACATTTTTAACCAATCAGAACACAGACCTGTTTTATGCATAGCAGTCATATTATACGTGTGCTTTGCTAGCATTTCTTTGGAGGACAGGGTTTTGGGGAAAGCTGTGTTGTTTAAAGGGGTGGTCTAATGGATCTTTTCGAAGGCTTGATTGTGTTTATGGGGTGCAAAGCAACATGTCTTCATGCTTCACATTATTTTTCAAATATTTTACCTTTATTTTACACTGCTTTTCAGCTAGCATAAAAACGGCCGGTTGATTTCCTGTTTCTGTGAAGGCCCTCCCTCAGAAGTTCGCACTGGTCTCTGATTGGTTAGCTGGCCGAGTGTGTTGTGATTTGCTACACCGCCTTTAGAGTGCATCTAAACATCCTGCCCCTCATCAGCAGCATGCGCTCCGGTTGAATTGTAAACAATGCTGTCGTCTATATTGCTTATCAATTTGAGACTGAATGAGACGCAGAGGATATCGGTGAAGAGGATCGTGCAGAACTTGTGCAAGCACAGCTCTTAATGGTAGGCCTATGTTTTTTGTTTGTTGTTGTCTCATACTTTTTTTAGATACGCTGTTATTATGCTATTGCTTATGCTAGCTTTTAATACATACGGTTTTATCACGTTTAAAGCTTTAATACAGAATGCCAGCCGCATGCATGTCCATGTTTAATGCTTGTCATAGCTATGTGAAAATAGGTGTATAAGTGGAACAGTTGTTGGAGCAGCTGAGCTGATCTGAGAGAGAGATGCAGAGCAGGGGATGAGAGGAACAGGATTGAGAATTGCTGCTTTAGAACATTGATTTTGAAACTTGTGAATTCATTAGAATGGTTAGAAGACAGGATTGCGATTCATACAGCATATGAATAGATTTTTACATGCACCCTTAGTCTTCAGCATTTAAGCACCCTTCGTTGCATGTTCTTGGGGGCGGGGTTATCTGGGTGTATGATGTCATTAACCCTGAATTATTTTGTTGTAGTCTCTTACCAGCGGTTCTCTGTAGGCGATGCTATGCTAATTCTGTAAAAGACAATTTCTCCATTTGCATTGAACTTTGAGATTCGTAACTTTGCAGATTTTGTTTATGCTCACACAGCTACATTACACACTAAAGGTAAAAAGGTGAAATTGTATTATATGACCCCTTTAAATAATGGAGGGCAGTCTAACTTATTGGCTAAATCAGGTTAGTTGAAATAACTAAAGCTAACAAAAGTATTTAGTCAAACACAGGCTACAGTGGTCTCACAATATCTACACTTTACAATTTCACGAACACCCATCCATCCATTCTCCAAACCACTTGTCCTATCAAGGGTCTAGAGTAGGCTGGCCAACTGGAGAGCTGCAGTCTTGCATAGTTTTGCTCCAAAGGTGATACAAATTCACCTGCCTGTAGCTTTCTAGTAACCATTAGACCATTGGTCTCAAACTCAATTCCTGGAGGGCCACAGCTCTGCACAGTTTAGCTCCAACCCTAATCAAACACACCTGATCCAGCTAATCAAGGTGTTCAGTATTATTAGAAACTTCCAAGCAGGTGTGAGTTGGAGCTGGTTGGAGCTAAACTCTGCAGAGCTGCGGCCCTCCAGGAATTGAGTTTGAGACCTCTGCATTAGACCTTGATTAGATTATTCATGTGTGTTATGTTATGGGTGGAGCAAAACTCTGCAGGACAGTGTCCCTCAAGGACCAAAGTTGTCTGCCCCTAGTCTGGAGCCTATCCCAGCTTCTTTGTCCGAAGCCAGTTCACTGCAGCGATCACACAATATTTGGGGCCAGCACAAACCCTCTTTTGGTGTTAAAACTACAGTCAGGATGTACTAAAGACATGATTGAATGAGTGAAATATTTCTATAGCGCTTTATGTATTGCTGTACACCCAAAGCGCTTTACAATCATATGAAGAGTCTCTCCTAAACCACCACCAGTATGCAGCAGCTACTTAGATGATGCGATGGCAGCCACACAATGGCACCAGTGCGCTCACCACACGCCAGCCACAGGTGGAGAGGAGAGAGAGTGATAGAGCCAGTTCAGTGGATAGGGATTATTTGGAGGCCATGATTGACAAGGGCCCATGGGGGGAATTTGGCCAGGACACTGGGGATACACCCCTGCTCTACAAGAAGTGGCATGGGATTTGTAGTAACCACAGATAGTCAGGACCTCGGTTTAACATTATATTCAAAGGACGGTGCTTTTTACAGTATAGTGTCCCCTTCCCTATATTTGGGCATTGGGACCTACAGGTTGAGCACCCCATGCTGGTCTCAATAGTTTGGCCTATTTAATAGCTCTTGCCCTTGTGCAGAGTTCACACTGCACGAATGTCAGTTTGATGGCAGATTGGCATCAGGAGGTGTCACACATTACACAGTTTTTCTGTTGGAAGAATCACCGCCAACTCTGCCTTATCTACAAACTATGCTAATGGGAATTGATATGGGAAATAAGGTAATATCACATGTTAGACAGGCCAGAGAGATGAGAGGGTCTGTATTACTTACTATTGGAGAAAGCGTAACGGCTAATTTGGATCAGGTGTGTCTTAATATCCAAGCACATTACAGCACTGACATCATTGAATTTCAGTCAGAGTTGTGTGACACTCAATTGCCGTTTACGGATACCGTAGGAATAAATCAGAAGTGCCATAAGCTGAATCCCACCTGTTGCAAAAAGTCAGTGACTTCTCAGTACTGTACAGTATGGTACGATTCAGGATGAAACACCCTGATCTGGCTTGTATTTCCACTGCCAACAGTATCCTTACTTAATAGGTATGGTGTATGCCAGAAAGTAGTGATCAATGTTATTCTCATTGTCATGTGCAAAAAAGAAAACACAATGTGTATCTATGTGTGTTATATTTTTGTATTTGTTCACTCCGATGTAAACAAGCCCAACAGCCCTGTATCTGCTCTTTCAGCGGCTGTAGGTCTATGACTCCTGGCCTGAACTTTCCCGTGCCCTGTATCATGCTCCCTTATTGGCTGTCACAGTCTCTGGCTGGAGTACCCATGAGCTCCACCAGAAGGCACTCCACCCTAGACACTCTACCCTGAACTCCATTTCCCACAACCCACTGCCTAGGAACCAATTTACAGACACAGCCATTTCAGTCAAGAGGAATATTTAAGCTGCACTTACACATACTCACTTTGCAAAGTATTGTTTTGCCACAGCGAACTTTACTGAGTGTTTTCCTCATTTCTGCTTAGTCTTGCCTTTCCTCTGTTTTGACCCTGGACTGTATTCTTGTGTTTTGTGAATGTTTGGTGCCTGCCCCGGCCATTGCCTGTTTTGTGGATTACTTTCTTGTTTTGCCCTGGATGTTACTGATTGCTGGTGACCCTATCTGTTTTGACTCTTAAATAAAGCCTGCACGTGGATCCCCACTTCGTTGCAATGGTCGTCTGTTACATTGGCTGTAGATCATCACTGATGTCATTTTTAATCAAAACATATTTCACATTACAAGAATCCTAGTCACTGACAGGTCCCAGGGTGCATTTCTGTGGTCAACTATGCAACTATAGTCATAAGTTTCATTGTTACCAATACAGTTCAATGGAACTTGTGACCATAGTTAGCTAACTATGCTATTGGGAAATGCACCCATGGCATTTAGCTTGTCAAATATCTTATGGGCATCAGCAAATCTCTCAGGTCGCGTCTTAGATAACACACAATGCGACTCATGTCACTCATGTGAGTGAGCACAGATTTGCCTTGCATTTCGAGCAAATCATCACAAAACTGACAGCGATCGAAAATGGGGCTAAAATCATGTAGTATATGCCCAGCATTAGTGTCTCTAGTAACCTCTCCTCTATTATGGGGTAAACCGGAGCACCTCAAGAAAATCATGCAAACTACAACAGAAAGGCCACCTAGCTCAGGCAGGACTTGACCTCGTAATTGTCTTGGTTTGAGGTTGAAGTGCTACTCACTAAGGAACCATGCCACCTGATGGTCTAGCATCCCACCTCATTTGGCCCAAATGTAATTATGTGTACACTCCCATTGTTTGTCCACAAGGGGACTTTGTCACTCACCAGTCTGACCGATTTCTCCCAGAGACAGAACGCTGGAGCACTCATTGTCCGCAGCAGTGATTATCATGGTAAGGCTTTCTCCACAGTTTATGTCGGAGATTGTGCAGCTCTGCGTCAGTGAGCTACACATATAGTGGCTCTGATTTCCACGGTTACCAAAGGCCTCCACGGTGTACCGCAGTGCTCCATCTGCACCTTCCCAGCTGCTGGTCAGAAGACCTGTCTTACAGTCTGCTGATGAGCGCATGTTCGTTGCTTGGCAGGGTGCTAAGCGGTGAGATTATAAGAACATAATCACAATAAGATATTAGGGCTGTGTTATTGTGTGGTCAAGCTTAAAATCAGGATTTAGTCTTACTCATGCCTAAATAAAAACATATATGTTTATTGTCACCTGTTCGGATTTGCATTGTTGAACTGGTTGCAGTGCTACACTGCTCTCTAACCGATGATGAAGAACCAGAGACGGTGAAGTTGTAAAGGCGCCCACACGTGGTGTCGGTAAAGAAGCAGGATTTTTCCGTGGTAATACATTCCATCACCTTGCCAGTGGAGTCCACACCTCTCGCATAGTAATAAGCTGAGTAATTGTTTGGAGCCCAGGAAAAGACAATGACATTGCTGCTGCACTCCCGATACAGCATCAGATCAGATGGGGCGCAGGGAACTGTAAGTGCGTGTGGAAAAAGAAGGATTAAAGTTTAGTGAGAACAAAGAAATAGGCAATACAAAGCAAACTTTAGTCCCTGGTGTCTTCAATCTTTTAATCTTGCTATTTGAATTTCTGTAATGGGTTTCAGTGCATTGTTGCCACAGTTCTTGCTGCTCTAAAAAAGATTAATGCATGTAACATAGACCACATGACTCAAAAAAGAGATATTCTCCGGGGACTGTATTTTCCCTGACAGGGAACAGGGTGTGTACCAGCTATCTGCCTGAGAACACACAACACCTGGGATAGCTCTTGTCTGATTTTGAAAAAAAGGAGAGAAAGACTTCATTTTGAGAAGTTTGAGTCTACAAGAGAAACAAAGCACAGACCCAGTGGAATTTTTTTTTTTATGTTTAAGGCCAGTTTTTCAGATGTGGAGTACTGAAACCATAGCCCAGCTACAGGCCCTGGCCTGAAACATATTCTGAACAAGTGCATGAACCTAAATGCCTCCAGCTTCAAAATTCCGAAAGTATCTAATAAGGTAAAGTACCTAAACTAGGGGCGCCCAAACTCAGCCCTGGATGGCAGGTGTTCTGCAGACTTTAGCTCTAACCCCAAATAGACACACCTGAACTAAGCTCTTACTAGGCATACTTCCCAGCAGGTGTGTTGAGGCAAGTTGGATCTAACTCTGCAGGACACCGGGGTGCTTCTCATTTCTTATTTGTGCATCCTCGTTTCTGAAAAAGACTTCCGCATAAGATACACCTGTGTATCCTCACTGAAGACTCCTCAGGAAGCCTCCTCACTATTGATCCTCACCTCCTCGAGGTGCAATTAGAGAATTGAGATTTCCTACAAGATGGCTGAGCTTGATGAAGGACGGAGGAGCGAGGAAATGAGGAGGGATATTGAGAAGCACCCTGGCCCTCCAGGGCCGGGTTCGGGCACCCCCAACCGAAAGTATGCATTGCATTCTTAGCGGTGTCACAAGTGGCACTATATTTCCTCACCTATAATGGAGCAACAGTTGTTATTTTTGTCAGGCCTTTTTCATCCATCCTAGGAACCATCCATAATATAATTAATTGAGAATTAATACCATTAAAGTGGATTTGCACCACAATACCGGTGCCTTCTCATATGACATGCCACCTTTCATGAATTCACAATCAAGATAAATGGCAATAACTTAAAAGCATCATATCTTTCATGTAACAAATACAGCTCTATTGAATAAAGAACAATTTCTCGCTTCCCACCCAAACTGTGACCTGGCTCTTTATCTATGAGCACAAATCTATCTAAAATGGGCCAGCATAACAGAAAAGAACACTTGCTGTTGTGAGACTATTCAAAACAACCCAGAACAGACAATGCTATCTCAAGGGAAAGCGTGACTTCTCTGTTGTAGATCGGGTGTCTTTAAACATCATGAATGAATAGAGGGCATTGACAATCAGAAGTGCAAGGGTATAGATATCCAGGATGCACACCACAATGCTGATTCTAGTTCAGATTAGTTTACCCTGAATGCCACTGGTAAGGTTATGAAAGAACTGGTCTGAGATTTTGTTGTCCCAACATCTCACCTGTTTGGAAGGATGTGGTGGCGTTGCCGGTGCTCTCACAGTTGTCTGAAAGGGCTGTGACGTGTACCATGTAGTTCTCCCCACATGCTAGATTTTTGATTTGGCACTCTGTAGTGCTTGAGGTACAAGACAGAACTGTACCACTGTGTTGACTTACGGCAGTGGCACGGTAGGTAGTGGCTCCAAACACTCCTGTCCAGGAGACCACAGCAGATGCACTAGCACAGGTGTAGCTCACTGAAACCGATGTCACTGGACCCAGAGCTGGCAGAGAGAGAGGCGTGTGGGAGAGTTTCCAAATTAATGAACAAAACTGAGCTTGAAGAAAGAGTTAACCATTTAAATAATTAACTAAAACATTCATGTGGGTACTGTTATACTAGGCTTTAATAATTCAAAGGAAAGAATCCTTACAGTTCTCCACAATGACTTTCTCTTATCACACTACCATTTCCAGCTGAACTTGATTTACTTAGGTAAGACAAGTCTGTATTTGTTGGTCTTGGAACAAATGATCAGATTTAAAGATTATGGGTTGGTTTAGGGCTGGGGCTTGAACTGCATTCATATTAGTGAACCAGATTGTATGGGTTTGATTACAATTTCTATATTTAGGTGAGTGCAAGGATTTGGATGTTCATCCAAGGGTAAAATGACCATCTCAAGAAGTAGTTCTCAATAAAATGTATTTTTTCCCCCTCTGTTTGCTCTTCTGTAGTTTTAAAGAGTCTATCTTGTCCATACTAGAGGGGGTGGACTTAATAATGAGGTACCTTAATGTGATTTAAAAGAAGGACCCTGGGTTATGTTTAAACCCTGGTCTCTTGTTTGATACATTTTAAAGTTATTTATGTGGTGTGTTATTGTCTTAATATTCCAAATTTAAGCTAAATTACAGTTACAGTTACAGTTCATTCCTCTTTAAATTCTACACTGAGCTCTGGTTTCTTATCTAATATAGTATAATTTTACCACTGTCCTATCCAAGGCCAAAGAAGGAAGGCACAACCAAATTAAAACCATAGTTTGATAAAGAATTTAGTATTAACCAACATTCAAAATAACCAGTCAGAATTTAAGGTTAGTTTTACAGCTGGGGTTGGGGTTTGAGCCTCAGATTGAGGTTAGTTAGTCACAGTTTCCACCGGGTATTAAGATACGTTTTAAGCGATCCTATCACAAGTGGTTATTTGAGATGCATTTTCATACCATGGGGAAAATAGTATGTATTTCAAATGTGTCTCTTGTGACCAGTTCCGTTTTGATTTCTTTTGGACCCTTGTCCTCTTATTTTGTTACACCCTACATCACTACATCACTTATCCCACAATTATTACACATAAAGTCAGTAGAATATGTGGTCCTTTCAGGCTGTTTGAACACATTCAACCACATGATTGATTGTCTACACCAGCGGTGCCCAAACTCAGTCCTGGAGGGCCGGTGTCCTACAGAGTTTAACTCCAACTTGCCTTAACACACCTGCCTTGTAGTTTCTAGCATGCCTATAAGAGCTTGATTAGCTGGTTCAGGTGTGTTTAATTAGGGTTGGAGCTAAACACAGCAGGACACCGGCCCTCCAGGACCGAGTTTGGGCACCCCTCGTCTGAAATCAATTAGGTATGTTTTTAGCTACCTCAGAAATTGGATAAGGAAGTGAACAAGTTCAAAAAATGTAGATATACCCCTGTATTTAGCGTCATACAATTCTGATCAAAGCAATGAAAAAGCATCTTAATACCAGGTATAAACAGGGCTTAAAGTTCATGTCAACCTATCATCTCTCTGATTTCAATGGTAGGTTTAAGTTTGTTGTTCCTGGACCAAGGAAAGGTTGTTGTACTTCGACAAATCCCATTGTGCACCATTTCCATTGTCAAGTGCATCTAGAGTATCATCAAATCTAACAGTGAGATAACTGTGAATAAATGAAAACTGTTTTGCTTACTGTTTGTGGTATAGTTGACCTGCCTGGGTTCTCCAGGTTCCAAGAGAGCATTAATTGAAGACACTGAGACTTGGTATGAAGAACAGGGTAAAATATTCTGGACATCCAATGTGGTGCCAAACACAGCATTTGAATATAATGTAGTGTTTAGAGATTTCCAATTCTTGACCGTAACTTGGTAGACTAGAACCTTGTCCACAGGTTGCCAATTGATGTGGGCAGACTGGGGCGTTGTTTGTTGTACTGTGATCACCGCTGGAGGCTGTATCACTGAGAGTCAAGAAATGAACAAGCGTAAAGGTAAGGGTAACTTTCAATTAAATTTTTTTCAGACTGGTCAAAACAACATGGTAGCGTTTACTTACATGTGGTAACAGTCCGTACTCTGCTTTTTGCTCCTAGACCTCCAGCATTAGATGTGACCACATAACAATCATATGTAGTTGCCTGTCGAAGATTTCCAATCACTGCACTATTGTTTGTAAAAGAAATGTTGTAACGTTCCCCAGTCACTGTTGAATTTACCAACAAAAAGTATTGTTGCGCTGTTTGCACCAAGTCCCATTCTAGTGAAATGACTGTACTTGATAATGCTTTCCAATATGTTATCTGAGATGTGCCCGGTGCTACAGCAGAAATGGAGGAAAAAGAGTATTGTTATCATATCATCTGCAGACAATTTATTAATGTTGTGTGAAGAAGGTTGAAGAAAACCATATCAATTTTTTCTGTTATCTATTCATTATGTAGAAATTATTTTTTTCCAGTAATGATAAATTGTGATTCTGTCTTGCATATATATATATTTAAACACTGAAAACAGAATGAAAACCACAGCAAATTACCTGTTAATGCTAATCTTACATCCGTACACAAAACATTATAATTCAGAAATCCTTTAAGTACGACTCTGTACCACGTCCCCGTCTTCAAACCAAAGACCTCTTTCATCTGCACACTTCCAGGCACCGACACTACAACTGGACTGGTGGTTGAGTCGTTCACAACTCGAAGATCCAAAAAATAATTTGTTATTCCCTGTAGTCTGTTCCACTGAACCAACAGCGATGAAGCCGTAGTAGAGCTTATAGAAATGACGGTGCATTCTGGAATAGAAAAGAGTCACTCATAAAAGCCGTGTGCTGGTACAAAAATACAGTAATTATAATTCATTCATTCACCAGTAGTAAATAAACCTTTACAGATTGATGTCTAATTACTAATTACACATATATAGAATTTAATAGGATATATATATATATATATATATATATATTTATTTATTTACCACTATTTATAGCTCACTAATCACTAATAATATTTGTAAGTATGATAATCTGAACTCTGTAGACGTTTGCTTACCTTGTGCCTGAGTGGTCCATATCTGTCAAAAAGTAAGAACAATAAAAAATAATATTAATTATACAAGAGTTTAATGTTATATACATGTTATCCATGTAATTCAAAAAAAGCATTTATATGTGAATATTTATTTGAACAGAATTATAAATCTACCTGTGTTAGAGTCACAAAAACTACAACACCTAGTGCCTCCAGCACTCTCATCTTTGACAATACCTGAAATATTACAAATAGTGGTTTACATGGGAGTCAGACACAAAAGATGTTTTGGATTCTTTTGAGCTATAGAGCAGGAAAACCTTTGGCCAATCAGTAGAGGCCGTGGGAGCGTGTCCTTTCTTATTTAATTCCCTGAGGAACTGCCAGATATGAGAGGATAACAGAAAAAAGGTAAAGTGGGAGGGACTGATGGGAAAAATACAGAGAGAGAGAGAGAGAGAGAGAGGTGGAACTGAAAAAAACAAAAATGTCTTTGTCACCTATTAGAGTTAGTCAGCTTTCATGAACTGGCACTTTAGTTTATGTGAACTCTTTTCCTATGGAATGTAAAAAATAAAAAAAATGTGATTTTTGTGTCACAATTCTGACCTTTTTTTCTCAGAATTGTGAGAAAAGTGAGAATTGTGAGATACATATTTGCAATTCTGTCAGAATTTAAAGATTAAAACTAGCAATTCTGATATTTTTTCACACAATTCTGACTTTTTTCTCAGAATTGTGAGACATAAATGAGCAATTTTGACTTTTTTTCTCACAAATGCGAACTTGTATGTCTCACAATTTTGACTTTTTTCCCAAAAATGTGAGTTATAAATGTGCAATTCTGGCTTTTTTCTCTCAAATGTAATTTTGTATCTCTCAATTCTGCCTTTTTTTTATCACAGCTCTGACTTTTGTCTTAGAACTGTGAGATATAAACTCACAACTGCAATTTTTTTCTGGCAAATGAAAGTTTGTATTTCACCATTCTTTTTTCTTGCAATTCTAACTTTTTTCAGATATAAACTCGCACTACTGACTTTTTTTCTTACAATTCTGACTTTTTTCATAGAATTGTGAGATATAAACTCACACTTCTGACTTTTTTTCTTGCATATGCGAGTTTGTATCTCGCAAGTCTGACTTTTTCTCGCAATTGTCATGTCAAGTGTCATGTGCCTGGTCTTTGTCTTCTGTATTCGTGTTTAAGGACTTTTATTTTGTAGTTTTTGTGTCTTATTGTTCCCTGCTTCCCTGTACCTCTGTTCCCTTGTTTGTTGCCATGGATCTTCATTGAACCACACCCATTCCCTCATCAGTTACCCCGGTTACCAATTAGATCATTACCTCACCCTGTGTATAAATAGTCCTTGTCTTTCCCCTGTATAGTGGGTCAGTTGTTTTATGTCTGTGATGGTTGCTCCCTGTTCTTGCCTGGATTCTAAGGGTTCCCCGTTCTGGATGATTTGTTGTTTTCTTTGGATGTACAATAAACTCTTGCACATAGATCCTCGTCTCATCTCCGCTTCGTTACAGAACAACTGACCAACTATGGATCTAGCAGGAGTTTATCGCGACCCTCTGAGCACTCTTTGCTCAATTTTTCAAAACGGCCGACCGATCGAATATTATGTGGAGGAGTTCCTTTATTACAGCCAGCTAGTGCCTGGAGATGACACCAAAATAAAGGACTGTTTCTGGAGTGGACTCGATCCAGAGGTTAGTTTAAACTTACCGGATGAGGACCCCAGCTGGACCCTGTCACAGTATATAGACTTTGTTTTGCTGTTCTGTGAATCCCCTTTTTCTGTTAAGGAAGTAGAAAGGGTAATTCACAGCATGGTCGCCACTCCTGAGTCTCCTTGCAAGATGGCCGCCAGCCCAGACCCACTGCACAAGATGGCCGCCACGCCAGAGCCAGTCGCAAAGATGGCCGCCACGCCAGAGCCTGTCGCAAAGATGGCCGCCACGCCAGAGCCTGTCGCAAAGATGGCCGCCACGCCAGAGCCTGTCGCAAAGATGGCCGCCACGCCAAAGCCAGTCCACAAGATGGTCGC